>QJPP01002942.1:0-318639 GCA_003996215.1 Jaltomata sinuosa
CTTTTTTGTGCAGATATTAGCTAATCTTTCGCCGTTGATCACGTTGGAAACTCGTGCAGCTTTTGGATCTTTGAGACTAGGGTGAGCGCCTGACGGTCGGGGCTTGTCTACATCTCATCTGTTGTACTGTTTCTCCTTGTACTTTCGGAGGCAATTTATGTTGTATTTTGTTACTACTAGCACTTGTATCCTATTAGAAGCTTCTGTACTATTGATACCAAGTCTTGGGGTTGGTGTAGTTTCCTTTATGTATTTATATTTGAGTTTTCCTTTCGCTTATTTTTGCTTGCTGGTTCGTTTTGGTTAGGTAGTAGCCCATTACTAACCGTTTTGGGCTACGAAAGTTGGTTCGCCTACTGGGGATGGTAGGTGCCATCATGACTTGAGAAATCGGGTCGTGACACATGCTACTTTGGATTACCTTGTGCAATACATTTTAGGAGAGTATACAAATCATCATAGGTTTTTTCCAATTCATGACCACCTACCGCTGAGTCTAGCAAATATTTTGTATTATGGTCAAGACTTTCAACAAAAGTGTGAGCTAATACCTCATTAGCCTATTGGTGATATGGACAATCTCTGAGAAGAGACTTGAAGCTCTCCCATGCATGATAGAGATTTTAGTCTGGCATCTGCTTTACGCTTAAAATCTTGCTCCTCAACTTTGCAGTTTTGCCCGATGGAAAGAATTGAATGTGAAACTTCTTTGCTAAGTCATCCCATGTTGTGATTGAGTTTGAAGGTTCTGCCTTCAACCATTTCTTTGCTTCTCCCAAAAGTGAGAATGGAAAAGTGTGAGCCTCATGTAGTTTGTGGAGAGTCCTGCAGGAATAAATGTGTCACTTATCTATAAAAAAAATTGAAGGTGGACCTGTGGATCCTTATGTGACAAGCCAGTAAACTGTCCACTTGAGTGCAATAATTGCACCATGTTATGTTTCAGCTCAAATCTGCCTCTTGCGATTGGCTTCTGAATACATGAGGTCATATTAGTTGCGAGTGGGATTGCCACTTTGCGCACTATCCTGTGGGCTGGTGGTTCATCACCCATGACTAGAGGAATAGTCTTAGCCTATTAAACTTAGGGGATTGGATAGAGAAGTGTTGCTTCTCTTCTCAATTGGTGCAAGCGTCGCTCAAGTTAGGGATATGTTCAACCAATTCCCTCTCCCTTTCCAGCTTGCTCAAGATTCACACTTGAACCTGTAAATTCAATAGCTAAGACCAAGTGTAACACCCCGAAAATTGATCCAGCTTTTAAACTAAGAAAACTTGCTGAAATTTTAAACTCCCAAAGATCACAAGTCAAGTCCATGAGCCATGAAAAGTTCCATGAGTAATGGAAAGGACTCGTGATTCCAGCCCTGCAGACCAACCTCAGGTCTGAGAACCACAGGTCAGTCTCATGGTTCGTGGAAGATTCCAAGGGTCATGGAACCAACCCGTGGAACTCAGACAGAGAGTAGTCATTTTCCCTGAAACCATAAATTGGTTCCACGACTTGTAGAAGTTTCTATGGGTCATCCTGTTGAGTCGTAGGAACTTATCTGTAGCCTGAAACTTTGGCTCAGGAACCACAACTCCAGTCCACAAGCCGTGATTAGTTCTACAATACGTGGAAGAGAACCATGGAACCTAAATATGAGTTTTAAATCAGCTTTTTCTTAATTAAGTCTCAAGAGTATATCAGCCATTACCCACCCTTTTAACACCTAAGTGAGGTCGTTTTGACAATTCTTAGCATGAATTCTAAACCTATTAGCCTAAGTCCCTCCTCATTACCTCATTCATCTCCCCAAAAGGAAAAGAACTCTCTCAAGCTCAAGGTCTCAAGCTCCAAGTCCAAGTCCCCTAATCTTTTCAATTTCAAGTGGGTTAACTCCAATCAAGGTATGTGGCTATTCAACAATGGGTTTCTTTCACCCTTGTGTCCAAAACCTCTAATTTCTATTTTGATTTCATGAATTTTCAAATTAGGATTCTTACCCAATTATTATGGGTTTTACTATAAATTTCCTTCTCATAATTTTATTATGAAATTTCTTTAAATTGCATGATTTTGCATGGGTTTTTCCATATGAACTCTTATTTCATGAATTGGAGGCTAGTTATGGTAAATCCTACATGCATGAAGTGATTTAAGAAAATTGGGCAAATTGATAGCACAATTTCATGGATTTCAAGCAAATACATGCCTAGTTCCTATGTTTTATGAAAGTATATGTTATTATGAAATTGAACTAAGGCCATGCAAGTTTTCAAGTTATGAATTATTATGCAAGACAAGACACCCGATGTGCCATCAATGCTCATGAATCATTTTTTTCTAAAATCAAGGTTCGTGAGTAGTATGAAGATTTGGGGTATGAACATGTTTATGAACAAACTTTGACATCTAGATATGTCACATGTATGTGAGCCTCATGTTATTTTTTTGGAGTAGTATTTATCACCAAGCGATGAGGGTTTTAGATAACCCAAGTCCAAAACTACGTTGCCACCGTAGGTTGCCCTTCGTGGCTTATGACAGGATCCTTATGACATGGTTCTAACCTTGGCCGGTTAGGACAACCTTTTTCAGTGTGGGTGCATGATACTGGACTACATGTAGCTCAACATGGTTTATGTCAGTTAAGAGAAACTCCCACATGATTATTTTCAAGCTATGAAGTTATATGATAACATACTTTGAATTATAATTGTACTTCATGTTTTATGTCTTTTATCTTGATAATCCTCTTATATTATTTCTTTATGAAAAGGTTCACCCTAAGAATGTTTTAAGTATGTTTTTATCATGATCATGCATATCTCACATATTCAGTACATCCTATATTCTGATGTATATTTTGTGCTGCATCCTCTTGATGATACAGATTCAGGTGTTTCCCATCAGGCTCGTGGCTAGATGAAGCTGGATATCCAGTCAGTATTGGTGATTCCTCATTGTTCGAGGGCTAGTTATGACTCTAGTTTGTTTTGACTACTTCTTTTTGTACTTTGAGTTAGCTAGGATCTTGTCCTAGCAACTCCTTATGTCATGTATAGAGGCTTTTCAGACATAGACGGTATTCAGTTCTTCTTCGAATCATGTTCTTTTGATTTTATCTTATGGATTGAGTTATTTAATTCATATTATGCTTCCTCTATGCTTAATTGATATACCTGAGTTATGCTATGACCAAGGGTTAGTTTGGGGCATTCATGGTCCTGGGTCCCGTGGTACGTCCAGGGGGTAGCCTTGGGGCGTGACAAACTTGGTATCAGAGCCTCAGGTTCAAAAGTCCTAGGATGTCTGAAAGCCGCATCGAGTAGAGTCTCCTTCATGTGTGTGAAGCATGCCACACATATGAGAGGGAATCTATGTGGTGTCCTAGAAAACTTCACTTTTTTCATGATCATATCGTGCGATAGAGCTTAACTCTAATGTTCCTCTAATCCTTACCTTGTACATTTCAGATTATGCCTTGATGTACTATGCCTCATCGAGCCACTCGGAATGCCGCTCCTCTAGTTCTGGCCCCCGAGTTCACGAATGAGAAGTTTAGGAATGCCATCCATTTGCTAGCCCAGACCTTGGCTGCTCAGGCCAACCAGCCGGCCCCTGCCCCCGTCCACCCTCAAGGTGGGGTAGCAGCCCGAGTTTATGATTTTATCCGTATAAACCTACCGGAGTTTTGGGGTTAGAAAGTGAATGAGGATCTGCAAAATTTTATTGATGAAGTGCAGAAAATATTTGATATGATGCAAGTGGTTGGGGTATATTGTGTTGAGTTGGCATCCTGTAACCTCAAGGATATGGCTCATATCTGGTTCACACAATGGAAGGAAGCTAGAGCTAGGGATGTGGTCCCTATGACTTGGGAGTGTTTCGAGAGAGCTTTCCTCGACTGATTCTTTCCCCGAGAGTTGAGGCAAGCAAAGACTGAGGAGTTTGTGTGAACTTGAGACAAGGATCTATGACTGTTCAGGAGTACAGTTTGAAGTTCACTCAATTGTCTAGGTATGCCCTCTCTATGGTAGCAGACCAGCATGATCAGATGAGCACGTTTATCTATGGGGTTTCATATTTTGTGAAAAAAGAGTATAGGTCTGCTATGCTGTTGAGTGATATGAACATTTCCAGACTCATGACCCATGCTTACCAGATCGAGAGAGATAGGCTTAGGGAGATTTCTAGGGAGAACAAGAGGGCTAGATCTGACGGTTTATGTTTTGGTCATTAGAGGTCCAGTGGCGAACATCGCTCCTTGTTCCAGAAGAAGTCATCAGGACCCGTTCATTCTTCTGCTAGTGCTCCTACTAGGCCCAGAAGCCTCATCATGATCAAATTGGTAGGCGATCTGGTTCCTATCCACAGTCTTAGGAGAGTGTTGCTAAGGGATCTTCCCACCCTATTTGCAGTATATGTGGAAAGACTCACCCGGGAGAGTGTCATTTGAGCGCACGTGCTTGTTTTGCATGTGGACAGGTTGGACAAATGATTAGAGACTGCCCTTCAGCTAAGAAGGGCAGGAAGGTAGTAGGAGTCAGTCTGCTCCAGCATCCCCAGGAGGTCGACCAGCCCAGCAGGGCACAGCTTCTAGTTCTGGTGGTCAGCGCCAGAACTGCCTTTATGCTATGTCCTCTCGTCAGGACCAGGAGAGTTCGCCAGATATTGTTACTGGTATATTGAAAGTCTTCTCTTTCGATGTGTATTCCTTGTTATACCCCGGTGCCTCCTTATCTTTTGTGACCCCTTATATAGCATGCAAATTCGAAGTATGTCCTGAATTTCTTTAGAACCCTTTTGTGTTTCTACTCCTGTTGGTGAGTCAGTCTTAGCCAAAAGAATCTACTAAAATTGCCCTATTTCAGTCCTTCATAGAGTCACTTCAGCGGATTTAGTAGAGTTGGAGATGACAGATTTTGATGTTATTCTTGGTATGGATTGGCTACATGCTTGTTATGCTTCTGTTGATTGTCGTACTCGGGTTCTCAGTTTCAAGTTTCAAAATTAACCCATCTTTGAATAGCAAGGTAGTCCCCCATCCTCGAAAGTTCGTTTCATATCTTATCTTAAGGCTAGGAAGATTATTTCAAAGGGATATGTTTATTATATAGTTCGGGTTATGGACACGGAGTCCGAAACCCCATCCTTTCAGTCTGTTCCCATTGTGAATGAATTCCTAGAAGTGTTCCCCGAGGATTTACCTGGAGTCCCCCCCGAGCGGTAAATCGACTTTAGGATAGATCTTCCTCCAGATACGAATCCTATCTCTATCCCTCCCTATAGAATGGCCCCTGCAGAACTTAAGGACTTAAATGATCAGTTGAAGGATCTTTTTGATAAGGGTTTCATCAAGCCTAGCATTTCTCCATGAGGTGCTCCAGTCTTATTCGTGCGAAAGAAAGAAGGTTCCCTCAGAATGTGTATTGACTACCTCCAATTTAACAAGGTCACAATCAAGAATAAGTATCCCATTCCTAGGATATATCACTTGTTCGATCAACTTCAAGGTGCTAATTTCTTCTCCAAGATCGACCTTAGATTCAATTATTATCATCTTCGTGTTAGAGAGTGTGATATTTCAAACACAGCCTTCAGGACTCGGTATGGTCATTATGAATTTGTTGTTATGTCTTTTGGTCTAACGAATGCTCCTGTAGCATTTATGGATTTGATGAACCGCGTGTTCAAGCAATATCTGGATATGTTTGTGATTATTTTCATTAATGATATCCTCATCTACTCTTACAGGTAGGAGGAGCATGCGGACCATTTGAGAGTAATGTTGCAAACTCTCAAGAACCGATAGTTATTTGCTAAGTTTAGCAATTATGAGTTTTGGATGCAGTCTATTGCTTTTCTGGGTCATATTGTGACAAAGGATGGTATTCGAGTTGATTCTCAGAAGATAAAGGCAGTAAAGAGCTGATCTAGATCCACTTCCCCGTATGATATTAGGAGCTTTTTGGGTCTGGCTAGTTACTACATGAGGTTTGTGGAAGGATTTTCTTCCAGTGCTGCCCCTTTGACCCGATTGACTCAGAAAAAGGTAAAATTTTAGTGGTCTGATTTGTGTGAGAGGAACTTTCAGAAATTGAAGACTAGATTGACCACAACTCTAGTGTTAGCTCTACCCGAGAGCGTAAATTATTTTGTTGTGTATTGTAATGCTTCTAGCATTGGTTTGGGTTGAGTTTTG
Organism: Jaltomata sinuosa; assembly: GCA_003996215.1. NCBI lineage: Eukaryota > Viridiplantae > Streptophyta > Magnoliopsida > Solanales > Solanaceae > Jaltomata > Jaltomata sinuosa. Next base: position 6,192 of record QJPP01002942.1, read on the forward strand.
ATGCAATGTGGTAAGGTGATTGCTTATGCCTCTAGACAGCTTAAGACGCATGAGAAGAACTACCCTACTCATGATCTTGAGTTAGCAGTCGTGGTGTTTGCTTTGAAGATTTGGAGACATTACTTGTATGGGGTGCATGTGAATGTATTCACCGATCATAAGAGTCTTCAGTATGTGTTCACTTAGAAGGAATTGAATTTGCAACAAAGGAGATGGCTTGAGCTCCTTAAGGATTATGACATGAGTGTGCTTTACCATCCGGATAAGGACAATGTTGTGGAGGATGCACTTAGTAGATTGTCGATGGGTAGTGTGTCTTCAGTTGAAGAAGGAAATAAGGAACTGGTTAAGGAGGTTCATAGGCTAGCTCGGTTGGGAGTTTGCCTTATGGACTCGACAGAAGGTGGTGTTATTGTTCAGTATGATTCTGAATCATCCTTGGTAGCAGAAGTGAAGGCAAATCAAGATAGTGATCCCATTCTACTTCAGCTTAAGGGTGCAGTCCATCAGCAAAGGGTTGAGATTTTCTCCGAAGGGGGAGATGGTGTACTTCATTATCAGGGTCAACTATGTGTGCCAGATGTAGATGAGTTGCGCTAGCAGATTTTGATTGAGGCTCATAGTTCCAGATATTTCATTCACCCCGGTGCCACCAAGATGTACCGTGATCTATAGGAAGTCTATTGGTGGAATGGTATGAAGAGGGACATAGCTGGTTTTGTGGCTAAGTGTCCCAACTATCAGCAAGTGAAGGTAGAGAACCAGCGACCGGGTGGCATGATTCAAGATATTGACCTTCCCACTTGGAAATAGGAAGCGATCAATATGGACTTCATTACAGGTTTTCCTCGTACCCGAAGACAACATGATTCGATTTGGGTGATTGTCGATCGGATGATTAAATCATCCCATTTCTTGGCTGTTAAGACTACAGATTCAGCGGACGATTATGCCAGACTCTACATCTGGGAGATAGTTTGATTGCATGTGTTCCTTTGTCCATCATTTCAGATAGGGGTACTCAATTTACTTCTCAGTTTTGGAGATCATTTCAGAGAGGTCTTGGTACTTAGGTGAAGCTTAGTACAACTTTTAACCCTCAGACAGACGGCCAGGCAGAGCGTACTATTCAGACATTGTAGGATATGTTGAGAGCTTGTGTGATAGATTTCAAAGGTAATTGGGATGATCACTTACCTCTTATCAAGTTTTCCTACAACAACAACTTCCACTCTAGCATCCAGATGGCTCCGTATGAGGCACTTTATGGTCAAAGGTGTAGATCTCCTATTGGTTGGTTTGAGGTAGGTGAGGCAGCTTTGATTGGCTCAGATTCGGTGCATGAGACCATAGAGAAGGTTCAGCTTATTAGGGAGAGGTTGAAGATCGCTCAGAGTCAACAGAAATCATACGCGGATATAAGGAGAAGGGAATTAGAATTTGAAGTGGATGATTGGGTTTTTCTAAAGGTGTCTCCCATGAAGGGTGTGATAAGATTTGGAAAGAAAGGGAAGTTTAGTCCCCGTTTTGTAGATCCTTATCGGATTCTGAAGATGGTGGGTAAGGTTACTTATGAGTTGGATTTGCCATCAGATTTGGAAGCAGTTCATCCAGTTTTCCATGTTTCCTTATTGAAGAAGTTTGTTGGTGATTTGATCTTGATTGTTCCTTTGGAGGATGTAGGTGTGAAGGATAGTCTCACCTATGAGGAGGTCCCCGTAGAAATCCTTGATAGTCAGATTCAGAGGTTGAGAAACAAAGAAGCCGCTTCGGTAAAAGTTCTTTGGAGAAATCAGCTTGTTGAATGAGCTACTTGGGAAGCGGAATCATCCATGAAAGCCAAGTACCCTCATCTCTTTCCTTTTGATTCCATTCCAGCTTGAGGTAATAGTTTCATCCTTAGTATTTTCCTACGATCCTATTCCATTAGTTACTCTCATCATCCTAGCATGCATTCATGTTTACGAAGTTGATTTAACCATGTTTTAAGTTGAAAAGTTCAGTTTTCATGTTTATTTCTTGATTTCCATATTTTGTTGTTGGTTGGGTTGTTTTCTCTTCAGTTTCCCTTGCTTAGTCTTCATTGGAAGACAAACGATCCCAAGGGGGAGATATTGTAACACCCCAAAGATCGATCCAGCTTTTAAGCTTAGAAAACATGCTTAAATTTTGAACTCCCAAAGATCACGAGTCAAGTCCACGAGCCGTGGAAAGTTCCACGAGTCGTGGAAAGGACTCATGATTCCAGCCCTGCAGACCACCCTTAGGTCTGAGAACCACGGGTCAGTCTCATGGTTCGTGAAAGCTTCCACGGCTCGTGGAACTCAGACAGAGAGTAGTCATTTTTCTTGAAACCACGAATTAGTTCCATGACTCGTAGAAGTTTCTATTGGTCATCCTGTTGAGTCATAGGAACTTATCTGCAGCCTAAAACTTTGGCTGAGGAACCACGACTCCATTCCACGAGCCGTGGTTAGTTCTACGGTCCGTGTAAGGGACACCTGGAACCTGAAGCCGAGTTTTAAATCAGCTTTTTCTTAATTAAGTCTGAAGGGTATTTCAGTAATTACCCACCCTTTTAACTCCTAAGTGAGGTCATTTTGACCATTTTTAGCATGAATTCTAAACCTATTAGCCTAAGTCCCTCCTCATTACCTCATTCATCTCCCAAAAAGGAAAAGAACTCCCTCAAGCACCAAGTCCAAGTCTCCTAATCTTTTCAATTTCAAGTGGGTTAACTCCAATCAAGGTATGTGGGTATTCAACAATGGTTTTCTTTCACCCTTGTGTCCAAAACTCTTAATTTCTATTTTGATTTCATGAACTTTCAAATTAGGATTCTTACCCAATTATTATGGGTTTTACTATAAATTTTCTTCTCATGATTTTATTTTGAAATTTCTTTAAATTACATGATTTCGCATGGGTTTTTACATATGAACTCCTATTTCATGAATTGAAGGTTAATTATGGTAAATCCTACATGCATGAAGTGATTTAAGAAAATTGGAAAAATTGATAGCATGATTTCATGGATTTTAAGCAAATGCATGCCTAGTTCCAATGTTTTATGAAAGTATATGTTATGATGAAATTAAACTAAGTCCATGCAAGTTTTCAAGTTATGAATTATTATGCAAGACAAGACACTCGATGTGCCATCAATGCTCATGAATAATTTTTTTCTAAAACCATGGTTCATGAGTAGTATGAAGATCCAGGGTATGAACATGTTTATGACCCAGATTTGACATCTAGATATGTCACATGTATGTGAGCCTCATGTTATGTTTTGGGAGTAGTATTTAGCACCGTGCAATGATGGTTCTAGATAACCCAACTCCAAAACTACGTTGCCATCGTAGGTTGCCCTCCGTGGCTTATGATAGGATTCTTATGACATGGTTCTAACCTTGGCCAGTTAGGACAACCTTTTTTAGTGTGGGTGCATGAAACTGGACTCCATGTAGCTCAGCATGGTTTATGTCGGTTAAAAGAAACTCCCACATGATTATTTTCAAGCTATGAAGTTATATGATATCATACATTGAATTTTAACCATACTTCATGTTTTATGTCTTATATCTTGATAATCCTCTTATGTTATTTCTTTATGAAAAGGTTTACCTTAAGCATGTTTTAAGTATATTTTTATCATGATCATGCATATCTCACATATTTGGTACATCCTATAGTACTGACGCATATTTTGCGCTGCATCCTCTTGATGATGTAGATTTAGGTATTTTTCCCATCAGGCTCGTGGCTAGACGAAGCTCGATATCCAGTCAGTATTGGTGATTCCTCATTGTTCGAGGGCTAGTTATGACTCTAGTTTATTTTGACTACTTATTTTTGTACTTTAAGTTAGCTAGGGTCTTGTCCTAGCAACTCCTTATGTCATGTATAGAGGCTTTTCAGACATAGACAGTATTTGGGTCTTCTTCAAATCATGTTCTTTTGATTTTATCTTATGGATTGAGTTATCTAATTCGTATTATGCTTTCACTATGCTTAATTGATATACCTGAGTTTTGCTATGACCAAGGATTAGCTCAAGGCACTCGTGGTCCCGGGTCCCATGTTACGTCTAGGGGGTAGCCTCAGGGCATGACACCAAGTTGTTATCACTTATCAAATAAAATAGTAAAACAAAAAATTAGAAGGTTGCTAATTTTAAAGTCCCCCACAACAACACCAAAAACTTGTTTCTTCCAAGTGCACACGCAAGTGTACGTGGTCGTGCAAGTAATAAAGTGGCTCCTACGAGCCAAATATTGATCCCTTAGTGACTTGATGTTTAGCAGACGATCCAACTTAATTACTACTATTAAAGTTAAACAAGTGTGATTCGTAACCAAGAAAAGTTTGAGTTTGGCTTTTGTAAACTAAATACTAGAAATAACAACGATATGAAATTTGAATTGTAAACAATATATGGAGTGATCTAGGGTTGAGGCATTTACTTCACATTCATCCATAACTATGATTTCTAGCTGATGTTGGTGTCTATCATTATTGTTGATCTACGTGGTTGATATTACAACTTGGTAATGGTCATCCTCTAAATAATATACCCAAATTAATCTCACAACTACATCATTGAGCGGGGATGTGAGTCTTTTAATTAAGATGCATTACATTATCTTCCTGTTTCAATAACCAAGGTGGGTAATAATGTATATCTCTATCCTAACCATAAATCATCCTTTACAATAAGTATCTTATAGTTAAAGACATTATCTACACTCCCTACGTTCTTTCTTCCGTCCCTCCACTCTTATGGTCAATTTGTTTCGAGACTTAGATTTATCCTAAAGGTCATGACTCTTTAGAATAGTAAAACAAGAATGCAAGAACAATCACATGACATGATAAATATGTAAACCAACTTTTCACGACCCAACTATCGAGCCATGCAGGCACTTACTCTAAGCACCTAGATAGGAGAACCCTTACCACCCGATCCAACAGGAAAAATATGGAAATTTAAAGTAAAACATAAGAATTAGCCCTCTTTTATCATGGAAAAACATTTAGAAAATTTAAAGACAGTAAAACCTTTACATCTTGAATATAACCCTTCCTAGGAACTAGTCTAAAACAGGTACAAGAGCTCTACACGAGAATTACCAGTACTAAAAGAAGACACGTCTTCTACCATGGAAATGAAGAGTAGAAGCTGTTGGAGATCACCATCATCCTGTACCTAAGAAACATCACTGATCCTGCAACCAGACTATACCCAAAAAGGTATAGCAAGAGTAGTATCTGTACAAATAACACATACTGGTAGGCATCATCGGTCAACCCAAATCCACCACATAATATCATGTAAATAATCAGAAGAAAACATACAACTTGAAAGTTATACAATTCAGGTCCTTTATCAACTACCCTTACTACCCAGGTAAATCATCCAAGGACTTTATACATTCTTTCCTAAGCCTCCCTACCTCATTCCTCTGTCAACTCCACCGTTAGCAGGCATTTCACCTTTGTATCCCGGTCATAACCTGCACCTTATAACACAAAGACTCTTCAAGTCTACCCATCTTGATAAACACTAGAAATACCTTACCAGTTTAATTCCCGTAATTCACATTACTAATTTACCCTATTAGCAGGCCTATCACCCTCACTTAAGATCCTAAATCAACAACTTTGACTCTTAGCCCTTAGACCATAATAATGTACTACCTGTTGGTTTTGCATATTCAACCCCCAAGGTTCCTTACCCTTGACATCCCGCCTATTAAGGCACTCATAGAATACTAACCTTGTTTCACTAAACTAGTCAAACCTAACCTCCTAGGAACCTTAGTCCCTCTAAGCTCACCCATCTTGGACCCGTCAAGAAATACGCATCACAATCTCTAGTCATGTGCCCAACTAGACTAGACATCACCGCTAATCGGCCTGTCACTCTTGCCAAAAATGGGAAATTCAAATGTACGCCATTAATAGAATACTACCAGACAACATTAACTAACCAAGTCCATATGACTATTAATAAGACCCCCAGTCAACAACCGAACTCAACAAACTTATCAGTCATGCCTAATTATGCAAGTAACCAGATCACACATAATTATGTCATAGCTTGCAAACCACCTGGACCTCCTAAGGATCCCTAGGACATTATTTATGCCATTTAACATGCCACATCGATTTACAGAAGAAACTACTTTATCACTTAAGCACACCACCCCGACCCTTCAAGGACCAATATGTAGGCCAAGTAATACTAAATAGCGGCCCTCTCAGAAAACCAACATGTAATGAACATCACTAACAAATAAACTAGGTTCACTCAAAAAACCAACATGTAATGAGCACCGATTATAGATACGCCCGGTTCACTCAAGGAACCAAGATGTAATGAATATCAATAACAGATAAGACTGATTCACTCAAGGAACCAACAAGTAATGAACATCAATAACAATAAGCCCGATTCACTCAAGCAACCAACACATATATAACACTCAACCCTGTACCCAACATGGTACCCGAGCTAACCATAAATGAACTCATACCAAGCTTTGTACCCTAGCCAACCGATATAGAACCTGTATCAGGTGTGGTGCTTGAGCTAACTAATAGATATCCTGTACCAGGCATGGTACCCGAGCGAATCAATGAATTTATACCAGGCATGGTACCCGAGGTAACCGAATACCCAAGCCAATCGAATAATCATAGACATCATAGGATTTACAATGATAATGAATACAGACCACACTTGTAAAAACCAACAAGCATAAAAATAAATAGTTTGTTGCATATAATTGGCAGTTAAGACATCTCTAATACTTATTCATTTTTCTCGGAACACACATGGTGCAAGAAAACCAAAGAAAACAGTTATAATACACATATCACGAAAATAGATTCAATAACCATCACCTACCACAATAGAAATGGTTCATTATTCTAACCTTGATGACCATTCGAAGACTAATTCCTGGTTTACTCTCAAGACGCATATAGTTACTTACATCAATTTTGGGCCCCTTTCTTAAAAGTAAGCACATTCTAGGGAGTTCATCCCCTGACATTAAGGGCTTCACACCCTTCTATTCATCCCATTTCCCTTAAGTAATATAATTCTCGGAGATTCTCTACAACCTAGCAATCTATTCACACGTACACCTTACTGGGTCCTCAAACCTACCCAATAATCTAGTTCCCTCAGGATTTATAAAACACACATAAATGATAACCATAAAACTGAATTGCGTCGCCCCCAACACTATCATTGTGTAACACATAGTTAGAAAGATTTCAACATTTTAGCAAACAATAACAATTCCCTACCCAATTTACCATGTTTTCATACATTTTACCCATCTAAACACTGATTATCCGAGGATCCACAATCATTATTTCCATTAATCAATCGGTTACAGGGTCACATTACCAGTAATAACATCCTCCCCCTTCAGGAAACCAAACAATCAATACGATATCCTTCAAGACTCCATGCCCGAATGCCTAGGCATGAATTCTCCTGTCATTTTACCATAATAATATGCAATGATATACAAGTCTAAGTCTACTCAATTAAACCTAGCCTACATGGACGCCAAGCATCTACTGCAGATGTCTAAACACTAACTTCTGGCTCCATAGAGGTGAATCCTGATGAAAGGTGGGCCTGGAATCCATAGGTTTTATCCCATTCAAGAGGGAATCCTTCCTCTCCATTACTCCCCAGTTTTGAAGTAGTCTAGGAGGGTTTTTGGAGCAACCTTCGCCTGTTTTTAACTGAAGAGGAGAGAACGGAAGTAACAAACCCATTTTGGGGCTTTCTGGTCCCATCATTCTGCTATAGAATCTTTCCAGCCACTACAGCGATGCTGCTATAGCACCCTAATTCCCACTAAAGCGGCCTCAACTTTTCAGCACAAACAGTCTTTAGTAAAATGATCATAACTTCTTACTCGGGAAGCAAATTAATGAACGTTCAGTGGCGTTGGAAAGAGGACTCTGAGATATTTAATTTAGTGGGTATTGGGACTCCTAAATCTTTATATTCTAGGAGGAATGCTCGTTCAAAATTGACCCTAGTTTTAACCTAGCCCAAAACTAAATCGGTAAGGAAACTTTCAACTTAACTTTGTGCTAGGAGTATTGTATGACCTTAGTAAATACCAAATGTACTCTCATACTAAAGAATTAATCCTAATGCATATTATGAATGAGAATCACATGCCTTGACCGCAAATATTTTCAGTAACGACGGAACAGGTCAATACAACATATACCAATTTACCCATCATTCATCCCTAAGGGATACCCTTCCCCGAGTGCCCAAGAAATCATGGGCCTCATCAATATACCAGAATGAAAGATTTCAACATAATGGATGAGATGAATTTTCTATGATACGAGAGCTAGATCCCCCTATGATGGCCCTTTTCCCACTATAGCGGCATTGCAGTAGCGGCTTACCTCTCGCTATAGTGACATAGGCAAGGTAGTAAATCCGAGCAGTCCCAATTTTGGCCAATTTTACAACACAAAACCCAAAATATTGATATTTTGGACTAACCCCCTTACGTTAAAAATTATACCCAGAGTTTTACTAACCCAAACTCTATTCCAAGAAGTCCTAGGGGTCCCTTATTATCATGCCCAGAGGCTACCCCCTGCACGTAACATGAGACTTGGGACCGCAAGTGTTCCAAGCTAACCCCTTGGTCATAGCATACTCAAGCATAACTTAGATAAGCGGAAGCATAATAGATAAATCCAAAATCACATAAATAGGTAATCAAGTCAAATAAGATACACAATCCTGAAGGAGACTCGAACACTGTCTATGTCTGAAAAACCTCTACATGACATAAGGAGTTACTAGGACAAGACTCTAGCTAACTCAAAGTACGGAAATAGGAAATCATATAACTAAAACATATCTAGTCCTCAACCTAAGAGGACTCACCAACAGATGACAGAAAAGTGGCCTGGAAGCTCTAGCCACGTGTCTGGAAAGGAACACTTGAATCTGCATCATCAAAGGATGCATCGCAAGATATGCGTCACTACTCTATGATGTACCGTGTATGAGAGCGATGCATGAATCATGATAAAAACAGTTTAAAACATGCTTAAGAATGAACTTGTTACTTCAAGAAGGACCATGAATAAATATCAAGGTATAAGGCATAAAACATGAAATAAAGCTTAAGTTTCATAGTATAGAATCATATAACTTCATAGATTTAAAATAAACATGTGGGAGTTTCTTTTAACCGATATAAACCATGTTGAGCTACATGGAGTCCGATGTATCCGCCCCATCGAAAGGACCCAATATACCTTACTAGGGTATAGCGGCATGACATGTGGCGTGATCACTAAATCTGATGCCCAATAAAGGGTACTTAGAACCTACAGGGGTACGTAGTTCTGGGACCCTGGGTACTCTCATCCGGTCCAACTCGGTGCTAAATACTACTCCCAAAATATATAACATGTGCTCACATACATGTGACATATCTGATGCCAAACTTGTTCATAACTTATTCATAACTTGTTCATAGCTTGTTCATAGCTTGTTCATAGCTTGTTCATACTTGTTCATAACTTGTTCATACTTGTTCATAACTTGTTCATACTTGTTCATACCCCGGATCGTCATACTACTCATGAATTTTAGTTTAGAAAATGGCTCATGAGCATTGATGGAACATCGGGTGTCTTATCTTGCATAATACTTCATAACATCGAAAAACTTGCATACTTCATGACTTGTAAAATTTACATGGCTCTAGTTCAGTTTCATAAAACATATACTTTTATAGAACATAGGAACTAGGCATGCACATGCTTGAAAATCCACAAGGAACATGCTATAAAAATCCAATTTTCTTAAATCAACTTCATGCATGTAGAAATTTCCATGGTTAAACTTCAATTCATGAAATAAGAGTTAACATGTAAAAACCCATGTAAAATGATGAAATTTAATAGTAATTTCATAATCAAATCATGAGAAGATCATATTTAGCAAAATCCATAAGAATTGGATAAGAACCCTAATTTGAAGATCATGAAATCAAAATTTGAATTAAGAGTTTTGGACACAAGGGTGAAAGGAACCCATTGTTGATTACCCACATACCTTGGTTGAATATAACCCACTCGAATTTAAAAGACTTAGGAGACTTGAACTTGGAGCTTGAGACTTGGAGCTTGAAACCCTAACTTGAAGCTTGAGAAGATGGAACTCATTTTCTCCTTTTGGAAGTAGATTGAAAGAATGGGAGAGAACTTAGGCTAAGTGGTAATAAAAACCCTCCTAAATAGGCTAAAAATAACTTAGTATAGGAGTTAAAAGAGTGAAAAATTACAAAAATACCCCTGGACTTAAACTTGGAAAAAGCTGGAAAAAGTTGGCTTCAGAGACCACGGGTCAATGTATGGACAGTCAAAGTGAATGACGGACCGTCATTTGGTCCATGATTTTAGAAATCACTTTTAAGAGTCTACTGGAACTCCATTTCATGAGTTACAGGATGGTCCGTCATTTAAAATGATGACCCGTCAAGTCACTCGTGGAATCTAGGAAAGAAAAGCTGAATTTTGACAAACCACGGGTCACTCTATGGACCCTAGTTTTGGTCTACCGGTCGTGAAACAACCAGTGGTTTTAAAGAGAAAATTTTAAGGTTTAGTTTTGCAATGATGAGTCACAGTATGGACCGTGGTTCAGAACCACGGTTCATCATCCAATCCGTCATCATTGACAGCACTGCAGTAAACTGCCCATAACTTTTTACTTCGGACTCGGATTAATGCGCGGTCAGTGGCGTTGGAAAGAAGACTCAAAAACCTTTGAGTTGAGGGTACTAGGCCTACTAACTCTTTATATTTTAGGAGGAATGATCGACTGAAGTTGACCCTAGTTTAGTCTTACATGAAAACTTACTTGGGTGATAGGAGTTTCTTATGAAAATGATTCGCCTCCAAAGTATTCACCACACTAGGAAAATAATTATTACACTCATGAAAAAGGTTCAGCTATTAGCTTAGGATTTTTGGGGTGTTATAATATCTCCCCCTTGGGATCATTCGTCCTCGAATGAAGACTATGCAAGGGAACTCTAGAGAGAAAATAGCCCAACCAAAAATGAAACATGAAAACCGAAGAATCAACATGAAACTGAACTTTTCAACTTAAAACATGGCTGAATAAACTTTGAAAATATGAATACATGCTAGGATCATGAGGGAAACTGATGGAATAGATCCGGAAGGACATACTAAGGATGGAACTACTACCTCAAGCTAAAACTAGATCGGAAGGAGAATGGTGAGGGTACTTGGCCTTCATGGATGATTCTGCTTCCCAAGTAGCTCGTTCAACTGAGTTGTAAAAGCTGAAGTACTATCGTGGTGATTGACTTCTAATTGAAATAAAAACTGAGCTGCGTTCATGAGACACGTATGCATGCTGAAAATATAAAAACAACCAATAGGACAGGAACTGGATATCAGACATGATAACTGGTCTACGATGAGAGTAGGAACTCATCCAAAACTCATAAAGAACAAACATACTCTAGAAATTACAGTTAACTGAAAGGGAGACCAAACTGAGAGAAGTAGATATATGGGAAAACTATTCTCTTCTAACTACAACTCCTACTATTTGCAACTAACAACCTCAATCGACTAGATCTCTTGCGTTGGTCGTTCTAAAGGTACTAAGGTCTGAGTCTAACTACCCGATTCTCCATGTTCATACCAATCTCGACTAGATCTCTTGCATCGAGACCATCTTCTAAGGATAGCATCCCCTCTTATCACAACAACAAACTAACCTAGGGCTCCCAACCAAAGGGTTACTAGTTGCGCAAAGCAAATATCCACATGTATCCCATCACGATATTCAAGCTTATAACTATGGTCACCTTATAGTTTCGTAGCTTACCCTATTTAAGACTTCTCTCCTCTTTTCTATCATAACTAGGAGTCGTAAATTCAAGAACATCTACAGAGGGACATACTAAAATTCCTCATCTAACTATTTTGCACAAATAATCCTTATCTCATAATTCACCCACACCTAGAAGTCAAGGTGGAACAAGTAAATTAACAAGGAAAAGAAATTTGCTACCTCCCCGCTAGGCTACTACAAGGCCTTCTTCCCTAATGCTTATAACAACATAAACCAGATTTTTTTTGGAAGAAAAGAGCGGGTGCAGGAGCGTCACGAATGAAGGATTACATATTGATCTTGACTTACACTTAGCGTGATCAAGCCACTCAAGGTGAGGCTTGGGGAGTTGAGTGCAATATGCATGAGTAATTTACATACTGGGCACATAAGACATGAATGATGGGGATCACCACCCCTTGTCAGCAAAGGCATATGTCAAGGGATTTAGAGCAAGGAAATCATAAACACAAACCATTTCAAGAATCAGGTTGGAGCATATACATAACGTAACATAATATGATTAGACATAGAGTCATGTCTGAGGAATGAACTAAAAAAATAGGACCGAGCAGACTGAGAGACATGAGTTTACATAGATAACAAACCTCAGGGCATAAAGGTGGGATTTATAGAATCGCAGGATAAGAGTAGAGTCATTGTCTGAAGCAATCACTTGCCATTTTAGAATCTGAACATGAGCTTGAATCTGAAGTAGTAGCATGGCGCTGACATACAAGGCATGAAAAAGGTATCATAATGGCAGAAGTATACTTAGGACGCTAGGATGGAAATAAGCTTTTGCCTCCCCTCTTGACTTTGTTCTAACACCCACAAGCATCGCTACCTATTTGATCAATTCTACATCCCACCATCTCCCCCTTAGGTTCATGCTACCCTCCTAAGTCTATAATCTCTCACCAACTTCTCATAAAACTATGATCGTTTTACCCCAACAGAACATACACTACTCCGGAATCTAGCATGAATACCCACTTCCTTCTATAGTCTAAGACTCTCCTTCACCTAAAATTCTAGGCCTCAACCCTCCTATCCCCACTTTTTTCTAGGTCAATACAACTCACAACCAAACAAGAATAGGGGTCCTGGGGATATGGGTGCATAAAGGAAGAAAATCTAGTGACGAACCTGATTCAACTTCTGGAGGAATACTCTGACCCGGCTGGCTAGGCAATGAAGGGAATCGGTTTTGGAGCTGAACACCATAGTTGTTCTTCTTAGCTGAGGGGCAATCCCTGATCCAATGACCTAACTAACCATACCTAAACACCCCTCCTTGCCCGCAAGACACTCACCTAGATAAAACTTTATCAGGACCCGATTTCTCGGTCATGATGGCACCTACAACCCCCGGTAGGTGAACCAATCCCCGTAACCCAGAACAGTTAGCAATGGGCTACTATCTAACAAATAAGGGAACAAGACGAAGAGAACAGATAAAAGGAATATAAATATATACATATGCGGAAACTAAACTAAACCCCAAGACCTGGTATCATAGTACAGAGCCACACTACATACATGGAGGCAAATAAACCAAAACTACATATACAGATATCTCTGAATGGTAATAGAGTACATGAAGCAAAAGATAAACTAAAGCTAAGCTCCGATCGCCAAGAGCTCACCCTCAGTCTGAAGTAGTCCCCGACAGATCTCCAAGCACGAATCACAGTGATCTAACGGCGATGGCCCACGCTAGGATCTGCACCCAAAGATGCAGGGGGTAGGGGTGAGCACCAAATGCGAAGCATAAGGTACCCAATAGGTATCATAGGCCGACTGGGCACATATAAGATAAAAGCGTAGTAATAGACAGAATAGAAGTAAGTAGTCACAGAAATCAATGAAAGGTACACAGGAACTAGCCCAGAGGGAAAACAACACAACCACATGTGAGGCTAGTAAGCAGAATATACACACCATAGGCACAGGTGAAAGTAAGAAATAACGCACCTGGGGTCCTTGCAACAACAGGGTATACAAAATAAGTTTACGAAATGGACGGTATACCGGTAACCTCAAGTGTAAGAAGAAGAGAGAAAGAGTAATGATAGGCATGCTCAGAGACATGAATCAAACTCAACTAATCATATCAATCTCAAATCCAGGAACTAACAGTCTAGCAGTAACCAATCTCATACTAATCCATAATAGAGAACAATTCTGTAAGTAAATAGCAAAAGTCTACCTACAGTCCCCCGGCCGCCCATACAACCGAGGAACACAAACAAGTGAAAACAAACCCTCCGGCATCCCATACTACCGGAGCGTACAATCAACACACAACAAACAAGGGTGGAGCCTCAAACAATGAATGATATGATGCATGAAGGTCTCAAGTGAAATGGTATCTCTGTATGTACCTCCTCCGGTGCCGATCCGGCCCAGCAGGTAGGTTCCATGGAAGGACACTGCCCGTATACCTCTACTCCACCGTATACCCCTCCTCCGGCACACGCAGCCCGTAGCCCCTGGCCCGGATGGCAAGGTCCATGGAGGTCCCAGACCCCATACTAAAACTCAGTATCAGAACATGTCGTCCGGAAGCAAGTACGGTATCAAGATAGAGACCCAGTCTCGAATATGCATGCCCAGACCCTGTCCAGGACAAAAATAGTAGGAAAATATCTCAAAAACCCCTCCAAGGGTGCCCGGGAATAACCGGGTCTAAACAGTAAAAAGTCATCTCAGGTGCTCGGTCCGACCGAGGCTAAAAATCATCTCAAGTAGCAAGAAAACTCAACTAGCACTCCGGCCCTGCCGAGTCTAGCATAATCGTAAAACTGGTGATTTAAATCATAATTTTACTTTCTTTTACCCAAGTTTCAAATCAAACCATTTCCAAATTATTTCCATAAAAAACGGGCCCCCCGGGCCATGCAAGGTTTAGAAAATAGTGTCAATAGGCCCGAAGCCAAAACCATAGTAAAACATGGATGAAAACCTCTTATATGCATGGAAATGGTATGATCACACACAATAACTGCCCAGCAGCTCACAATCCACCTATCGACCCTGCACAGGCCCACAGCTACTCAGCAAGCATAACCAGCCTAAAAGGATAATTCTATGCCCGGGACTCGCGGACATTCCCAAAATCCCACCTTCTATGTTCCAGAGTCAGCAAGGCCTCACAGGACCACAAGGGTAAATAAAATATGCCGGCAAATACTACAAGCAACGGAGAAACAAAAGAAGGCGGACATGAATAAAGCGGTCGAGGTCTGTGGTACCAACCTAATAAACCAACCCAAGGATGCCCATTAATACAATTTTATTCTATATATGCGGAGTCTAGGAAAAATAAACCGTAACCTACCTGTCGTCCGATGACAAGCTTGAACCTCTCCGAAAAATCCCCAACACGAGATCAAACTCGAACTCGGGCTTGAATAACTTGACGTAGACAATTGATTTTCTTTTCGGTGATCCAATAAATTATCAAGATCTTGCTTATTGGATTCAACCTTTAATATGACAAGAGAATGATGAACTGTGGTAGGTTTGCACCAACATTACATCCAAAGAAATATTATGTATGTTGGCAGCAATTAGCATTGCAAAATGTTAAAGTCAACATAAATGCAATTACTGCCAACTTAACTAATTGCATTAACATGCTACAAGGGCAAGTGGCAGCACCCACATTGTGTGTCCCTCCCCTCCACTTCCACGTGGAAGTGGGGGTTGCTTAACACATCTTCACCCACCCCGTTATATAAATATTCGGGTATTGCATAAATTCATGGTAAAATAAATATAGCTTTTTAAATATACCATAATTATTAGAAAATTATTTTGAATAAAACCTACTATATTATAATAATAATTTTTAACATAATTAAATTTACTATCTCCGTTAAAATATTACGGTGTATAAAAACCTTATAAAATAAATACATATACAATTATATCGTAACAAAATATTCTTCATAAACCTTTAAAATATTTTGAAAAGGCAATAATAATATAATTTTTACCAAATTCAACTTTTAAATAACATATTTTCAAATGCACGCACAATGCTAATAAAATTCTTAAGCTTAGGCTCGTAATTCACCAACGCACGATTTTGATACTCAAGAATTCTCTCGGGATCCTCCCTTATGTTTTATCACTATTTCAGAACTGAAATGACATTTTAAAACGTGAAGTTTGAGGCTTAAATCGAGTTTAACCCGACCCGATTCGCGACCCGGTACGTAACCCGTTTTCTGCCAGACAGTCCGCGGTAAAACAGTCATAACTTTTTACTCCGAGATCAACTGGACGTGAGGTTTTGTTAGTTGGAAACTAGACTCGTAGACCTTCGATTTGGTATTTTGGGGGACTTCTAACTCTTTATATATTGAGAGAAAAGCCTAGAGACATTTTACCCAAAGTTCAGGAAATTTGTTAAAGAACTTACGATAACTTTTGTCGATTTGCTTTACTTCAAAACTTATACGTGGAAATGACCGGAAGGGTCATTACATCATCCACTACTAAAAAGGGCTTTCGTCCTCGAAATTCAAGGTCAAGGGGGTACCTGAAGGCTAAAATAGCTGCGGATATTGATCCCGCATATCTCTCTCGGTCTCCCAGGTAGCCTCCTCGACTGGACGGTGCCTCCACTGAACCTTAAGAACCGGGATCTCTCGAGACCTCAATCTCCTGACATCTCTGGCCAAAATAGCTGCTGGCTCCTCAACAAAGGCTAAACCCTAATCCAACTGAACTGAATCCCACTGCAACACATGAGACTCATCTTGGACATACCGACGCAACATCGAAACATGAAATACAGGATGTATAGCTGAAAACATCGGAGGTAAGGCTAACTGATAGGCAACACTACCAACCTTCTGCAGAATCTCAAACGGCCCAATGTACCTGGGGCTAAGCTTGCCCCGCCTACCAAATCTCATCACGCCCTTCATGGGCGATACACGGAGAAACACCAAGTCACCGACACTAAACTCCAAGGCACGAAGCCTACGATCAGCATAACTCTTCTGCCTGCTCTGAGCTGCCCGAAGTCTGTCCTGAATCACTCAAACTCGGTCTAAGGAATCTCGAAGCAAATCTGTGCTCTGTGGCCTAGCACTAAAACTATCAAACCAACCTACCGGTGATCTGCAATGCCTGCCATACAAAGCCTCAAAAGGTTCCATGTCGATACTCGAATGGAAGCTGTTATTATAAGCAAACTCTGCCAAGGGGACAAACTGATCCCAAGAACCTCCAAAGTCAAGAACACAGGCTCGAAGCATGTCCTCCAAAATTTGAATGGTCCTCTCGGACTGGCCATTTGTCTGAGGGTGGAAAGCGGTACTAAGATGAACCTCTGTACCCAAATCTCGCTGAATAGCCCTCCAGAACTGAGATGTGAACTGAGTGCCGCGGTCTAAAATGATAGAAGCTGGGACCCCATGCAACCGAACAATCTCACGAAGGTAGATCTGAGCTAATCTCTCTGCACCATAAGAAGTCTGAACCGGCAAGAAATGTGCTGACTTAGTCAGCCTATCAACAATCACCCATATGGAATCAAACCCATGAGAAGTATGAGGCAACCCAACAACAAAGTCCATAGTAATCCCTTCCCACTTCCACTCAGGAATGGGAAGTCGCTGCATCAAACCACCAGGTCTCATGTGCTCGAACTTAACCTGCTGACAGTTCAAGCACAGAGATACAAAATTCGCTATATCCCGCTTCATACCACTCCACCAGTAAAACTGCCTCAAGTCTCTATACATCTTTGTTGTGCCAGGGTGAATGGAGTATCTAGTACAATGTGCCTCATGAAGTATCAACTGAATCAAATCACTAATCCTCGGAACACAAAGGCGACTATCAAACCTCAGAGCCCCATCTGAATCTAGAGTAGCCCGACTGGTCTCACCCTGTACAACCCGATCACGAAGGTCACACAACTGCTGATCCTCAAACTGACGGCTCTGAATCTGATCGATCAAGGTAGAATGAACCTCGACACTGGCGAGAACTCTGCTAGGATCCGACAAGTCAAGCCTAACCAAACGGTTAGCCAAGGACTGGATGTCCAAAGCCAATGGTCGCTTTAAAACTGAAAGAGAAGCTAGGATACCCATACTCACTGCCTTCCGGCTCAAGGCATCCGCTACCACGTTTGCCTTGCCCGGATGATACAGAATAGTGAAGTCATAGTCCTTCAGTAACTCGACCCATCTCCTCTGTCTCGAGTTCAACTCTCGCTGACTTGTGATATACTGAAGACTGCGGTGATCGGTGAAGAACTCACAGTGAACTCCATATAGGTAATGCTTCCAGATCTTGAGCGCGAAAACTACCGCTGCCAACTCTAAGTCATGAGTGGGGTAGTTGCGCTCGTGAACCTTCAACTGCCTCGACGCATATGCTATTCCTCGACCCTGCTGCATCAACACACAACCAAGACCAACCCCAGAAGCATCACAATACACGGAGAAGCTCTGACCCTCAACCGACAAAGTCAAAACTGGTGCTGAAGTCAATAAGGCCTTAAGCCTCTGGAAGCTATCCTCACACTGATCCGACCACTGAAATGGGATATCCTTCCTAGTCAGCATAGTCAAGGGTGCTGCTATGGAAGAAAATCCCTCAATGAACCGTCTGTAGTAACCTGCTAACCCAATAAAGCTGCGAACCTCGGTAATAGTAGTAGGTCTAGGCCACTCACAAACCGCTGAAATCTTTCCCGGATCAACCCTAATCCCATCCTTAGACACCACGTGCCCTAGGAATGCAACTGACTCAAGCCAAAACTTGCACTTTGAGAACTTGGCATAAAGACAATGATCTCTCAAAGTCTGGAGTATAACCCTCAAGTGCTGCTCATGCTCATCTCTACTACGCGAGTATACCAAGATGTCATCTATAAAAACTATCACAAATGAGGTCCAAATACGGGCCAAGAACCCTGTGCATCAAATTCATAAAGGCTGCGGGGGCATTAGTCAACCCAAAAGACATCACCAGGAAATCATAATGGCCATAACGTGTCCTGAATGCTGTCTTAGGGATGTCCTCCGCCCTAATCCTCAACTGATGGTAGCCAGACCTCAGATCAATCTTCGAAAACACGACTGAACCCTGAAGCTGGTCAAACAAATCATCAATCCTCGGCATCGGATACCTATTCTTCACTGTCACCTTATTCAGCTGCCGATAATCAAATACACATGCGCATCGACCCATCCTTCTTCTTCACGAAGAGAACAGGAGCACCCCACGGTGACACACTAGGTCTAATAAACCCCTTAGCTAACAGATCCTGGAGCTGCTCCTTAAGCTCCCTCAACTCAGCAGGAGCCATACGGTAAGGAGAAATAGAGATAGGCCTAGTGCCCGGCTCTAGCTCAATAGCGAAATCAATATCCCTCTCAGGTGGAAGGCCTGGCAGGTCGGTAGGAAACACATCGAGGAAGTCTCTAACCACAGGAACGGACTCAGGAGAAGTAGGGTCAGCACTAACATCTCGGACATATGCTAGATAAGCTAAACACCCATGGGAAATCAACTTCCTAGCTCAAAGACAAGAGATGATCCCAGATGGTGCATGGCTAACAGAACCCTGCCACATAACCGGGGATACACCGGGCACAGCTATGGTAATGGTCTTGGCATAACAATCCAAAACCACACGGTGAGGGGATAACCAGTCCATGCCCAGTATCACATCAAAATCTAGCATATCAAGAATCATCAAATCACCCCAATTCTCTGAATCACCAATAGATAGCATACAAGATCTCACAATCTGATCCACTACTAAAGAATCTCCTACTGGGGTCGAAACAGAAACAAGAACTGATAATGGCTCACTAGCCAACCCCAAACAAGGCACAAAGTAGGCAGATACATATGAATAAGTGGATCCAGGATCAAATAAAGCCATAGCAGGCTGATGGCACACAGAAATCGTACCTGTAATCACAGCATCTGAGGCCTCTGCCTCTGGTCTCCTAGGGACCGTGTAAAACTGACGACGACCTCCACCTGCCTGACCGCCATCCCTACCACCTGCTCTGTCGCGTGGCGCACCCCCTCTACTCTGATGACCACCCCCTCTAGCCAGAGGCTGAACTGCTCGTAATGGGTCGGCCAACTGAACTGTACCCTGCTGAGGGCAATCTCTAGCAAAATGACCAATCGCACCACAAGTAAAACAATCCCCTGACGGCCTACTCAGTCGAGATGGACCAGCAGATCCCGTATGACCACCACGACCTGATGCCCCAGAAACTGTACCCCTCGAAGACTGGCCGCTATTGCCCTGATGGCTGCTCTGACCCTGCTCGAACTGGGTACTACCAAAAGTCTAAAGGGAAGCCTAAACCGGTCGGCTGGACAGACCCTGGTACTGCTGTGGCTGATAACTCCGGCTCCACTGGCCAGGACCTCTACCACCATATCTGGAACCACTATAGACACCCTGATGTCGAGGACTCTTATCTCTGGACCCCTGATCATGTCGCTGTAAGTCCTCCACAGTGCGGGCATAGTCTACGATAGCCTGAAATGACCGACCACTGGCAATTAATATCTCAGCTGGCTGCCTGATCTCTGGCCTCAAACCCCATACAAATATGCGAATCCTATCAGCCTTGGTAGGAATGATCATAGCTCCAAATGGTGCTAGCTGATGAAAACAGGTCTCACACTCTAAGATAGTCGTAGATCCCTGCACAAGGTGAGTAAACTGCTCCCTGCGACGCTCCCGATCACTCTGGGGTAGGAACTTGGCCATAAAGGCCTTATAAAACTCAGACCAGGCCAAAGGAGGTGACGATGGTGGTCTACAAGTAACCTGGGCCCTCCACCATAACTTCGCTAGGCCCTCCAACTGATAGGTAGTATAACCAACCCCGTGAGTCTCTAACAAACCCAAATGATGCAACATTTCCTCACACGTAGTAATAAAGTCATGTGGATCCTGTCCAGAAGTACCCGCAAACCTCGGAGGTGCTAACCTCAAAAACCTACCCAACGCCTTCTGCTCTGACTCTGTCATAACTGGGCGAGAAGCAAGAGGATGTGCAACAGATGGAACCGGAATGACCTCCGCACGGGGAGCCAAAGTAGCAGGCTGTGCTCCTGAGCTCTGTGCACCCAGGGCTGCCCCCTGAGCGGATGTCTGCGCTACCTCAGAAGGTCGCTCTCCAATCATACCCAAAAGCTGTAATAGTAATCCCTGAATATCTGGAGACTGAGCTGCGGCTGGAGCTGGCACATAAGTGGGCACTGGAGCTGGTACTAGAGCTGGTGCTGGAGCTGGTACTGGAGCTGGTGCTGGAGCTGGTGCTGGAGCTGGTAGTACCTGGGCTGCCCCCTGAACCACATGCTGCTCGGGCTCTATCTCCACTCTAGCAGCCCTAGCAGGTGCCACTGCTCGAGGGCGTCCTCGAACCTTAGCTGGAGTGGCAGGCTCATCTTCGCGTGATGCCGAAGATCTCGTACGAACCATCTGCGGAAGAATGAAGTAGAATAAATGAGATTTCCAGAAACTTCAAGGGTTCCACGCACGACACAGAAGCAATGAAAGAGTCAAATTTCCTAAAATGCCACTGTAGCCTCCCAAAGATTGAGTACGGACGTCTCCGCCCCGATCCGCAGGACTCTACTAGACATTGACTCCTATACCGATGACACCGGTGAACCTAAAGCTCATATACCAAGTTATCAGGACCCGATTTCTCGGTCATGATGGCACCTACAACCCCCGGTAGGTGAACCAATCCCCGTAACCAAGAACAGTTAGCAATGGGCTACTATCTAACAAATAAGGGAACAAGACAAAGAGAACAGATAAAAGGAATATAAATATATACATATGCGGAAACTAAACTAAACCCTAAGACCTGGTATCATAGTACAGAGCCACACTACATACATGGAATGCAAATAAACCAAAACTACATATACAGATGTCTCTGAATGGTAATAGAGTACATGAAGCAAAAGATAAACCAAAGCTAAGCTCCGATCGCCAAGAGCTCAACCTCAGTCTGAAGTAGTCCCCAACAGATCTCCAAGCACGAATCACAGCGATCTAACGGCGATGGCCCACGCTAGGATCTGCACCCAAAGATGCAGGGGGTAGGGGTGAGCACCAAATGCGAAGCATAAGGTACCCAGTAGGTATCATAGGCCGACTGGGAACATATAAGATAAAAGCGCAGTAATAGACAGAATAGAAGCAAGCAGTCACAGAAATCAACGAAAGGTACACAGGAACTAGCCCAGAGGGAAAACAACAAAACCACATGTGAGGCTAGTAAGCAGAATATACACACCATAGGCACAGGTGAAAGTAAGAAACAACGCACCTGGGGTCCTTGCAACAACAGTGTATACAAAATAAGTTTACGAAATGGACGGTATACCGGTAACCTCAAGTGTAAGAAGAAGAGAGAAAGAGTAATGATAGGCATGCTCAGAGACATGAATCAAACTCAACTAATCATATCAATCTCAAATCCAGGAACTAACAGTCTAGCAGTAACCAATCTCATACTAATCCATAATAGAGAACAATTCTGTAAGTAAATAGCAAAAGTCTACCTACAGTCCCCCGGCTGCCCATACAACCGAGGAACACAAACAAGTGAAAAGAAACCCTCCGGTATCCCATACTACCGGAGCGTACAATCAACACACAACAAACAAAGATGGAGCCTCAAACAATGAATGATATGATGCATGAAGATCTCAAGTGAAATGGTATCTCTGTATGTACCTCCTCCGGCGCCGATCCGGCCCAGCAGGTAGGTTCCATGGAAGGACACTACCCGTATACCTCTACTCCACCGTATACCCCTCCTCCGGCACACGCAGCCCGTAGCCCCTGGCCCGGATGGCAAGGTCCATGGAGGTCCCAGACCCCATACTACAACTCAGTATCAAAACATGTCGTCCGGAAGCAAGTCTGGTATCAAGATAGAGACCCAGTCTCGAATATGCATGCCCAAACCCTGTCCAGGACTAATGTAGTAGGAAAATATCTCAAAAACCCCTCCAAGGGTGCCCGGGCATAACCGGGTCTAAACAGTAAAAAAGTCATCTCAGGTGCTCAGTCCGACCGAGGCTAAAAATCATCTCAAGTAGCAAGAAAACTCAACTAGCACTCCGGCCCTGCCGAGTCTAGCATTAATCGTAAAACTGGTGATTTAAATCATAATTTTACTTTCTTTTACCCAAGAATATTCACAAGTTTAAATCAAACCATTTCCAAATTATTTCCATAAAAAACGGGCCCCCCGGGCCATGCAAGGTTTAGAAAATAGTGTCAGTAGGCCCGAAGCCAAAACCATAGTAAAACATGGATGAAAACCTCTTATATGCATGGAAATGGTATGATCACACACAATAACTGCCCAGCAGCTCACAATCAACCTATCGACCCTGCACAGGCCCACAGCTACTCAGCAAGCATAACCAGCCTAAAAGGATAATTCTATGCCCGGGACTCGCGGACATTCCCAAAATCCCACCTTCTATGTTCCAGAGTCAGCAAGGCCTCACAGGACCACAAGGGTAAATAAAATATGCCGGCAAATACTACAAGCAACGGAGAAACAAAAGAAGGCGGACATGAATAAAGCGGTCGAGGTCTGTGGTACCAACCTAATAAACCAACCCAAGGATGCCCATTAATACAATTTTATTCTATATATGCGGAGTCTAGGGAAAATAAACCGTAACCTACCTGTCGTCCGATGACAAGCTTGAACCTCTCCGAAAAATCCCCAACACGAGATCAAACTCGAACTCGGGCTTGAATAACTTGACGTAGACAATTAATTTTCTTTTCGGTGATACAATAAATTATCAAGATCTTGCTTATTGGATTCAACCTTTAATATGACAAGAGAATGATGAACTGTGGTAGGTTTGCACCAACATTACATCCAAAGAAATATTATGTATGTTGGCAGCAATTAGCATTGCAAAATGTTGAAGTCAACATAAATGCAATTGCTGCCAACTTAACTAATTGCATTAACATGCTACAAGGGCAAGTGGCAGCACCCACATTGTGTGTCCCTCCCCTCCACTTCCACGTGGAAGTGGGGGTTGCTTAACACATCTTCACCCACCCCGTTATATAAATATTCGGGTATTGCATAAATTCATGGTAAAATAAATATAGCTTTTTAAATATACCATAATTATTAGAAAATTATTTTGAATAAAACCTACTATATTATAATAATAATTTTTAACATAATTAAATTTACTATCTCCGTTAAAATATTATGGTGTATAAAAACCTTATAAAATAAATACATATACAATTATGTCGTAACAAAATATTCTTCATAAACCTTTAAAATATTTTGAAAAGGCAATAATAATATAATTTTTATCAAATTCAACTTTTAAATAACATATTTTCAAATGCACGCACGATGCTAATAAAATTCTTAAGCTTAGGCTCGTAATTCACCAACGCACGATTTTGATACTCAAGAATTCTCTCGGGATCCTCCCTTATGTTTTATCACTGTTTCGGAACTGAAATGGCATTTTAAAACGTGAAGTTTGAGGCTTAAATCGAGTTTAACCCGACCCGATTCGCGACCCGGTACGTAACCCGTTTTCTGCCAGACAGTCCGCGATAAAAAAGTCATAACTTTTTACTCCAAGATCAGTTGGATGTGAGGTTTTATGCGTTGGAAACTAGACTCGTAGACCTTCGATTTGGTATTTCGGGGGACTTCTGACTCTTTATATATTGAGAGTAAAGCCCAGAGACATTTTACCCAAAGTTCAGGAAATTTGTTAAAGAACTTACGATAACTTTTGTCGATTTGCTTGACTTCAAAACTTATATGTGGAAATGACCGGAAGGGTCATTACAAACTTACCGCACCACTATAACGAGGATACCTCAAGGTCTTCGGAGCCTTATGGTGACAAGATTGAGAATCGAGGGAAGGTGTACTAACTGAAGATGGGGGTTGGTCCGGATGACCTCTGCTGAGAAGATGATTAGTTCCATGTTCTGGTCCTCTTGTTTTTACTCTACCTCTTCTTTAGTTTCTCTTTCTCATTCAACTGAGTAGTCATGGCTTGAGACAACATACGGATGGCTTCCTGAAACTCCACATTTGTAACCTCATGGTCTGGAACAGGAGGATTAACATTCCTCTTGGGGTTTCTTTGTAGAGGCATTTATCTAGAATGCGTACAGAATAGATTATAAGGGTAAATAGTGTCAAACTCTATCGTATGATAGTGAATATGAAAGAAGTGAAGTTTTCTAAGACATCTCATAGCTTCCCTCTTATATGTGTGGCGCGCTTCACACAGATGAAAGAGACTCTACTCGATGCGGCTTTCAGACATCCTAGGACTCTTAAACCTGAGGCTCTGATACCAAGTTTGTCACGCTCCGAGGCTACCCTCTAGATGTAACACGGGACTTGGGACCGCAACTACCCCAAGCTAACCCCTTGGTCATAGCATACTCAAGCATAACAAAGATAAGCGTAAGCATAATAGATAAATCTGTAATTATGTAAATAGGTAATCAAGTCAAATAAGATACACAATCCGGAAGGAAACTCGAACACTGTCTATGTCTGAAAATCCTCTACATGACATAAGAAGTTGCTAGGACAAGACCCTAACTAACTCGAAGTACAGAAATAACAAATCAACACAACTAAAACATATCTAGTCCTCGACCTAAGAGGACTCACCAACAGCTGACAGAAAAGTGTCCTGGAAGCTCTAGCCACATGTCTGGAAAGGAACACCTGAATCTGCATCATCAAAGGATGCAACGCAAGATATGCGTCAGTACTATAGGATATACCGAGTATGAGAGAGATGTATAAATCATGATAAAAATAGCTTAAAACATGCTTAAGAATGAACTTGTTACTTAAAGAAGGACCATGAATAAATATCAAGGTATAAGGCATAAAACATGAAATAAAGCTTAAGTTTCATAGTATAGAATCATATAACTTCATAGCTTGAAAATAAATATGTGGGAGTTTCTTTTAACCGACATAAATGATGTTGAGCTACATGGAGTCTGATGTATCCGCCCCATCGAAAGGACCCAATTTACCTTGCCAGGATATAGAGGCATAACATATGGCGTGATCACTAAATCTGATGCCCAACGGAGGGGACTTAGAACCTACGGGGGCACGTAGTTCTGGGACCCTGGGTAATCTCACCCTGTCCAACTCGGTGCTAAATACTACTCCCAAAATATATAACATGTGCTCACATACATGTGACATATCTGATGCCAAACTTGTTCATAACTTGTTTATAGCTTGTTCATACTTGTTCATAACTTGTTCATACTTGTTCGTAACTTGTTCATACCCCAGATCGTCATACTACTCATGAGTTTTAGATTAGAAAATGGCTCATGAGCATTGATGGAACATCGGGTGTCTTGTCTTGCATAATACTTCAAAACATGGAAAAACTTGTATACTTCATGACTTGTAAAATTTGCATGGCTCTAGTTAAATTTCATAAAATATATACTTTCATAAAACATAGGAACTAGGCATGCACATGCTTGAAAATCCATAAGGAACATGCTATAAAAATCCAATTTGCTTAAATCAACTTCATGCATATAGAAATTTCCATCGTTAAACTTTAATTCATGAAATAAGAGTTAAAATATAAAAACTCATGTAAAATCATGCAATTTAATAGTAATCTCATAATCAAATCATGAAAAGATCATATTTAGCAAAACCCATAAGAATTGGATAAGAACCCTAATTTGAAGATCATGAAATCAAAATTTGAATTAGGGGTTTTGGGCACAAGGGTGAAAGGAACCCATTGTTGATTACCCACATACCTTGGTTGAAGATAACCCACTTGAATTGAAAAGACATAGGAGACTTGAACTTGGAGCTTGAGACTTGGAGCTTGAAACCCTAACTTGAAGCTTGAGAAGATGGAACTCCTTTTCTCCTTTTGGAAGTAGATTGAAAGAATGGGAGAGAACTTAGGCTAAGTGGGAATAAAAACCTTCCTAAATAGGCTTAAAACAACTTAGAATAGGAGTTAAAAGAGTGGGAAAATACAAAAATACCCCTGGACTTAACTTGGAAAAAGTCGGCTTCAGAGACCACGGGTCAGTGTACCGACCGTCAAAGTGAATGACGGGCCGTCATTAGGTTTCCATGATTTTAGAAATCACTTTTGAGAGTCTACTGGAACTCCATTCCACGAGTTACAGGATGGTCTGTCATTTAAAATGACGACCTGTCAAGTAACTCGTGGAATCTAGGGAGACAAGCTGAATTTTGACAAACCACGGGTCACTCTACGGACCGTAGTTTTGGTCTACGGGTCGAGAACCAACCAGTGATTTAAAGATGAAAATTTTAAGGTTCAGTTCATCAATGACGAGTCACAGTACGGACCGTGGATCAGAACCACGGTTCGTCATCCGATCCGTCATCACTGACAGCACTGCAGTAAACTGCCCATAACTTTTTTCTCCGGACTCAGATTAATGTGCGGTCAGTGGCGTTGGAAAGAAGACTAAAAAACCTTTTATTTGATAGGTACTAGGCCACATAAATCCTTATATTTTAGGAGGAATGATCGATTGAAATGGACCCTAGTTTAGTCTTACATGAAAACTTACTTGGGTGAGGTACTTGCCACTTAACTTGATGATAGGAGTTTCTTATGAACATGATTCGCATCCAAAGCACTCACCACACTAGGAAAATAATCATTACACTCATGAAAAAGGTTCGGATATTAGCTTAGCAATTTTGGGGTGTTACACTTATACCCTTAGCTAACATCAAATCAAGCTAAACTTTACTATACGTACCCAATCCATTCCCGAATTTATCTAGACCATACCTTGCTCACATTTTGTCCAGGACTAGCCTAGCCTTAAAATTCTAACTCCAAAATATTTCAACATAATGGATGAGATAAATTTTCTATGATATGAGAGCTAGATCCCGCTATAGCAGCCTCACTATAGAGGAAAATTCCTGCTATAGCGGCACCACGGTAGCAGCCTGCCTCTCGCTATAGTGACATAGGCGAGGCAGTAAGTCCGAGCAGTCCCAGTTTTGGCCAATTTTACAATACAGAACCCTTAATTTTGATATTCCAAACTAACCCCTTTACATTAAACATTATACCCGGAGTTCTACTAACCCAAACTCCATTCCAAAAACTCCTACGGGTCCCTTATACCCTTAGCTAACATAAAATCAAGCTAAACTTTACTATACGTACCCAATCTATTCTCGGATTGCCCTAGACCATACCTTGCTCAGATTTTGTCCAAGAATAGCCTAGCCTTAAAATTGTAACTCCCAACTCGAGGAAATTCTTAGCCTGAGAAATTACACCCTAAACAATGCTATAAAGAACATAACATCCCAAACACTACACCATGTTTTCCTTTTGGGATTTCTACCTTATAACCCTTTTCACCCTTCCATGATCAATGCATAAGAATAGATCATCTAGAGTATAACCACTAACCAACACACCACTATGGGTTTCATTAACACATAGATTCTCCAAGACCACTTACATTAGTCTATTTAACCCTCATTCCCTTATCTGACCCTACAACTAAGGATCATCAATCATAATCAGGCTATCTCATTGCAATGACCCTACCAATTCAATTATACCATTCCCAAGGAATATTATTAATCAATAAGTATTGTCATATAATCAACATATGAGCAGTGTCATACAATAAATAGCTAATGATAAGTCATTCTAGTAATCAATACATGGGTGACTATTTCTACAAATAGAAAATCATAATTTCACAAATACCCGGAAACTTAGTCCCACCATAATCTTATGATTTCCTTATAAACTACACCTTATCATCAAAATGAAAGTAGTTACTCAATCAACGATAAAAATTACCACATCAAGTAAGGTCTGATGTTCAAATACGTACAGGTTACCTCAAACAGGCAATATCACCCAAATCAAGCCAAGAACCCTTATGCTATGGGCTACCATATCTACCCTTTCCTTTTATCGCACATGGATGCTAATTTCTATAATTCATGCAATAGCTCGCATCTCAACTAGCGATTTAATATGACCCAGGAATGAAAAAC
The DNA here is from genome assembly GCA_003996215.1 of Jaltomata sinuosa. Taxonomy (NCBI): domain Eukaryota; kingdom Viridiplantae; phylum Streptophyta; class Magnoliopsida; order Solanales; family Solanaceae; genus Jaltomata; species Jaltomata sinuosa. The sequence continues at coordinate 35,280 of QJPP01002942.1, forward strand.
AAAATAGGGGAAAATAGGACAGGGATTTTGCCCTGCTCCTCCCGCTATAGAATCTTGCACACTGCTATGGCGACCCCCAATAGTAGCAGCCTAAAAAAATTACCATTTTCTGCAAAATTCCCTCATTCCCCTTCCCTCTTATCAGTGTTAACCCCTTAAATTGCATCATGATCTTAAACATAACCCCAAGACCATCCCCGACAATGCATAATTGAGAATTTAGGACCACATTATCATAAGACCAATTTTGAAACACACTAGAAAGTTGTTCATAATAACACATTCCCGCTATCATATAAGATTAGACCTTTTTCCCATGGTTCCCAACCAATCCTGACTGTCCTGAATTTGGAGTTTCCCCAAAGTCACAAATGATCCTGTCCCCTTACTATTTTTACCAACCGTAAGTCCATGCCCAAAACTTAACACAAAAATTTCAGTTAAATCACATAACAGTTAACCCTTTAACCAATCATATATAACCAAGTTAAAACTCTTCACTAACAACAAATTTCAAAGTAACTCAAGCAAATACTCACCACACATTTGCAGTCATTTAAACAATGCAATACACATAATCACAAGTCTCAAGCTTCTACACTCAATCAAATCAGGTTCATTATCTTCTGTTCATCTCATGCATGACAGTTAGCCGATTCATCCCTGCCTTTATATAGCCTCCCATGACAGATACCAATTAGAACCTTCCCAGCTCCAATTTCTCTTGCTTATGTCATTTCTGTCAAAAATAACGACATTCTTACCTTGTTAAGATAGCAATTGGAATCAAGAGATACTAATTGGACTCAACCAATACAAGCAAGTAACAAACCACACGAAAGGAGTGAAGAGAGAAAATTTCTTAGAATGCTGCATAGCTCCCCGAAGATTAGATGTGGACATTAACACACCAATCTACAGGACTCTATTCGACATTTTCTCTTGTATTGGGAGACCAGTAACCTAGGCTCTGATACCATTTTTCATGACTCAACAATTGGGCCGTGGGGGCACCTACTCTAAGCACCTAGATAGGAGAACCCTTACCACCTGATCCAATAAGTAAAATGCAGAAATTGAAAGTAAAACATAAGAATTAGCCCTCTTTGATCACAGAAAAACATTAACAAAGTTTAAATACAGTAAAACCTTTACATCTTGAATACAACCCTCCGTAGGAACTAGTCTAAAATAGGTACAAGAGCTCTATAGGAGAATTACAAGTACTAAAAGAAAACATAGCTTCCACCATGAAAACGAAGAGTAGAAGTTGTTGGAGATCACCATCGTCCTGTACCTAAGAAACATCACTGATCCTGCAACCAGACTATATCCAAAATGGTATATAAAGAGTAGTATCATTACAAACAACACATATTGGTAGGCATCATTAGTCGACCCCAATCCACCACATAATATCATGTAAATAATCAAAAGAAAACATACAACCTGAAAGTTATACAATTTAGGTACTTTATCAACAACCTTTACTACCCAGGTAAATCATCCAAGGATATTAAACATTCTTTCCCAATCCTCCACACCTTATTCCGCTGCCAACTTCACCGTTAGCAGGCGTTTCACCTTTGTATCCCGCTCATAACCTGCCCCATATAACACAAAGACTCTTCAAGTCTACCTATCTTGCTAAACACTAAAAATACCTTACTAGTTTCAATCCCGTAATTCACATTACTAACTAACCCTATTAGCAGGTCTGTCATCCTCACTTAAGATCCTAAGTCAACAACCTTGACCCTTATTCCTTAGCCCACAATAATGGATTATATGTGTGTTCTGCATATTCAAACCCCAAGGTTCCTTACCCTTGACATCCCGCCTATTATGGCAATCATAGAATACTAACCTCGTTTCACTAAACTAGTCAAAACTGACCCGCTAGGAACCTTAATCCTTCCAAGCTCACCCATCTTTGACCCGTCAAGAAATATGCCTCAAAATTTCTAGTCCTGTTCCTAACTAGCCCAGACATCACCGCTAGTCGGCCTGACACTCTTGCAAGAAATGGGAAATTCAAGTGTACACCATTAAGAGAATAGTACCAAACAACATGAAATAACCAAGTTGATATGACTATCAATAAGACCCCAGTCAACAATCGAACTCAACAACCTTACAAGTCATGCTGAACTATGCAAGTAACCAGACCACACATAATTATGTCACAGCTTGAAAACCACTCGGACCTCCTAAGGATCCATAGAACATCATCTATGCCATTTAACATGTGACCCCAATTTTCAAAACAAACTACTTTATCACTTAAGCACACCATCCCAGCCCTTCAAGGACCAATATGTATGTCACATAATATAAAATTCTGGCCATCTCAGGAAACCAACATGTAATGAGCATCACTAATAGATAAACCCAGTTCACTCAAGAAACTAACATGTAATGAACACCAATAACAGATACGCCCGATTCACTCAAGGAACCAATATGTAATGAACATCAATCACAAATAAGATCGGTTCACTCAAGGAACCAACAAGTAATAAACATCAATAATAATAAGCCCGATTCACTCAAGGAACCAACATACATATATCACTCAATCCCATACCAAATGTGGTATCTGAGCCCACCATAAATAAACTCATACCAGGCGTGGTACTCGAGCCAATCTATATAGAACCTCTACTAGGTATGGTACCGAGCCAACCGATAGATATCCCGTACCAGGCATGGTACCCGAGCTAACTAATAAATTTATACCAGGCATGATACCCGAGCCAACTGAATAATCACAGACATCACAACAATTACAATCACAATAAATATAGACAACACTTGTAAAAACCAACAAGCATAAAGATAAATAGTTCATTACATGTAATTGGTAGTTTAGATATCTCTAACACTTATTCTTTTTTCCCGAAACACACATGGTGCAAGAATACCAAAGAAAATAGTTATAATGCATACATCAGGAAATTGGATTCAATAACCATTACCTACCACAATAGAAATGGTTCATTATTCTAACCTTGATGAGCGTCCGAAGATTAATTCCCAGTTTACCCTATAGACGCATATAGTCACTTACATCAATTCTGGGCTCCTTTCCTTAAAAGTAAGCACATACTAGGGAGTTCATCCCCTGACATTAAGGACTTCAAACCCTTCTGTTCATTCAATTTCCCTTAAGTAATACAATTCCCAGAGATTCTCTACAACCTAGCAATCTATTCACACGTACATCTTGTCGATTCCCAGAATCTACCCAATAATCTAGTTCCCTCGGGATTTATAAAACACACATAAATGATAATCCCAGAACTAAACAGAGCCACCCTTAACACCTTCATTGTGTAACACATAATTAGAAAGATTTCTGCATTTTAGCAAACAATAACAATTCCCCACCAAATTTACTGGGTTTTCATACATTTTACCCACCCAAACACTAATTATCTGAGGATCCATAATTATAATTTCCATCAAACAATCATTTACAGGGTCACATTGCCCATACTAACATCCTCTCCCTTCAGGCAACCAAAATACGATATCCCTCAAGATTTTATGCCCGAAGGCCTAGCTATGAATTCTCTTATTATTCTACAACAATAATATGCAATGAATTACTGGTCTAACTCTACTCAATTAAACCTAGCCTAGCTGGACACCAAGCATCTGCTACAGAGGTCTGAACACTAACTTCTGGCTCCATAGAGGTGAATTCTGATGGAAATTGGGTCTGGAAACCATGGGTTTTACCCTATCCAAGTAGGAATCCATCCTCTACATTGCTCCCTAGTTTTGGAGCAGCCTAAGATGGTTTTTGGATCAACTCTCGCCTGTTTTTACCTGAAGAGGAGTGAATAGAATTATAAAACTTATTTTTGATCTTTTTGGTTCCATCATTCCGCTATAAAGGCTTTTCGGCTGCTACAGCGATGCCGCTATAGCGCCCTAATTCCTGCGACAACATCCTCAACTTTTCAGCACAGATAATCTTCAGTAAAAATGATCATAACTTTTTAGTCAGGAAGCAGATTAACAAACGGTCGGTGTAGTTGGAAAGTGGACTATGAGATCTTTAATTTTTTAGGTATTGGGACCCCTAACTCTTTATATTCTAGGAGAAATGCTCGACCCTAGTTTAAACTTAGACCAAAACTAAATCGGTAAGGAAACTTTCAACATAACTATGTGCTAGGAGTATTATGTGACCATATTACATACCAAATGTACTCTCATACTAAATAATTAATCCTAACTCTTATCACGAATGAGAAACACATGCCTTGATTGCAGATATTTTCAGTTACAATGAAACAGGCCATAACACAACTATAAAACCATAATTAAGAAATCATGTTGTAGCCTCAACCTTAGAAAGAGGGTGTTTAGCCACTAATAGTCATATAAAAAATCTCCATAGATGAGTTCATCAATCAAAATTACAAGAAATAAGATTAAAAGAAGATAGAACCCTAATTTCGAGCTCCTTGGTGTCTCTTTTGCTCTCTAATTCGTGTCCTTTTTCAAAAGATATGTGTAAATATGGTTAAGTACTCCTTATAAAGTGTTTTAGGTCATCCATAAGCTGAGGCAGAAGAAACATATGCATTTAACACTTTGCCCCTAACTTAAACCAAGTTAAAACCCAACTTTTGGACGTCGGATGGGGGCTGGGGAGGCTCCCCAGCCATAGCACCACAAAGATTCCATTTTTATTCTGTTTGGTACAAGTATGGGGTGAGGCACCAGGCATAGCACCATAGGCCTTCCCCTTTTTGCTTCTCTACTGGTACACTGCTTGGGCGGCGCCCCAGGCAGTACCCAATGGGGCTTCCTTCTGACCTCTTTCCTCGTGTACTTGTTCCTTGTTACCCACTTCTTGTATCTTATTTTTAGTCTTAATTCATCTTAAATAGATCCTCTAATGGTCTCCTACATCAATTCATAACAAACATTAGTCCATATAACACAATAGAGATCATCCAAGTACACTAGAACACGCATAGCTCAAGCTAGCAACACTAGTTTTCTTGTCTTACTCTATTTGATAATTTTGACTCTTGACTTGTTCCAAATACACCTTAAGCACTATAATCATGTACTTTAGCAACCAAATACACACATACACACTATATACCTCGATATCACATCAAGTCATTCTCAAAACTAAGTTAAACGCACATAGATAATGACACTTAGGTATATAAATATGCCTAAGATAACTTGTCTGCGACTCATATTCTCCAATATATTATTCATAGAATCTAGTCTCCCAGAGATCAACTTCTGGTCGATGACCACTTTAGCAATGGATGGGGGAGACTCAGTGCCTGAAGGTGTATCAGCCCCTGATGGGCCAGAAGGAAGTACAACTAGCAGCTGCTAAACATGCAAACTTATACATAAATATGGCTGCAAATGTGACGCATAATGTAAGGTCCAGACTGTAGTGGTCCCACGGGATTAGATGACCTGGATGCAGCAGAGGAAGGACTAGCGAGCTTAGTGGAAGAATCTGGAAACTACCCGAAGGATAAAGATGCTACATCAATCTTCCTCTTAAGCTTGGTTGCCGGCTCTCTTTTTAACAATGGATGGATCAAGGCTACCAGATTCTTCTCAACATCAGTTGGGCACTTCAACACCCTAGCATCATATCATAACCGGGTAATCAATGATGGGAAGAAGAGACTCTTAGACTTCCTCATAGCTACCTCCTCAATCTAGTCCATGATATATTGCCCCACATTCACTTCCAAGACATCTAGTAGTGCTGGGATGATCAATGCGTGCTCAGGTGTAACATCAGTATCATGAGTAGAAGGTATGATCCTTGCATAGATAATCGAAAGCTATGACTTGCCTTCAACAATGAAATCATATGAGTCAACCCCTTTCTACATTGTCAACCATGTCGAGGTCACTCCATCGTACAATTTGTCAACCAACCATTGATTCTCACCTTCTTTAGATCTCTCTTTATACACCATATTGTATGCATCAGGGAGACCATAGAGTGTGTTGATAATCTCGGAGTTGAAAGTAACTTGGACACCTCGCACTGTGGCAACTAAGGCTTATTTAAAGTCAGTGACCACTGTATGATTAGCCTTGATAGGTTGAGGAGCGAAAAAGATCCATTTACTCTTAACCAATCTCCAATAGAAACCTGACATCTTACTTTCGACCTAATCTATGTTTACACCTCTTTTCTTGATAATAGTTTTTTACAAGAGCTCATCATATCTACGCTCACAAGATGCTAACAAAAACCTATCATGATCAAAATTTTCTTCCATTTCCACCTCTGAAATATTTTCATGTTCAATGTCAATGTCATTGGAGGACATTTTAAGATCAAAACACCTAAGAAGTTGCAATTGACAAATCTGTTAATTGATGAATTTTATGGAATTATTTGATGTGCTTAAGCAAGAGGAACAATTGCTTTATTTGCTTAAGTGTTGTTCCCTTTCTATTTTTGAACAATTTAATACCTGGTAATTGCCTAGTTGCTCACGCACGTGGATGGTCTACCGCGTACACAAAGTGTCTTTGATTCTTTGACCATCACGTACGCGGCCGGTTCATTGTGCACGTGAAGAAGGCTTGTTGGACTAGAAATTTCCAGTTTTTGCACAGTTCACTAGTTCGCACATGCGTTGCACCTGCGAGCAGCAGGTTCCCACATATGAAGCAAAGGTACTCAGCAGGTGCGTTTAGTGGTCTCCAACACTTGGTTCCTTCTCTCCTGCCTTTTGCACATCTAAAAATACATTAAAAAGCATCAAAAAAGTAAAGTAAAATATAAAGAAAAATTGTTTAAACGATGGATTGCCTCCCATCAAGCACTCAATTTAACATCATGGCGCGATGCTAGTAGCTTTATTTGTCCCTCCACTTGAAGAATTTGAACCTTTGCTCGATATTTGAATCAAAAACCCAATGATACTCATTGAGTGAAGGCAAAAACACAATAAGGCTATTTCCTCGGTGTCGCATTTTGCACTCTTTTACCTTCAAATGAGTAATGTCATTTTGTCTTCTATAAACAACAAACTTCAAAAATAATACACCTCGATCCTTTTCCCTTCCAAAGTTCTCCATAAGCTTGATTACTTTGACTTGCATCCATTCAACCAAACTCAATATTGAAAAATGGTTGGAGTGAGATTTGAGTGTCTTCACTCTCAAACTTGCCTTATTTATGACATCCTCATTTTTAAATGAACTAGAGTCTTCCAAAATGAAAAGTTGAAATTTGCTTTGCAACTCTAATATCATTATTTTTATCTTGGCATCTCTATTTATGTGTGGGATGGTTGGCTGCCACAATACCTTTAATTCATGAGAATCCTATGTGTCCACTTCTTAAATGAGAAATAACTCAAAGCTACTATGCATAACCATGCATGTTTCAAGATGAGCATTCAATTTGATATTCAAATTTTGGATAGCACTTTCAAGTAGCTCCTCTTTTTGACCTCTCTTATTATGCCTAGTGAGAAATTATCCAACAATGGAAGAATTCTTTCACGTTGTTCCCCATAGGCTTTAAGTTGGTGGGCTTTGTTCAACAACCATTCTTGGCTCATGATTTTATCTAAGTCTAGTTTTTCCTCATGTTGGGGATCAAGCACAACCGGCACAAACTCACTCATGGGAAATTCCATATTTTGAAATTCTTTATCATCCTCGTGTGGAATTTGATCAACCCAAATGTTCAAGATGTGTTCATATCATTCCTTTCTCTGCGTGTTATCTCTCCACAACTTCCTGACATCTTCACATGGAGGACTAGATACTTCTTCTTCAACTTTTTGCTTCTCTACTTCAAGGTGAGTCACCTCTTCAACTCCATAACATTCATTGTTGTTACCAAGTGCTTGTAGATCATTTATTAGGCTTGGAGGCTCTCTTCACCAACTTGATCTAAAGTAGTAGACAAATCCATCATGGTGTGTTTAGCACAATTTTCCTCCTCTTCCTTCTAAACTTGTCTATCGAAGAAGTCTTGGAGCATTGGTTCCATTATTTCAATCTGGGCTTTTAATTCTTACCTCTCGAAGAAGGCTTGGATCATTGCCTCCATTCTCTTAAACTGGGCGCTTCGTTCATCACGTGCCAAGTCATGACTCCTATCAAGATCACAAGCATACTAGCATCATTGTTAGCATAAAAGGGGGAGGGAGAATGATAATTAGGGCAATTACCCCAATATCCATCTCTGCCATCGCATGAATAGAAATAATGCCCATCATAGGATCGAGAAGGTGGATACCTCCATCTCCTAGGGCTAATTCTATAATTTTGCCAATAGTGGGGTCCTCTACAATAACAATATGGATCATTATAATATGGGTTGTGACCACCAAAACCATTTGCATTATGATATTCCATAGAATCAACCAATCAACAGAAATAAAACTAACTAAAACAAAAACAAATATTCACAAAATTGAACTAGAGAAAGTAAGCACAAAATCCAAACTAACTCAATACGCCAAATTGTTCTCCGGCAATGGTGCTATATTTATGATGTTAAAAATAACTCTTCTGAAGAAGGTGGCAATGATCCTCAAGAAAAATAATAAGTAACCCAATGGATATCGGGGTCGAATCCATGGAGAACAATATCTAGGCAATTGAGAAAATAAGGAATTAAAGCAGCTTACTAAAGTTCAAAGAGAAAAAAGAGATAAAATGATTGGGGGTTTTGTTTAAAATCGAGAATTGCAATATAAAGGATCGATTGACTATACCAATGACCTTCTTGATAAAAAGACAACAAGGGAGATTTGGGAATGAGATTTAATTTAAATCCATATGATTCATTATAAATTAATTAACTACTTACTAATTAATCATGGGTCAATCAAAATAAGTCTTGGAATCTCAAGTATCCACCAATATATCTCGATAATTAGTGAATATTTCTCAACTAGTTCTTTCGAATCTATCTAAGTATTAATAAGGATATTTCAATTATGGCAACACTAGGATTTAACTATTTCTAGCCCCAACTCCTTAAAATAAGGTTTAAAGCCTCAAGTTAGTGCTAATTAACCTTTCCCCAACTTTGATTCAGTCTTTCAAGCCAAATCAAAGTAAAAGAGGTAAGTCCAAGGGTTGATCACTCCCTTTAGAATCAATTCAAGCACAAGATTAATTAGATCATCAAAGACTCAATTCATAAACTAGAAAATATTTAACTAATTATAAAAGCACAAGACAAGAATTCAAACCCCTATATTGCTTATCTCTAACATAATATCCAAATCTCAAATCAACCACTACACCTATAATTTAGAAATACAAAGCAAGAGTTGAGAAAGGAACTAAGAATTTTACAATAAAAGCATCCAATATTCACTACAATAGTGTATGGTATTGAACTTGCTCTCCAAGCCTGCCAAGATAGGTCTCTCAATGGCCAAAGATCAATAATCCTTTCCTAAAATGGTTGGGAGTTCTTTTATATGGTTTGGGGTTTCTAAAAGTGTAATTTTCCATCAATGCCCTGTAGTTGTCGCCTCCTTCTTCGCCTATGCAGGCAGTCCACTGCGTCCACAAAGGGATACTGTTTGGTTAACCTTTGCCTATGTGAGTGGTCCATTGTGTATGTGTAGCTTGAATGAGTGATTGATCGTCACATACACAACTGGTCCACCACATCTGTGAAGGCCAATTGTGCTGCCAGTTCTTGACTTTTCCAAATAGCTTTGTTTTGACTTATTTTCCCTCGATTCCTTTCCCGATCACCTCTAAATCACATAAACCAGTAAAATAGAAGTAAATCATGTCAAATGCACTATTCTTCTCAATTATACTAACAAAAATATAAGATTAAGAGATAAATAAGTAGGTATAATACCAACTTATCAGTGTGCAAAGGGGTTGTGCGTCCATATACCAAGACATACAGACTACACACCAAGACATACGGACTGCACAAGCTTTACAAAATCCCAGACAGTGAAGGTTCACTTCTACCTAGCTTGTACGGGGCTTGTGTGGGCCGCACAGTAAGACATGTGATCCCTACACCCCTAAACAGTGGCACATAACTCTTGTGTCAAACATTTTTAAATTAAACCATGCACGGCCAACTCAATTATAACTTCACGGGTACTTAAACTTTGCCTGGATGATATACTGGACAATTTATCAATCTAAGAATAGACACTTAATGACACCAATAAACATCAAAATGATGATTTTTATTAAGACATACGTCACCCAATCTATCATCGAAAATCATCGCTCAACATGCCACAATGGTTACTCAAACTTCACAATAGACTCATTTAAAGATGATGCAACCAAACCAAGCACTCACTCAATTCAAGTAAAGGGACACATGAACATTAGTATCACTGAATTTAGTCCCAATCAGGGTAATTCAAAACAATTTATGATACTTTTCAACCTCCAATTCATTCATATTCCCACACACATAATCAAAGCAAAAAAATTCCCTTAATAAAGTCGTCACTCAATCCATCATTGAGAAAAATCATGCACCTCAACCAATGGGGATACTCATATTTTACCCCTCAAATAAAATGTCATACTCGACTCAACTGCAATCACGAAGTTAGAATCAAGGTATGTACTTAAAACTACCATTAGAGTAACACTTACGAGTTCACTACAAAGAATCCTCAATTTGAGCAATGGATTACACCAACACAATAAGCACAAGTGAGCATGGGTTGATAACTAAATGAAATTCACACCTTAATCGACCCAAGTACTCCCAAAACAAGCAAGTTTTATCACGATAAATAATTGGAGAAATTGGGAAGTGGGTAGCACATGCTCAATCCAAGTGACTAAGGGGTCACCAATGACAACTGATAATAATCACATTCAAGAGTGGATAGAAGCATAATATAGAGTGGAGAATCAGATTGGAACAAAATATGCACTTGGGTTTGAGGAGATGTGTGTGTGTGTATGCGTTTGTGCTAGTAGCAGTGATAGTGTGATCGGAGAAGAGGACAAAAAGTGGAGAGTGAGAGTTGTATTAGCTGGAGGAAGTGAGACGTTAGAGTAGAGGTGGTGGGTGATTCAGAGAACTTGGATCGATGGAGAAGAGGAGGAGGTTTAATGGATGGTTTGAAAGAAAAGAGAAGAAAAAGACTAGAAAGAAATAAAGAAAGAAGAAGAAGAAACGTGGGTCAATGGTTTAGAGCGGGTTGGTCAAATGAAAAACTAAAACTTACCTACGCATGTGCAAAAGCACATGTTTGTGTGGAGCATACGCGGGTGCGCACATGCTCAATTTTAAGCATAAATATCCCATATAAACTAATTCAGGTGTGCTAATTATGTGTGACCACACACCATGGTATGCAGACTGCACGTGCTTTGCAAAACCCAATTCCAAAAGAGATAAAATTCTAGGTGTTTTGCCTAGGGTATGTTAAGATGGTGCAACCATACACCGTGGTGTGCAAACCACACGTGCTTTACAAAACCTGATTAGTGCCTCTACTTGCCCTGATTCATCCTTCTTCAACTTGCATTCTTGAACACACATCCAAAAATAACAAAAAGTAAAGTAAAACCAAAACTAAAAGAACACTTGGGTTGCCTCCCAAGAAGCGCTTGATTTAACATTATGGAACGACGATGGTACCTCAACTCTCAAAGTTCATCAAGATAGATCACTTCAACGAGTATGATCTTCTTGAGGACACTCAAGTAATGCTTCACTCTCATAACATTCACCTTAAACCTCGATCTATCTTCGCCTTTAAGTTTAATTGCTCCATAAGGAAAGACTTGTGTTACCTTGCGGACTGGACCATTTTCACTTCAATTTGGGAAGCAACCAAAGTCTCGAGTTGAACAACAAAATCATTTCCCTAGAGCTAAACTCTCATTTCATTATCTTTGAGTCATGCAAATACTTCATTCAGGCCTTGTAAGAGCTGAACTCTCATAAGTCCTCAAATGAAACTCATCAAGATCATCCAACTTTTCAACCCTTGAGTGCAGCATCCTCTTTATCCAAATTCAACTTTTTCAAGGCCTACAACGCCTTATGCTCAAGTTAATTGGAAAGTGGCACACCTTCCCTAAAAAACAATTGATATAGGGACATTTTGATTGAGGTTTTATAGGCCATGCAATATGTCCACAGGGCTTCATCCAACTTGCAAGACCAATCAGTCGTATTCGAGTTCATCGTCTTTGAAAATATGTTCTTGATCTACCAGCTAGATACTTAAACTTTCCTACTAGTTTCAGGATGATAAGGAGTGGCTACCTTATGTTTGACACCATACTTAGCAAGCAATGAGATAAAAAAATGGTTGAAAAAATGGGAGCCTTGATCACTTCTAATGGCGCTCAGAATGGCCCTCGAGGGTACCAAACCTAGTAAAGATATACCTCTTCAAAAATGAAGTGACGCTTTTCCCTTTATTATTGGGAAGCGCTACGGCCTCAACCCACTTTGAAACATAGTATATTGTAACAAGGATATACTTTTGGCCATAGGAGCTTACAAATAGGCCCATAAAGTCCATTCTCCACATGTCAAACATTTTAACTTCAAAATTGGAGTCAGAGGGAGCTCATGCCGTCAGATATACCTCCATTTCATTGGCATTGGTCATATGTCTTGACAAGATCATAGGCATCTTCATAGAGGTTTGTCCAATAGAAGCCACTTTTCAACACCTTCAATGTTGTTCTCATACTACTATAAGTGAAGAATGGCACACCTCAAGAATTGGCATCATTTCAACCTTCGGGATACATCTTCTAATCACATTGTTCTTACAAACCTAGAAGAGATAGGGTTCATCCCAATAAAACTTTCGCACATCATGGAGGAATTTCTTCCTTTGGTGAGATTTCAAGTCATCCAACATAATATCACAAACAAGATAGCTAGCAATATCAACATACCATGGCACCAAATCATTTGAAGCATCTAACACATACTCATTAGGAAATGAATCATCAATATCAAACTCACCCAAAGGTCTCCCATTTTCTTCAAGCCTAGAAAGATGGTTGGCGACTTGGTTCTCACACCCTTTCCTATCCTTCACCTTGAATAAAATTCTTGGAGAAGTAACACCCACTGGATCAACCGCAGTTCAACATCCTTCTTTGCTATAAGATACTGAATGGAAACATAATTAGTGTGAACCACTACTTTGGTTCCTAACAAGTAAGCACAAAACTTTTCAATTGCATACACACCAACCAATAATTCTTGCTCTATCACCATGAAGTTCCTTTGGTCACCATTGAGAGTCTTTATTGAATAATAGATTGGATGAAAGATCTTGTCACGCCTTTGACCAAGAACAACCCCAATACAATCTTGCTAGCATCACACATCAATTCAAAAGTTTTAGACCAATCTGGGACTACAATGATAAGAGCGGAGGTAAGCCTTTGTAATGATCGGGTCAGTGATTACGGGTAGTCCAATCGTGCCAAGTTTTAGAGTTATAAAACTCTGGGTTTGGGTGTTTGAAATTCTGGGCTAGGCTAGCCTCGGCCAGTTTTGGAGCGAGATGGAGTCTAGGGAAATCCGAGTAAGGATTGGGTTAGGTGTCTTGTTTTAAGATAGTTTTACATGTATCCAATACATAAAGGAGTCCTGGGGACTTTTCGAAATTGAATTCGGGTAAGCATAACTCCCGAAATCATGATTAACGTGAAGGGGTTGTTTTGGATCATTGGGGGAAGTAATTGTGTTGCAAAATGGGCAAAATTTGGTGATTTCCAGACATTCTATCCATGACGAGTGCAACGGCTATGCCATAGCAACCTCTACTATAGTGGTGGAAATGACTGATATAGCGAAAGTCAAGGCACTCAACGCCGGTTGGAATTGTTTTAGCGAAATGCTTTTGCTATAGCGGGACCACTATAGCAGAGTGGGGACCTCTATAGAAGGCTCGACGAGAATTAATGCAGAAATATTTCCCAAAATATTCAGTTTTCACAATTTCATTTTGGGAGAAGGGCAAGGCAATTTTCCTCCATTTTCCATTGTCTTTCTTCCCTAAGGTAAGGTTTCTACTCCCCAAACTTTGTACTACTTTTTCTACGCAGTAGAATTGCTAGGAGGGAACTTGGGAAAAGGTTGGAATAACTTAGGGATGGTAGAATCCAAGGAAGAAGGACGATTCTAGGCATGAAAGTTCTTGGGTATTGTTAAAAACAAGGTTTATTGATTGCATGTTGTTAAATTCTCTATTTTTATCCGTGAAAATGATAGAACTATGGGAATTAATGGCGGAAAACCCGGGAAAAGGGTAGAATGATCATGGTTGGTCTGGGATTGGGGATTTGGTGTAATTCGGGTAATACATAGGCCTTGTTTGTTAATTCAAGTACTTGCATATTGTTTTAGACCAAGAATGAGAAAGGAATCCGGAACACGGGAAAGCTCGAGCTGAGTAGAGCTTGGATCATTTCGAGGTAGGTGATGGCTTACGATTCCTGTGAATGTTGTTTATTTTTGTACTCTTATCTAAGTGTTTATATGAATTACATTGCTTTGAGGAATTGTTAGAATGTCTAAGGGTCCTGTTTCATAGTCTGTGGATTGAACTTGCTTGTTGGTTTTATAAGTTATTTGTTCATTATTTGACTGTGGATTAATAGACATTCGATTGGCTTGGCTACCACGCCTAGTACGAGAGTACTAATAGTTGGCTCGGGTACCACGCTTGGTACAGGTATAACAAATGGTTGGCTCGGGTACCACGCCTGGTACGGGATACTAATGGTTGGCTCGGGTACCACGCCTGGTACAGGTTTATTTTACTGTATCATTGCATTGATATTGTTGTATTGCATTGACTATTATTGGTTCCGTGAGTGGACCAGGATATTTTATTGAAATGTGATATTTGTTGGTGGTACTTGAGTGACCGGGAATCCTGTTATATCTATTAAGTTGGCCTTGGATTAGGCCGGGTTATCTGTTTAACACTTAGGTGTTGTTTAGAGGGGATCCCAGGGTGGGTCCGAGTTAGACGAAAAGGGATGGTTTATTGGTTATATGATTGTTGCCTACAGTTAGAAAGGGTGGATTCATAAGGGAACAAGCTAGGTAGAGACGTGTAGTCTAGGGGTGCCTGTTGACTTGCTGCATGTCTTTCGTAATTATACTTGATTTGTTGTACTGATTATACACTATTTTTATTTGGAACTGGCTGATGATCCTACCAGTACACAATGGTGGTGTACTGATACTGCACTTGCTTTTCTTTTGGTGAGCACATGCAATTGTTTGGTACTGCGACTTTCAGATTCTAGTGGGTAATTTCCACAAGTTTATATTAATGAAGTGGTTTTGTTATTAAGGTTTTGCTAGTTTAATTTCCGCACTTTGGTTTTGAGATGTTAGAATGGTTAAGTTCGGGGAAGTGATGGTTCTCTCACTCGGGAGGGAGTTAGGTGAGTGCCACTCATGGCGGTCTGAGTCGTGACAAAGATGGTATCATAGCCCTAGGTTCGTTGATCTAATCGTACCAAACAGGTCTAGTAGAGTCTTGCGGAATGGAGCGGAGACGTCCGTACTTTTCTTTGAGAGGCCATGGGGCTTTAGGAAAAACTATCTCTTCCTTCTTTCCTTCGTGCTATAACTCGATTCCAATTGGTATCTGGTGATACAAATTAGTATCTAACCTCATCCACTCTTCTGTCCATAGATGGTTAATACAAGGAACAATGGAGCTAGAGCAGCGGTCCCAGCGGTGGGCCCGGCTGTCCATGGTAGAGGTAGGGGAAGGGGAAAAGGATGAGGTAGAGCCACACCCACCATGGGTAGAGCTCAAGCGGCTGCTGGAGAGCGTGAAGCAACCCCTCCCCCACCTCAAGAACATATTTCTAAAGATGTAGAAGTTGTTGCTGAAGACGGCGAGGCACAGGCGGAGGCAGCACCAGGTTGGGATGCAGGTCTTCCTGATATGACACCAGAAGCTTTTCAACATGCTTGGAATATTTTGAGTGGGTTGGTGGGTGTTGGAGCCATACCCGAGACATTTGCAAATCAGGCTTTGAATACTCAGCCAGTGGTTACTACAACACCTAGGATGGCCGCCACTTCAGGCACGGATGACTTCTTCAGGACAATGCTAGGCCCAGTGATGACAGGCAATGAGCATGAGATGCAGACCAAGTTTCTCAAACTGAAATCTTTGAACTTTCAGGGTACCGACAAGGAGGATGCCTATGAGTTCATCTTGGATTACTATGAGAGGTTGCATAAGTTGGGTATTGTACGTCATCATGGGGTTGAGTTTGTCACATTTCAGCTTCAGGGTGATGCTAAGCAATGGTGGAGGTCTCATGTGTAGTGTCGGTCTTCTGTTCTACCCCCATTGACTTGGGAACAGTTCCATGCTTTGATTTTAGAGAAGAACGTACCCTGTACTTTGAGGGACCGTAAGAAGGATAAGTTCTTGAACTTGGAGCAGGGTAGCATGTTAGTCTCTGCTTACGAGTCTAAGTTCCAAGCCTTCTCTCATTTTGCCACATAAATATTAAGTTTTGAGGAGGAACGGGTCCGGTTGTTTGTGAAAGGTTTGAATACTGTTCTACAGGTACTGTCAGTGCATATGGCTTCATCAGGGAGGGGCTTCAATGAAGAGGTAGATTATGTGAAGAAGTTTGAAGGGGTCAAGCAAGCAGGGCAGGCTAAGGCTTTAGCCAAGAAGCCCCGGCATGAGGGAAATTTTGGTAGTTCATACTCCAGGGGCTAGGATCAGCAGGCATACCTAGCATGTCCTATTCAGTCAGCTCTTCCAGCTGCTACAGGTGGTCGTCAGGGAGCTTATAATCAGTCTTCAGCTCCTAGAGGCCAGGGAGCATCCTATACGTCTGCTAGCAGGCCTACTCTTTACTGTGGGTTCTTCCATTATGGTGATCCGGGCGACTTTAAGAGGGAGTGCACACTCAGGCAGACAGGCAATTAGGGTCAGCAGTTGTCTAGAGCGGTGGTCCCGGCAGGTAGAGGCGGTAATGCTAGAGGTCGTCCACAGGGTGGGCAAGGTAACTTCTAGGGAGGTCGAGGCGACAGAGGGAACGGTGGAGCGGGTAGGGGTGCAGCGCAGCCATCCCAGGAAGTTGCTCGGATTGATGATCGGGCACATTGCTATGTATTTTCGAG
The DNA here is from genome assembly GCA_003996215.1 of Jaltomata sinuosa. Taxonomy (NCBI): domain Eukaryota; kingdom Viridiplantae; phylum Streptophyta; class Magnoliopsida; order Solanales; family Solanaceae; genus Jaltomata; species Jaltomata sinuosa. The sequence goes on from QJPP01002942.1 coordinate 52,426, forward strand.
GAGAACTGAGGCAGAATCATCAGATGCGGTGATCACAAGTACCATTCTTATCTGCGATAAAATGGCTTCGATATTATTTGACTCAGGTTCTACATATTTTTATGTATCTATGAGTTTTGGATTGGGTCTGGAATTGATTTGTGACATCCTTGATTTCCTGATCCATGTTTCTACCCCAATTGGAGAGTTTGTATTGTGACTCATGTTTATCGTGACTGTTCTATTGTGTTCGTAGGGTTGCATACTTGGGTAGACTTCGTAATCCTGGATATGGCTGATTTTGATATTATCTTGGGCATGACCTGGCTGTCCCCTTATCATAATGTGTTGAACTGTAATACCACGACTGTGGCTCTAGAGATTCTGGGTAAGGATAGACTAGAGTGGGAAGGTATGTACAGGCCTAAGCCAGTTAAGGTCATATCATTCGTTCGGGCTAGGAAGCTAGTGGGGAGATGGTGTCTAGCCTTCTTGGCTCATCTCCGGGATGATAGTGTGGAGTCCCCATCTATTGAGTCAGTTCCAGTGGTTTCTGAGTTTCTAGAGGTATTTCCAGCGGATTTGCCTGGTATGCCTACGGACAGGGATATAGACTTCTATATTGATCTGGAGCCAGACACTCATCCCATTTTAATTCCTCTATATCGTATGGCTCCGGCAGAGCTAAGGGAACTTAAGACTCAGCTGAAGGAACTCCTAGATAAGGGATTTATCCATCCCAGTGCGCTGCCTTGGGGTGCTCTTGTTTTGTTTGTAAAGAAAAAGGATGGTCGTATTTGGATATGCATAAATTATAGGCAGTTGAACAAGGTGACCATTCGGAATAAGTACCCTCCATCCTGCATTGATGATTTGTTTGACCAGCTTTAGGGTGCATCAGTGTTTTTGAAAATTGACTTGAGGTATGGGTACCATCAGTTGAGGATTACTCCTGAGGACATTCCTAAGACTATTTTTTGGACCCAGTATGGGCATTACAAGTTCCTAGTAATGTCGTTTGGTTTGACTAATGCGCCGACAGCATTCATGAGTTTGATAAATGGGGTATTTAAGTCGTATTTGGATTCCTTCATGATTGTGTTTATCGATGATATTTTGATCTACTCCAAAAGTAGGGAGGACCATGCTAATCATTTTTGTATTTTGTTAGATATCTTGAGATGCCATAAGCTTTATGCGAAGTTCACTAAGTGTGAGTTTTGGTTGACTTCAGTTGCGTTCTTGGGGCATGTAGTGTCAGAACAGGGGGTGATGGTGGATCCCCAAAAGATTGAGGCAGTCAAGAGTTGGGCCTGGCCTAGCTCTGTGACAGAGGTGAGGAGTTTTGTTGGTCTCGTAGGGTACTACCGGAGGTTTGTTAAGGATTTTGCGTCTATTGCTACTCACCTGACCAGGCTGACACAGAAAGATGTACCGTTAGTGTGGTCCGACAAGTGCGAGGAGAGCTTCCAAAAGCTCAAGACACTTCTGACCACGGCTACTATATTGTCCTTGCCGGTTGAAGGTAAAGACTTTTTTGTTTACTGTGATGCTTCACATTCTGGTTTGGGTGCTGTGTTGATGCAGAATAGGAATGTGATAGCCTATGCATCTAGGCAGTTGAAGGTGCATGAGAGGAACTACCCGACTCACGACTTAGAGTTGGAAGCAGTGGTCTTTGACTCAAGATTTGGAGACACTATCTCTATGGTGTCAAGTGTGAGGTGTTCACCGATCATCGCAGCCAGCAACATATGTTCACTCAGAAGGATTTGAATTTGAGGCAGAGAAGGTGGATGCAGTTATTGAAGGACTATGATGTGACTATTCAATATCATCCAGGTAAGGCTAATGTGGTGGAAGATGCATTGAGCCGGAAGACAGCTAGCATGGGTAGTTTGGCTTGTTTTGGGGTGTTCAAACGACCACTAGCAAGGGAAATTCAGGCTTTGGAGGCCAAGTTCATGCACTTGGGTGTTTCAGAACAGGGTTGGTTGTTGGCCAGCATTAAGGTCAAAGCCACCTTCATAGAGGAAATAAAGGCCAAATAGTTTCAGGATACGAAACTGAGTAAGCTTTGAGGTTAGGTAATATCCGGGGAATCCAGGGACGTCACATTAGACTCCGGTGGAATGCTACATTTCAGAGAAAGGATTTGTGTTCTTCGGGTTGATGGTATAATTCAGAAAATCTTGAGAGAAGCTCATGGTTCGCAGTACTCAATTCATTCGAGTGTGACTAAAATGTACAGGAACTTGAGGTAGCATTATAGGGGGTCCGGGATGAAAAGGGACACTATCGACTTTGTTTCCAAATGTCAGAACTGCCAGCAGGTAAAGTATGAATATCAGAGACCTGCAGTACTACTTCATAGAATGCCAATTCTAGAGTGGATGTGGGAAAGGATAGCCATGGACTTTGTGGTGGGTCTTTACAGGACATTGGGGAAGTGTGACTCAATTTGGGTCATTGTTGACAGGCTGACCAAGTCCGCTCACTTCATTCCGGTCAGGATAGATTACAATTCGCAACAATTGGCTAAGATCTATGTGAAAGAGATTGTGAGATTGCATGGGGTTCCACTGTCCATCATTTCAGACAAGGGTACGCAGTTCACCTCTAAATTTTAGGGCAAGCTACATGAAGAGTTGGGTAAACAACTCACTTTTAGCACAACCTTACATCCTCAGACTGATGGTCAGTCGAATAGGACAATCCAGGTATTGGAGGACATGCTGAGAGCATGTGTGATGGACTTCGAGGGTCATTAGGACCAGTTCCTATAGTTGTGTGAATTCTCGTACAATAATAGCTACCACTTAAGTATTGACATGGCACCATTTGAGGCGTTGTATGGGAGGAGCTGTAGATCACCGATTGGGTGGTTTGAGGAAGGAAATGTAAAGCCTTTGGGAGTGGAATTGGTAAAGGAAGCACAAGAAAAGGTAAGGGGCATTCAAGCCAAATTGTTGGCTGCCCAAAGCAAGAAAAAAGAGTATGCAGATCGCAAGGTCTGGGATATAGAGTTTCAGGTTGGTGAACATGTATTGTTGAAAGTGTCACCAATGAAGGGAGTTATACGATGTGGTAAGAAGTGCAAGCTTAGCCCTCAGTTCATCGGTCCATTTTAGGTTCTTGAGATTGTGGGGCCAGTGGCTTACAAGTTGGCACTGCCGCCTAGTTTGTCGGGCATCCATCCGGTATTCCATGTATCCATGCATAAGCGATACCATGGGGAATGGGACTACATCATCAAGTGGGATGAGGTGCTTTTCGATAAAGATCTTCGTTATAAAGAGAAACTAGTCTTGATTCTTACTCGGGATGTCCGAAGGTTTAGGACAAAGGTGATTGATATGGTAAAGTTTTAGTGGAAGCATCATCCGGTTGAGGAAGCCACTTGGGAAACCGAGAAGGACATGCAGGACAAGTACCCTCATTTGTTTGAGGATTCAGGTACTACACTTTATTTTCTTTATTTCTGTAATTTTAGGTTTGATCATTCGGGGATGAACGATGGGTAAATTGGTATCTGTTGTAACGATCGGGTCCATCATTATGGGTAGTCCAATCGTGCTAAGTTTTAGAGTTAGAAAACTTCGGGTTTGGGAGTTTGAAATTCTGGGCTAGGCTATCCTCGGTCGATTTTGGAGCGAGGTGGAGTCTAGGGGAATACAGGTAAGGATTGGGTTAGGTGTCTTGTTTGAGCTAGTTTTCCACGTAGCCAAGACATAAAGGAGTCTGGGGGACTTTTCAAAATTGAATTTGGGTAAGTAGAACTCCTGGAATCAAGATTGACGTGAAGGGATTGTTTCAAATCATCGGGGGAAGCAAGTGTGTTGTAAAATGGGAAAATTTTGGAGATTTCTGCACATTTTGTCCATGATGAGCGAAATGGCTCCACCATAGCGACCTTCACAATAGCGGTGGAAAAGACCGCTATAGCGGAAGTCAGGGCGGTCAACGCCGGTCGGAAATCCTATAACGGAATGCTTCCTATATAGTGTAACCGCTATAGCAGAGCGGGGACCACAATAGCAGAGAGGGGACCGCTATAGCGGGATCAACGGGAATTAATGCAAAAATATTCCCCAAAACATTCAGTTTTCACAATTTCATTTTGGGAGAAGGGCAAGGTGATTCCAGGTGATTTTCCTCCGTTTTCCATTGTCTTTCTTCCCTAAGGTAAGGTTTCTACTCCCCAAACATTGTACTACTTTTCCTACGTGGTAGAATTGCTAGAAGTGAACTTGGGGAAAGGTTAGAATAACCTAGGGATGGTAGAATGCAGAGAAGAAGGGGATTCTAGGGATGAAAGTTCTTAGGTATTTTTAAAAACAAGGTTTATTGATCGCATGTTATTAAATTCTCTATTTTTATCCATGAAAATAATAGAACTAGGGGAATTAATGGCGGGAAACTCGGGAAAAGAGTAGAATGATCATGGTTGGTTTGGGATTTAGGATTTGGTGTAATCCGGGTAATACACAGGCCTTGTTTGTTAATTCAAGTACTTGCATGTTGTTTTAGATCAAGAATGAGAAAGGAATCTGGAACACGGGAAAGCTCGGGTTGAGTTGAGCTTGGATCATTTCGAGGTAGGTGATGGCTTACGATTCCTGTGAATGTTGTATATTTTTGTACTCTTATCTAAGTGTTTGAATGAATTACATTGCTTAGAGGAATTGTTTAGAATGTCTAAGGTCCTGTTGTACAGTCTATGTTTTGAATGGTGTGTTGCTTATTGGTTTTACAAGTTGTTTGTTCATTATTTGACTGTGGATTAATTGACATTTGGTTGGCTCGGGTACCATGCCTGGTACGGGACTACTAACGGTTGGCTCAGGTACCACGCCTGGTACAGGTATAACAAATGGTTGGCTCAGGTACCACGCCTGGTACGGGATACTAACCATTGGCTCGGGTACCACGCCTACTATGGGTTTATTTTACAGTATCATTGCATTGATATTGTTGTATTGCATTGACTGTTATTGGTTCCGTGAGTAGACCGGGCTATTTTATTGAAATGTGATATTTGTTGGTGGTCCTTGAGTGATCGAGAATCCTGCTATATCTATTGCGTTGGCCTTGGATTAGGTCGGGTTGTCTGTTTAACACTTAGGTGTTGTTTAGAAGGGATCCCAGGGTGGGTCCGGGTTAGACGAAAAGGGATGGTTTATTTGTTATGTGATTGTTGCTTACAGATAAAAAGGGTGGATTCATGCGGGAACAAGCTAGGTAGAGACTTGTAGTCTAGGGGTGCCTGTTGACTTGCTACATGTCTTCCGTACTTATACTTGATTTGTTGTACTAATTATACACTATTTTTATTTGGAACTAGTTGATGATCCTACCAGTACACAGTCGTGGTGTACTGATACTGCACTTGTTTTTCTTTTTGTGAGTACAGGCAATTTTCCAGCGGTTGAGAAGCGACCTCATCAGTAGTACCGGCGTTTCCAGACTTCAAGGGTGAGCTGCTTCGATCGATCTGCATTGAATCTATCATTAGAGTTGTAGCCCATTTGTTTTGGGCTTAACCTATTTCCTTGTTTTGGGGTTGCATCCCCATATTCTAGACATTGGTAGATTATTTGGTACTGCGACTTTAAGATTCTAGGGGGTAATTTCCGCAAGTTTATATTAAAGAAGTGGTTTTGTTATTATTATTTTGCTAGTTTAATTTCTGCACTTTGGTATTGAGCTGTTAGAACAGTTAAGTTCGAGAAAATGATGGTTTGCTCACTCGAGGGGGTTGGATGAGTGCCACTCATGGCGGTCTGGGTCGTGACAGCCTTTCCTTCAAGCATTCAAAGACCTTTATACAAGCATCATCAAATACAAACTTCACCTTCTTTTCTAGCAACTTGCACAGTGGAGTGGCCACCTTAGAGAAATCCTTGATAAACCTCCTATAGAAATCTGCATGACCGAGAGATTTTCTCACTCGTTTGACTAAAGCAGGAGATGGAAACTTTGAAATAACTTTAACATTTGCTTGTTCTACTTGGATATCTTCCTCCAAGTTTTTGTGACCCAAGACAATGCCCTTTTTCACCATAGAGTTACATTTTCCCCTATTCAGCACAAAATTGGTCTCCTCACATCATTTCAGCACATTGACTGAGTGAGCCAAGCATTCCTCAAAAGAATCTGCAACCACGAAAAAGTCATCCATGAATATCTCCATGGACTCCTAAACCATGTTGGAGAAAATTGGCATCATACATCTTTAGAATGTAGCCGGAGCATTGCAAAGACCAAATGACATCCACTTGAAGGCAAAAGTACCATAGGGGCAAGTAAATGTCATTTTTTCTTGATCCTCTAGAGCAATGGAAATTTGATTATACCCTGAATACCCATCTAAAAAGCAATAATGAGCACGTCCCACGAGCCTACCTAAGATTTAATCCATGAAGGGTAAAGGGAAGTGATCATGCTTGGTCTATGAATTCAACTTGCGATAGTTCATACATACTCTCCATCTGGTAACCAGCCTCAAGGCAATCAATTTGTTCTTCTCATTAGGGATAATGATCATACCACTCTTTTTGGTACATATTGCACCAGACTCATCCAAGGACTATAGGTAATGGGGTACACCACACCAGTATCTAAATACTTTCTTATCTCCTTCTTCACCACCTCTTGCATAGGTGGGTTCAAGTGCCTTTGATGTTTAATTAAGGGAATACAATCTTCTTTGATTTGAATCGTATAAAATCCCCAAAGGGATTCCAATAATATCTATAATCGTCCACCTAATAGCATGAATACACTTCCTCAAAATAGAAACCAACGCTTCTACTTTCCATTCAAACAAAAGTGAAAATATGATCACGTGCAAAGTCTAATTAGAACCAATGAAGACATACCTCAAATGGAATGGAAGAGGTTTAAGCTCCAAGGAAGGTGGCTCCAAAATAGATGGCTTGGATGGTGGAAACTCTCTATTTTCAAGTCAAGATCAAGATTATTTGGACTGTAGGTGTATGAACCCAACCCCGTCAATGCATTGACAACCTCATCATAGTCTTTCATATCCACACCATCATAGTTCAAGAGTATCGCAACCAAAGTTTTACCCATGAACTCTGTTGGAACACCCTCTTTAATGATTTAATCAATAGTATCAATCATGGAGATCACAATCATGTCATTGTGTTGCTTCATGGACTTACACACATCAAATGTCACAACATCATCATTCAATTGAAATTTTAACTCTCCACTTTCTACATCTACCAAAGCACACAATGTGGCTAGGAATGGTCTCCTAATATGACAGGGACTTCAAAATAAACTTTTCAATCCAATATCACAAAATATGTTGGAAAGATAAATTGGTCCACCTTTACAAGAACATTATAGAGGATGCCCACAGGCCACTTGATTGTATGATACGCCAGAAATAATCTCATAGTGGTTGGTTTTGGAGTACCAAGTTCTAATTGATTCAAAATGGAAATGGGCATCAAGTTGATTCTAGCCCCCAAATTACAAAGTGCTTTAGTAAATTAGTGTGAACCAATGCTGCAAGGAATAGTGAAAGCGCCTGGATCAACCTTCTTTAGGGACATATTGCTTGACATTATGACACTACAATGATGAGACACCTCAACCATTACAACATCCATTGTGCACTTCTTTGTGACAAGATCCTTCATAAACTTAGCATACCTGGGCATTTGAAGTAAAGCATCAACCAATGGAATATTAATGAATAGTTGTTTGAACATTGCTAGAAACTTTTTAAATTGAGCATCTTTCTTCTATTTTTCAACCTTCGAGGGAAGGAAGGAGGACATTTTAGGATAGACAATGGAGCGTTAGGAACTTTCTCCTTCCTTTCTTTGTCAACATTAACCTCACCTCTTAAAACATCATCCACATCAACCATTGTTTCAACACTTTTCCCCTTAACTTTAGAATCTTCACCTTCCGAAGCATCATCTACATTCAGCAGCGTCTCAACTCTTTTTCTCTTAACCTTAGACTTTTCAACATCACCTTCATTATTTTGCATTTGTTCAATTTCTTCCACTTCATCACCTAGACCTACTACTTTTAGTAACAACAGTTGTACAATAAGCATTATCATTCTTTTGATTAGGTATGGTATCACTTGGGAGTGTTCCTTTCAATCTAGGATTCATAGTGACAAACATTTGCGCCTCAAGATGCTTGATGGAGGCTGACTGAGAGCTCGCCCTTTGATTCAAAGTAGACATTTTATTTCTCATTTCTCTAATCCCAACATTGATAGACTCAACCCTCTTCAATACCTTAGAGAGCATATCTTCAACCTTTGAACTAGCAGGGTCACTCACGGATGCTTAATTAGAACCTTGATCACCTTTTGGAGGAATATAGTCATTAGAGCCTCTATTGTTATAATGATCTCTATCATCATCACTCTAATTTTCACCTGTTTCATGATCTCTCTAATTACCATCTCTTTCCCAATCCCAATTCAAACCTTGATTCCCTTGGCCTTGCCTCCAAGTCTTTGAGTAGAAGCTTGGTAGCTAGGTCAGGAACCCACTATTTGATTTGACACAAAATAAGCCTCTTGTTCATAAAGAGAATCCAAATCATCATCATCACGACTTTGGATTTATTTTGATCTAATGGAATTCACACTCCGGCCACCTAGACCCATAACATGCTTTGTGAGAAAATCTATTTGAGTTAAAGTTTTGCATGATTTCATCCCTCTCTTCCTTCTTCATCCTCATTTCTTTTGAAATAGCCGTGGAAGTTGGGGCACCCAATGTAACCTCAGCATCCCAATGTGGTGGGCCCTATTAGTCACTTTTCTAAAAAGAATTGACCAAGACTATGCCCGACAGGTCAAACATCTTGCTTTTGTTGGTCCAAATACCATTAGAAATCGCATATGAATAATCCATAAGAGATCCATCGGCCATATTAGTGGCAACCCACTTGTTAATAGAATCAAGGGACCTATAGAAGGCTTGCAATAAGACTTGGTTGGGTAACCAATGAGTAGGACATTATTGAAGTTTATTTTTGAATCACAACCAAGCTTCATGAAGTGGTTTGGATGGAAATTGTCGGAAGTTTGTAATCTAAATCTGGAGTTAAAGTATCCGGGGGTGGAAAGAATCTTTTGAGAAATTCTTCCATAATCTTATTCCATGATGTAATAGACATCTCAGGTAATTTATCCAACCATATAATAGCCTCCCCTGTAAGAGAGAACTGAAAGAGCCTTAATCTAATCAACTCCTGAGATATGTTGTGAATGTTGAATGGTGAGAAATCTTCTACAAAATTCTTGAGAAGCCTATTTAGGTCTTCATGAGGAAGGCTACCAAACAAGCCTTTCATGCTAAGTAGATGCAACATTGGTTTAGTAACATTAAAAGTAGTATTGCCCACAATAGAAGGTAGGCAAATTGCACTAGCCATGCCCACATATCCTAGATCATCATCATTCCTATATCTGTCATGACTGGCATCATCAATACTATCGTCACAAATGTTGTCACCAATAATAGCACAAACAACGCAAAATAAAGTACATTAATAAATGCAAACTAAAATTAAAATACTACACTAAGAAGGAAAATCTAAAATCTTATTCCCCGGCAATGACGCTGAATTGATAATGTCTAAAGTTATCTCTCACTTAAGAGAAAGTGTACATGGTCATCGCAATATAATTTATCCAACTATGAGTCATAGTTGATCCCACAGGGAATAAGATTAAGGACTTGATCCAGATAACGTAAGAGTCACTAATTGATTGCATTCATGGTAACCAAAAGGGGGTACAGGTAAGTAAAATTTATCATGTATTTTGAGTGATCGACAATTGAAATCAAAGGTTTGTATCAATAAGGGAAGAACCTAGGGATGTGTCAGCTAGGTGTATTATTTGCAATTTGGAGTTTTCGATCTACTTTTGAATTGATCATTGTCACACTCCTATTTTTTCGCCATCCCGCTTAAAGGAGAGTGTTTTGAAAAAGGATTTTTCCAATTGAAGTGATGTTTTGAAAATTGATTATTTATTTAAACAGAGTCACCACTTGGAATTGAGTTTTGGTATTCCAAGTCACCTTATTGAATCCCTAATCAAAAGGAAGTTGACTCATTATTGGTCTGCGAACTAGAAATCTGGGTAAGGAATTATGTGGACCGATAGTGGTAGGAGTGCTTTCCAATCTTACCACAAATTATTGCTTTGTATCTCGCGCCTAAAATTTTCTTAACGCTCGATGAATTTTCGAGTTCATATACTTTGTTATCAGTCTAATCACGCTTCTAATGGTCCAATTTAATGAAAACAAAACTGTAAAACTATTCAAGCATCAATTCTTAATATTCAAAACCAATCCCTGTTAATTAAGATCATATCTCACAACCCAACAAATTTCACCTTATTACTTTGGATTTAACATAAATTAATACATTAAAAAATCAATTCAACCAAACAATTTCTTTGGTAACCCCATTAAGTTCTACCACCATTTATACGAAATACATTAAATTAATAATGAAGAGATAATGAAGCAAAGACATTCATCAAGTTAAGAATAATATGTTCACATTAACGCAGATGATTAAAATACACAAGCAACTTATGTTATCAAAATGAAATGAGGAGATAAGGAATAGACCTTGTGAAAACATGAAAAAGAAAATAGGGATTTTGTTTCCTAAAATGTAACCAGGGAATGTCATACCCTGTGAAGCCATGAAAAAGAAAATAGGGATTTTGTGCCCTAAAAATGCAACCAGGGAGTGTCGTACCCTGTGAAACATGAAAAGAGAAAATAGGGATTCTGTTTCCTAAAATGCAACCAGGGAATGTCGTACCCTGTGAAGACATGAAAAAAAAATAGAGATTTTGTTCCCTAAAATGCAACAAGGGAATGTCGTACCCTTTGAAGCCATGACAAAAGAATTAGGGATTTTGTGCCCTAAAAATGCAACCAGAGAATGTCGTACCCTGTGAAGACATGAAAAAGAGAAATAAATTATTATTTTTTAATAAAATAAATGCCCCAGTTTTTGAAACGGGGAAACTTTAAAACTCTTTTTTTGGAAAATTGTTTCTTTTTTTAAAAAAATGCCCCAGTTTTTTTAAAACTTTTGGGGATATTAAAATTTTATTCTGTGAGACCGAGCCTAATTGAAAGACTGCCTACGTATCTTGCTATAGCAATAATTATGTCAAACGTAGTTCACAAAAAAATAATATTTTTTTTGCTCTTCATTTTGAAAAGTGTCTTTATAAAAAACACTGGAGAATGAATAAAATGAAATAAATTTATTGGTTGATTATGTCTTGACTTCAGTTGGTACCAATAATTAGTATTATGCATAGGAATTTCATCAATTACTTTTGGACAAATTCAGAGTCAACTTAGAAGTAATTCCTATAGTTTCAAATGGTACCTCAAATATACTTAAGAATCGACAAGATCTGTTCATTTTGTCTCAATCAAGGTATAAAATTCTTCTTATCCTCATGTTTCAAATGCCCTCACCACAAATAAAGTCCAGATTCAATATCATAGAAATATTTTGATCTTAGGACATTTCAGAAGGTACTCACACTCAGAAAGATGTTCAATGCATGCAATTGAGATACCATATGCTTGGCCCTCATGTAAGTATCCACTAATATGAGAACACTCAAAATGGGATCAAGTAGGACTTGTCATCGGCTTGTAGTGTAGGCTTAGAGATGGGTAGGATATTTATTTGGGATAAAGTAAATATTCCCTCCTTAAGCATAGCACTATACCTTCGATTTTATTTTTTTATTTTTTTTATTTTTTTTTACTTTTGCACTTTATTAGATTTGCTACTTTCTCTCATTTTATTTTTTTTCACTTTTGTTTTCATGAGTTTTCCATCCTTTTTGTTGGAGAGTTTTTTTTTTTTTTTTTTGAAGTTCTTTCTTTGTAGAAATTTTCCTCTTTTTTTTTAGGTAGCTCTTTTTTTTTCACATTTGCATCTTCATTTTTTCCACTTTGTCACTCATCTTAGATCTTGATCAGTGCGCTTAGGGAGGCGGGATCAAAGAGGGGTTAGTGCATCAATGCACTCAAAAAGATAAGGGCTCATATGTGGTTATACAACAAAAGGCTTTAGGCTCAAAAAGAGAATTCTAGGGATTATATATCATTTGGTAGGTTTGAAAGGCACAATCGAATCAAAGAAAGCCTACAATCCTTTCCCAAGTCAAAATGTTGCTCAAAATTTTGCTTCAACAAATATTCGGGCCAAGTTCTAGATGCACAAAGCAATGTCATTGAATTTTCAATCTAAAGCTCACCACACAATGCACATGAAACGATGAAGTCGGATTCATTTTAACCCAGACTTTCGCAAGAGAATTTCTCAAGTGTCATTTAAGTATAATTAAGAGGTACCAAAAGAATATATGGTTCACAACAAAGTTGGTCCTCTCAATAATGCCAAATCACTTAATACTTTTTTTCCATGCACACTTCTAATTATGTTGGTACCAACCAAGTCGAGAAAAAATTCTTTTTTTTGTGAGACCGAACCTTAAGAAAGGTTGCCTACGTATCCTGCCGAGACAAAAATCAGGTCATACGTAGTTCAGAACATTTGACATATGAATTAAACAAGTATTTTTTTTTGATTTTTTGATAGTGAAAAAAAAACTTCTTTATTTTTTCAAATAAGAAAAAAAACTCTTTTTTTTATTTATTTATGAATAAGGATTAGATTTTTTATATTATTTATTTTAAATTTTTTTGAATTTAGATCACCGAATCCAAAGGGGTTACCTACATATCTCATCAAGATGAGAATCAGGTGTGCGTAGTTCGTGAAACTCGCAAAAGGATTTGATTTTTTCTTTCCTGAATTTTGAATAAAGGTTACAGTTACTTCTTATGTCATTGTTACTGCCTTAATTGCATGTTCACATGTCTTGTACTACTGGTGTATAGTTCCAAGCTCAATAATGGTTTTGACCACCAAGGCAACAATCTCAAAGAATAAAGAAACTATATGATGTAATCTGTATGTATGGATGGCAGCCTAGGGGCAAAAGCCTAGTATGGGTCGATCCCTCTTTATGTACTTATGGGTGGCAGCCTAGGCACAAAAGCCTAGCATGGGTCGATCCCAATTTATATATTATGAGGGCAGCATCTCAGAGGATAAATTGCCTAGCATGGGACTTTACCAATGATCAGTTGGTCATTTGTATCACAAAGATTATAAAGCAAAGAAGAGTAAAGGAAAAAATGTAATGTACATGATTCCACAAATATAAGAAAAGCTGGCTTTCGATTCCTATCTAAACTTTATGCATTGATATCTGATTTCATTGAGCACTTGCTTTACATACAGTAATTTTATGCCTTACATATTCAGTATATTTTTTCCTACTGATGTCCCTCATGGGTACGCTGCATTTCATGTTTCAGGCACAGGTACTCCAGCTAGTAGACCTCTGCCATAGGAGCACAGGACACTCAGTTGTTATTGGTGAGCTCCAGATTAATTCGGGGCTTTACCGTGTCTTGGGTACATATTTTTGGTATTGTATAGTTAAGGGTAAGGCGGATTCTGTCCCGACCTAAACTAAGTTTGTCTATATTATAGAGGCTTTGTAGACTAATGTATAAAGTATAGTGCATATTATCTCTTAACAGTTATGGCCTCAACGGCCAAACCATGTACATAAGTTTTGGGCCTATCTATGTCGGTCTTTTATCACTGCAACCTTATATATTCTTGTTAGAGCTTTATGATTGTCATAGTTATACGCATGGTAAGCATAAGTTATAAGTTAGTTCTCTCGCGCTTTTAGAGCATCGGGTGCCTGTCCCTCTTGATGATATCTAAGGCGTGACAAAAGAGGTATCAGAGCAGGTCATCCTAGGGAGTCTACAAAGCCATGTCTATGTAGAGTCTTACTTATGGGTGTGTTGTGCACCACATCTATAAACAGGAGGCTGCAGGACATTTAGGAATTGTCTCTTTTCCTTTATCTCTTAGATCGTGCGATAGAGCCAATGTTGTAGGATTATTGTATCTAACCTTTAAATTGTTTTCATTATAGCAAAAATGTCAGTTACAAGGAGAAGTAAGAGTATAGGTAAGTAAGTAGATGTGGCTACTGGAGAGGGGACCAGCAAATCACCACCTAGATGAGCTAATCAAAGTGAGGCTCAACATGCGTCTCTATCATGGACTTTCTCCACTCCTCCATCTCCAGAAGAGCTAAGGAGGGCAGCAGCACCCCAAGAACCACCTGTTAATGCTATTGACCAAGATTTAAAGAATGCAGTCTAATTGTTGACTCGTATACTTGCTAGTCAAGGTCCAATTGCAGGTGCTAGTGGTGCAAATAGGGCAGCTAGTGTGCGGATACATGATTTCCTTAATTTGGACCCTCCATCATTCATCGGGTCAGATCCTAATGAAGATCTATAAGACTTTATTGATCAAATCCAAAGTACCTTGGATATTATGCATGTATCTGGTAAAGAAACAGTTGAGCTAGCAGCATATAGATTAAAAGGTGTGGCTATATTGTGGTACGAAGCTTGGAAACAATATAGGGGTACAAATGCACCTTCAGCTAAATAGAAAAAGTTTAAAAAGGCATTCCTTGACAATTATCTACCATTGGAGATCCGAGAGCCCGTACAACTCAGTTCTTAAATATTCACCAAGGGAATATAAGCGTGAGAGAGTATAGTCTCAAGTTTAATTCTTTGGCCATGTATGCTCCTAATGTAGTAGCTACTATGGAGGATAAAGTTCATCGATACGTGGATAGGTTGGATTCATATATGGTTAGAGATTGTACTATTGCTTCTTTGAACAAAGACATAGATATAGCAAGGATACAAGCTTTTGCACAAAAGATGGAGGATCAAAGTTAAAGGAGAAGGACACAAGAGTCAGAAAGAGGGCATTCAAAGAGGGCTAGATCTATGGGGCAGTTTATACCATCCCAAGGTGAGTTTAGGCCTCGGTTTCCTAATAGACGCCAAGACATCATCTTCCTACCCTATAGCTAGTGCTCCACCTCGGTTTCAAGGGTCCGGAGGCAATCAGTTTAGGAGAAGAAGTGAGAGTCATGGCTCACAAGTAGAGCGGTACTAAGAACAGGGAAGTGCAAGCCAATCAAGACCTCCTAGATAGTCTTGTAAACAATGTGGAAGAAATCATCCAGGTATATGTTGGCTTGGAACATATGCTTGTTTTTGGTGTGGTACACCAGGACACATGATGAAAAATTTCCCTCAAAGGAGCATGGGTGGCATGGCACAACCTACTGGATCGATTGTTGCATCATCATCATCGGTGCCTTCTTTAGGTAGAGAGCCACAAGTGCCTTCAGGTTGTGGAAGAGGTGGTAGAGGAGCAACTAGTTCTAGCGGAGTTCAAAATCGTACATATGCTCTAGCGGATCGACAAAATTTGTAGGCTTCACCTGATGTGGTTACAGGTACATTATCCATCTTTTCACATAATGTATATGCATTAATTGATCTGGGATTTACACTGCCCTGTGTAACTCCATTGATTGCTGGAAAGTTTGAAAGAACACCAGAATTATTGGTTAAGCCATTTGAGGTATCTACGCCAACTAGCGAGTCTATTATAGGTAGAAAAGTCTATCGTAATTGAATAGTAACTGTTTGTGACCATAATACATTGGCTGATCTTGTTGAGCTAGAAATGGTAGACTTTGATGTTATAACTGGCATGGATTGGTTGGCTTCATGTTATGCCATGGTAGATTGTCGAGCTAAGAGGGTGAGTTTTCATTTTCCAAAAGAGGCAGTCCTTGAATGGAAAGGTAATTTAGGGCGCCAAGAGGTAACATTATTTCTTATATTAAGGAAAAGGAGATGATGTCCAAAAGGTACATACGTCATCTAGTGAGAGTGAGAGATGTAGATGCGGAGCCACTAGATCTTCAATCTATTCTAGTGGTAAATGAATTTTCTGATGTATTTCCCAAAGAGCTTCCAGGTTTGCCTCCTGAATGAGAGGTAGAGTTTGGTATTGATGTGATTCCAGGTACTCAACCTATCTCCATCCCTCTGTATAGAATGGCCCCTATAGAATTACGAGAATTGAAGAAGTAATTGAAAGACTTGTTAGATAAGGGGTTCATAAGGCCTAGTATGTCCCCTTGGGGAGCACCAATTTTTTTTGTACATAAGAAAGATGGCTCATTGAGATTGTGTATTGACTACCAACAGCTGAATAAGGTGATGATTAAGAACAAATATCCCCTTCCTAGAATTGATGATTTGTTTGATCAGTTACAGGGTGTTAAGTGTTTCTTGAAGATTGACTTGAGGATGGGTTATCATCAAGTAAAAGTCAAAGAGAAAGATATACCCAAGACAGTTTTTCGAACATGGTATGGTCATTTTGAGTTTTTAGTTATGTCATTTGTGCTAAAAAATGCACCAAAAGCTTTTATGGATTTGATGAATAGGGTGTTCAAGTCATTCTTGGATGTGTTCTTGATAGAATTAATAGATGATATCTTGGTCTATTCAAGATCGAAAGAGGACTATGCTAGTCACTTGCGGCAAGTGTTACAGATTCTTCGTGATCGTAAGCTATATGCAAAGTTTTCTAAATGTGAGTTTTGTTTAAAATCTGTGGAATTCTTGGGTCATATTGTCTCCGATGAAGGAATAAGGGTTGACGCTCAAAAGATAGAAGTTGTGAAGAACTTGCCAAGACCCACAACACCTACGGAGGTTCGTAGTTTCCTTGGGTTGGTAGGTTATTATAGAAGGTTTTTTGAAGAATTTTCTTCTATTTCTGCACCCTTAACAAAGCTAACACACAAGACAGCCAAGTTCCAATGGAGCGATGCATGCGAAAGAAGTTTCCAAGAGCTGAAGAATAAGTTGACTTCTACACCTATATTGGTACTTCCAGAAGGCACAGAAGGTTATGCAATGTATTGTGATACTTCGGGAGTGGGCTTAGGATGTGTATTGATGCAGCATGGTAAAGTAATAGCTTATGCCTCATGAAAGTTGAGGCCACATGAGAAAAATTATCCAACCCATGATCTAGAGCTAACAACGGTTGTATTTGCTTTGAAGATATGGCATCGCTACTTGTATGGGGTTCATGTTGGCATATATACTGAACATAAGAGTTTGCAATATATCTTTAAGCAGAAGGATCTGAATCTGAGGCAACGAAGATGGCTTGAGTTATTAAAAGATTACGATGTTGATATCTTGTATCATTCGGGGAAAGCAAATGTTGTAACTGATGCTTTAAGTCGTAAGACAATGATAAACACGTACGGGCAGTCCATGGAAAAATAAAGAATAGCTAAGGATCTATACCAACTAGCTAGCTTGGGGATTCGCCTTCTTGAATCTCTAGATGAAGGGATTATTGTGCAAAATGTGGCAGAATCTTCATTAGTAGTTGAAGTAAAAGAGAAGCAATATAAAGATCCTATTTTATTACATCTTAAGGAGAATGTACAACAAGGTGCGACAATGGCATTTTAACTCACGCAAGATGAAGTACTCCGATGCCAAAACAAGTTATGTGTACCTAATGTAGATGGACTAAGGAAGAGAATTATGACACAAGCACATCATTCAAGATATTCTATCCATCCGAGATCAACTAAAATGTATCATGACTTGAAAGGAGTGTATTAGTGGAGTGATATGAAGAAGAACATTGCAGAATTTGTTGCTCAATGTCCAAACTATCAACAAGTTAAAGTAGAGCACCAAAAGCCTGGAGGTTATATGCAACGTATTGACCTTCCAATTTAGAAGTGGGACATGATCAACATGGATTTTGTCACTAGTTTTCCTCATTCATTTTGGAAGTTTGACTCTATATGGGTGATAGTTGATAAGCGCACCAAATCAACGTACTTCTTACCAGTCAAGGCTACTTATACAGTTGAAAAGTATGCAAGGTTGTATATTAAGGAAATAGTTCGGCTACATGGAGACCCAATCTCTATTATATCTGATGGGGGAGCTCAATTCATCTTGAATTTTTTAAAGTCATTTCAGAAGAGTTTGGGGACACAAGTGAATTTAAGTATAACCTTTCACCCTCAAATGGATGGTCAGGCAGAACGTATGATCCAAACACTTGATGATATGCTACGAGCTTGTGTATTAGACTTTAAAGGTCGCTGGGATGACCACTTTCCTCTTATTGAGTTTGCTTACAATAATAGCTACCATTCAAGTATCAAAATGTCACCTTATAAAGCTTTATATGGGAGGAAGTGTAGATCACCAATCGGATGGTTTAAAGTGGGTAAAACTGCTTTAGTTGGGCCAGATCTTGTTCATCAAGCTATGAAAAAAGTTAAGGCGATACAACAGCAGCTAGCAAAGTCTCAAAGTCGACATAAATCATATGCAGATATTAGAATAAGAGGGCTAGAGTTTGCTATAGGAGATTGGGTATTTTTGAAGGTGTCACCAATGAAAGAGGTAATGAGATTTGGTAAAAGAGGAAAGTTTAGTCTGTGCTATATAGGGCAATATAAGATTATTCGAAGAGTTGGCCAAGTTGCATATGAGTTAGAGCTACCCCAAGAGCTTGCAACAGTTCATCCGATTTTTCATGTCTCAATGCTTTAAAAGTGTGTAGGTGACCATCTCGTATTATTCCTACTGAAGATGTACAAATTATGAAAGATCTCACTTATGAAGAAATACCCATTGCTATTCTGGATTGACAAGTTAAGAAATTAAGAAATAAGGAAGTAGCTTCTATAATAGTACTATGGAGGAACCAACAAGTAGAAGAAGTTACATGGAAAGCGGAAGAAGCAATGAAATCCAAATATCCTCATCTATTTCAATCCGATGAGAAAGATGAAAATGTTGAGTTGAGACATTAACAAGTAAGTATGTCTATATGTATTATCTGAATAATAGTGGTACTTAACTTAGGCTTGAACTAGTTTGGGCTGGTTAACTATGATATCATTCGAGGATGAATGTTCCTAAGGGGGGGAGGATGTAACACCCCGTATTCTGCGTATACTAATTCTATTCATATGGAATTTGATGTAGCCTTGTTTTACGAGTGAGGAACAAGTTTTTTTATATGAGTAGTGATGGTTTAACATTGATTGGAAGGTGTTGTAATACCCCATATATTTCAGCACGTATACGGTTGAGTTAACCTCAATGAAAGTATTTAAACTCGAGATGGTAAGGTGGTATTTGAGCTTAATTTTTAGGGTGAAGTGTTAAGTTAAATCAAAATGGATTAGAAGTTAGAAAATGGAATAAAATAAGTGAGCTTCTTGCTTGACTTAACTAAGCTAGTAGGTGACAAGTAGGTGCATCACCTACTTTGACTTATTGACCAGCCTAAAGAACTAAGTAGGTGCATCACCTACTAAGATTACTTTGACTAGCTTAGAGGGCTAAGTCACCCATCACCCACTTGAATAAATTCTAGCCCAAAGAAGTGAAATAAAAGGGAAGAATTGACAGCCAAGACCCAATAAGTTTAATTCCAACAAAGCCCATGTTAAATGGCCAAATAGGTGTATCACCTACTTGATATTTTGTGTCTCAAAATGAGCAAGGAAATTCGGCCAAAGTAGTCCCCTTTAAAGGGGTTAAGACCAGCTCATTTCACTCATTTTAACTTGGAAAAAAAATCAGATTTTAGAAGTTCTTTCTCTCTCTCTCTCTTAGCTTCAAATAGCAGCCATAAAATACCATTAGGGTTCTTAAATATTCTCCCTCCTTTCAACCTAAGTTGAAGGGGAGTTCAAGATCTTGAAGAAGTACAAGTTAGGAGAACAGATTTTTAGAATTTAATGTAAAGTTACTGCCCATTTTTCCCCTCTTTATATACAAGTTTGATGGAAAATTTTGTATGTGTTTGTGTCAAGAACCATGGGGTAGTGATTGGAATCCTTGAGTTAAAATACTTTCTTATTATGTTAAAGGATGTTTGGGACTGTTTAAGGGGCTGTTTCATATGTCTATGTTGGGGATAACTTGGTTAATCTTGGAAAAGGGATGTATGTAGTTGTCTTGAAGCATGGAAGGAGGGTGTGGTGATACACTACTTCATTGGGTGTTATGTTAACTTGCTGCCTGCACACTTTTGTATATTATTTGTTATATGTTGTGAAATCTGGGGGGGGGGGGTTAAGGGACCTTATGAGAAGGTCATATAGCATATATATGTAATTAAAAAAGAAGGGGTGGAAAGAACACCCTTGATTTGATCAATTATGAGCTTACTGCCCGGTTACTAATTTAGTGAGATCAAGTAACCCAAATTGGTTAATTATCTACTAATACTAGTTTGGCCACTTATTTCATTGTAGATAAATAATCTGAAAGGGGAAGCTTAATTTATTGTAATATTTGAGTTGCACAGCAAGGTACGTAAGGCTATTCGATTCTCTATTTTTTGGCATGAAATCTATTACTTGTGCTACTATGAACAAAGTGAGTTTCCTAAGTGTTCTTTTGAGTAAGAATACATAGTGGCAGAATATAATTACCAATGTAGCTAACGATCTTTTCCTTATTCCATAGTGTGTCAAAGTACTTCAACATGTGTTTACTATTAGATCTGCGTGTTTAATCTTCCAAGTATTAGTATGAAAAAGGTACTTTCAACAGCAAGCTTCTTGACTTCTTTCCTTAGTCAAATGAGGTCCATTATGTCAGTTAAGTGCTTAAGTATTACACTGATGTTACAGTTACTTCTTATGCCATTGTTACTGACTTAAGTGCATGTTCACATGTCTTGTACTACTGGTGTATAGTTCCAAGCTCAATAATGGTTATGACCACCACCAAGGCAACAATCTCAAAGAATAAAGAAATTATATGATGTAATCTTTATGTATGGCTGGCAGCGTAGGGGCAAAATCCTAGCATGGGTCGATCCCTATTTATGTACTTATGCGTGGCCGCCTAGGGGTGAAAGCCTAGCATGGGTCGATCCTAATTTATATATTATGTGGGCAGCATCTCAGGGCTAAATTGCCTAGCATGGGACTCCTCTTTTACCACTGATCAGTTGGTCATTTGTATCACAAAGATTATAAAGCAAAGAAGAGTAAAGGAAAAAATGTAATGTACATGATTCCACAAATGTAAGAAAAGGTGGCTTTCCATTCCTATCTACACTTTATGTATTGATGATATTTGATTTCATTGAGCACTTGGTTTACATAAAGTTACTTTATGCCTTACATATTCAGTATATTTTTTCGTACTGACATCCCTCATGGGGAAGCTGCATTTCATGCCGCAGGCACAAGTACTCTAGCTAGTGGACCTACGCCGTATGAGCACAGGACACTCAGTTGTTATTGGTGATCTCAAGGTTGAAGCTGTTATTGGTGATCGCAAGGTTGATTCAAGGATTTACCATGTCTTAGGTACATATTTTTGGTATTTTATAGTTAAGGGTAAGGTGGGGCCCTATCCCAAACTAAACTAAGTTTGTCTATCTTGTAGAGGCTTTGTAGACTAATGTATAAAGTACAGTGCATCTTATCTCTTAAGAGTTATGGCCTCAATGGCCAAACCATGTACATAAGTTTTGGGCCTATCTATGTCAGTCTTTTATCATTGCAGCTTATAAATTCTTGTTAGAGCGTTATGATTGTCATAATTATACGTATGGTAAGCATAAGCTATAAGTTGGTTATCTCAGGCCTTTAGGGCATCGGGTTCCTGTTTTCTTGATGAGATCTGAGGCATGACAATTTGAGGCTTTGTATGGTAGGCGGTGCAGATCTCTGGTGGGTTGGTTTGATGCTTTCGAGGTTAGGCCATAGGGTACTGACTTGCTTTGTGATTCGATGGATAGAGTTAGGGTTATTCAAGAGAGACTTTGCACTGCCCAGAGTAGGCAGAAGAGTTATTCTGACCGAAGAGTTCGAGACCTAGAGTTCATGGTGGGTGACAGTGTGTTCCTTTGGGTATTGCCCATGAAGGGTGTGATGAGGTTTGAGAGGAAGGGTAAGCTCAGTCCGAGGTTCATTGGGCCATTTGATTTGTCGTATTGGAGAGGGTGCTTGTCATGTAGCCTTACCTCCTGCTCTTTCTAGTGTGCATCCTATTTTTCATATCTCTATAATGGGCGGTATATTCCAGATGAGTCTCATATGCTTCAGTTAGAGTCAGTTCAGTTGGATGAGTCCTTAGCCTTTGATGAGGAGCATGTTGCTATTTTGGACAGGCAGGTTAGGAAGTTGAGGTCGAAGGAGATTTTGTTAGTTGAAGTTTAGTGGCGGCATCGTCCTGTCAAGGAGGCTACTTGGGAGATTGAGACCAACATGTAGACCCATTATTTTTGTCTTTTCAAGTCTTTAGGTACTATTCTTTTTCCAACTTTTACGGACAAAATTTCTTTTAGTAGTGGATGTTGTAATGACCCTCCAGGTCATTTTTTATTTTCTGTGCTTTTTCTGTATTTCGATCTTTCTCTTAGTGGCTATAGGTCCTTTATGACTTGCCAGGACTAATGGTTCGGTGCCTGAGCCATTCATTAGGTTGCTATAACCATTTCCCTGTTTTAGAACTTGAACTTACAAAATCTTTGACTTCGGTTAGCTTTCTTGGTAAACGGGCTCAGAATCAAATTCTGGCAGTTCCGTTGGCTCCAACATGGGGATTTTTGTTTAGTAGGACCATTGGTCTGGGTCTGAGTGCTTTCGATTTGGTTTTGGGTTGCTTTCTATTTTCAAGCAAGTTTGGCTGGTACGGTTGACCTTGGTCAACATTTGGAGAAGACGGCCTTGGATGGAAATTCCATCAGCGTTGTCAGCTCCAAAATATCTACTTTGAGCTAGAGGGACCTTTGGTTCGGGTTTTGGGTCTTTCGGACATGTTTTTGGGTTTTGAGTTTCGAGTTGGTTTTAGGTGTGGGACCACTTTTTATTAAAATGATCTCCGTTGAGAGTTTCATTGATTTCATTAAGTCCGGAATGCTATTTCTGGTAAGGTAGCATGGTTGGTTTGTCTTCACAGGGTTTTGGATGAATCCCGAGAGTCCATCGGATGAACTTTTGGCCTTGGTGAATAGATGGTTACTGCTATAAAAGTTGCAGACCAATTGTTCATCGTGATCCCAAGGTGGCCATTGCGTTCATGATGTTCTAGCTTCTTGACCATCACGATGGCATGGGTCACCTTTCACGACCGCGATGAAGCTGGCTGGGACCCGACCCAGTTTCCTCTTCGCGAACACAGGGCTGGACTATTGCGTTTGTGATGTTCTAGCCAGTGTTTCCTCACGAACGCGTGGGGTCCTTCGCGATTGCAGAGAAGGATCCCTGGCAGCTATTTAAAACTCCAACTTCATTTTCTCCTTCACAATTTCGAACAACTCCATTGATAAGCTCCCAAGCTTTATTTTCCAGGTCCTTTTGCATCAGTGTTCTTCATCTGGTAACTCCTCTCGTCACCCCTCTCCTCCTTTTGTGTTTATTCTCATAATTCTCCCGCTAAAACTCCATTGTTGTAATTCTTAAGTGTGGGTGATCCTTGTAGAAATTTGTTCTATTGGGGCTGCATGTTCGTGAGTTCGTGCAACTCACTTCGTGGTATGTTTCTCTTGTTTGGAGTAAGCTTCCGCCTTTTAAATTTCGAGCTTTCCCATTTTTGACTCCTTAAGTTAGTAGCACTTTGGGGCTATTTTGGGCCCCGAATCGAGCTCTGTTCGCACCCAAACTTTGGGTACGGGTTCCTTGACCCCTCCGCGAGCATAATTGTGAATTTTGTTTTCTATTTCATTGCGCGGGCTGCAAGGGTCATTTTTTCGATCCGATTTCTGGCCCGATTTTTCTGTATAGCAATATGGGTGTTGTACTTCTCATCTTGACACCTAGATTATGTTCTTGATAGAATGGAAACTTCCTGTGGCTGTTCGGAAGGGGAAGTCACATGAGTGATGGTTCGTGCTTGCAGTTCAGCCCCGAGGTAGGTTACAGTTTACTCTCTAGACTGAGTGCAGTTAGATTTTATATATTTATTTGATACTGGAATGTTAGGTTGGATTTATGATAGGTTTAGGCTTAAATCCTGTTTCGGTAGCTTATAATTAGCCATAACAGATTATAGTGTAGAATTATCATGGTATCCTTAGCCTAAGATCTTGTAGTATCGTTGTGGCTAGCTTAGAATCCCTAATTTGCTTTTAGGAGGTTTTATAGGTAGAGTAGAGAATCTTGGTGAATTTCTATGTTATTTTCCCTATTTTATTCGCTTTGTTCTACTGTTGTGTGTAACTGTGAGCCCAAGGCCATAGCTTGGATTTGGATGGAGTTCCAAGTCAGTTCTCTTGGTTTGGAGGGTATTTTTGGCCCTGTTTTTGCCTTGTTATGATTGATTCTTTCCCTTGTTAGTTATTTCATGTTCATATTGCATCGCACATCATGGATATAGAAGGAAAGCCTTTTCAAAGATTTTTGGGATTTAAAATGAAGTTTACTATGGTTGTAGTGTACTTGGGATTTACATTGAATTGTATTGGACTTTACTATGGGTTTTGGAAGGAAAAATGAGAAAAACACTATTTTATGCATTACTTATAGTTTGATGCGGTATTCTGGACCCCTGGTTTTTTAACCTTCCATTCATCTACTCATATATATATGCATAGTATGATGCAGTATTCTGGGTGTCCGATGCGGTATTTCGGGTTTATATTATTATGCATTCATACATTCTATTATTTCATGGAATTGTATTGGTTGGTGCTTTTGGATTGTTGTTGTTTTGGGGTTGGCCCCTGTCGTTGATAACGCTCAAAGTACCACTCCAATTACGAAGCATAAGCGATCGTTGTCAAATATAGAACCCAACAAAGGTTGGGGTCGATCCCACAGAGAATATGGTGAAAGTTAAGTCTTTAGTGAATTAGTTGACTAATGGTCAATAGTTTCCGGTAAATAAAGGGGGGGGGGGGTTTGTGTGAACAATGTGTAAACAAAACGAACAATAATGTATGAGAAATAATCAGTAGGAGAATGAACTAGGGAAGTGTTTACCATGGCATTGGTAACGATGTCGATCCTAAGCTTAACCGGGTTCTTTCTATATGCGTGTCACGATGTGATTGAATTAATGGTATCGTCTAAACGTTTCTCAACCAAATAGACGAATTTACTTTTCAATTCTCTCGAACTTGAAAAGGTGTGCTTTTAGATTTCAATCCTAAACATCAAGTAGATTAATCTAGTTACAGCATTAATCATAAGACGAGAGTTGGTAGTCTCGAATCCTCGTCGTTAATCAAGTTTCCCAGTTTTAATCTCTTTACTCAAGCAAATTAAACCTAGGCATGTTCTAATATTTGCAACCACTAGAAAACATTAAATAATGAATGATTAACAACGTGACAACATATATATTGAACCCGTCGCTGCCCGGAATCTATATCGCTACTTTAGCCATGGCTCCCACAACCCTAGTTGTGGGAGGTTTAGTTAATCATGCTTGTAGAAGAATAGAAGAAAGTCATATTCATAATAAAGAAAAGAGATCCTTACAATGTAGTGAAAACAATCTTCAATTATTCCAAGAACAAGAAAACAAAGATCCCAAGAACAAATCAAGAACAAGATTCAAGGAGGAGGAAAACGTGTGTAGCGTGTTTCCTCTCTCTAAAATCGCTCAAAAACTCCTAAAACTATTGGGTGATGTATTGGTAAGTGCCTTCTTAATGAATGAATAAAATAAACCTAACATAGGGTATTTATAGGAGTCCAGGAAATAAACCCAAAAATGCTCGGATTCCGTGTCGCCGACTGTCTCAACTTGACGGCTTGGGTGACAGACCGTCACCACCTTGACGGCCCGTCACGGTGGCCGTCACCACTAGGCAGTGGTGCTGCCCCATCTTGACTCCTTGGGCTTGACGGTCTGTCACACGGACCGTCACTCTTATCCAGAACATCGTTTTGCCCGTATTTCCTTCCGTTTCCATGTTTGTCTCCATTTCCTACAAATATAACATAAAACCATCAAAAACGACGACGGTTGCTTGAAAACGTACGATTGTTCTTAGTTAAAAGGAGTCGAAAGTGCCATAAAATGGCGGCACATCAACACCCTCAACTTAGACGTTCGCTTGTCCTCAAGCAACATAACATAAAAGAAAAACAACACGACGACTCAACTAAGCAAACAAACTCGTGTATCTAGCAACTCATGGTCATTCAACATCTTATTCAATTTTAATTCAAGCTCCCTCGTAGCACACAAATGTATGAAACACTAACTTGCATGGATCCAAACATGTCATTCTGATATGATAGAACATTCTACATACACACGCGCAGCTATCCTAACAATCAATAGACAATACAGAAATCTTGGTGCCCTCACCACAAAGAAGTCCCACACAAGATTTGGGACTAGGTAAGCGCTCACACTCACAAACGATTTCAAACAATGCACATGCGATACCATAGGTTTGCC
The DNA here is from genome assembly GCA_003996215.1 of Jaltomata sinuosa. NCBI lineage: Eukaryota > Viridiplantae > Streptophyta > Magnoliopsida > Solanales > Solanaceae > Jaltomata > Jaltomata sinuosa. Next base: position 78,888 of record QJPP01002942.1, read on the forward strand.
CTTACTATTCTATTTCAGTTCTTCAGAAAGCCGCTCAGGATCACTACAAGACTTGTTTTGGCTTGTAATGAGGCTTCAGGTGCAGGTAGGATACATTTAGGGGTTAGTGACTAAGCCCTCCTTGGAATCACTGGCATCTTATTACCACATAACTTTACTTTTGTCCATCCTTATTCACCTTTTTATTTCCTTCTTTCTAGCTACAGGTGCGGCCTCTTTATTTTGACAATTCTTTTTATTACTTTTTCGATCTTTTTCATCTTTTTTTTTCTTTTTCTTTTCTTAGGCACACACCCGAATTTTCATTCTATTCACAACCAATCTTCTTCATCCTCTTTTTCTTATTATTCACCTCTATAGTAGCCACCCTCAACTTAGGCTGATTGCCTGCATTGAGGTGCACAATGTCCAAGGGAGGACCAGGGCCAAAACAGGGTTTACCTCTATAGTAGCCACCCTCAACTTAGGCTGATTGCCTGAGTTGAGGTGCACGATGTCCAAGGAAGGACCAGGGCCAAAATAGGGATTCAAAGTTAAACAGGAATGGTGACAGGTTATTGAAAGAACAAGGTCAATTATGGCTCAAACAGGGATCAAAGGGATTATTTATATTTGGACGGTCTTTTAGGTTAAGTGGACTGCATACAAAAAGGGCCTGTGATCCTTTCCTAAGCAACCAAACTTCGAACTTAACAAAATAGACCGGGCAAGTTCTAGATGCATGCATAGAGTAAGAATTTATAACAATAATCTCACACACTCTTGGCACCAAGAAACTATATCGCTACCAACTATCAAACAACCGCTCGGCTTAAGCATACTCATTCTAATCATAATCACACAATGACATTCAAGGATCCAGACAGTCAATCGTTTCAACATAAGTGCAAAACCAGAAAATTTTTAGAGGGGCCTCCTTTTAGTAACAAAAAAAATGCCATGCTCATTACTATAGACACTAAAAAAACAAAATTTAAAAATAACAACCTAATAACAACCTAAACATGCCGGTTCTACTAGATAGCACACCGGAGGGAAAAGAAACACGGCAACAAAAACCCTCGATGGTGACTCACAGGTTTCCCCACACCCTCAACTTAGACTCATGCATTATCCCCAATGCATCCATATGAAAGCTAAAAACTGTGAGAGAAAGGAATACCTGTGAAGTCGATATGACTCAGATTCTGGAATGATGTTGGAGACCGCCAGGGTCTCCAAAACAGGAGAACTCGATGGAGTGTGTGCACGCGACAACCTCATATTGCGTTTCAGCTTCTTCTTTCATTGGCTCCGCAGCTAGTCGCGACAACTTCTTCGCTCTTTCTTTGTAGATTCTCTTGCGGTGTTTTCATTTCTTTGATTTATTTTCACCGCCTTCCTCTACATGTTTCCCTTCTCGCAGCATCTTTTTCACACCAGCTAGAGTCTCGACCAAACCCTTCTCCTCAAGATGAACATCCGCAGGAGCTTCCTTAATAACATTGACGACCGCGACCACCCTCATGTCACTTGGTTGCTTCATCAATTTAGACACATCGAACTTGACAGCTTCATTGTTTAGCCTGAAGGTCAGTTCATTTCTTTCCATGTCAACCAATACTCTTGCTGTGGCTAACAATGGTCATCCCAAGATTATGGGAACTTCAAAATTCACTTCGCAATCCAAGATCACAAAGTCAGCTGGGAAGATAAGCTTACTGACCTTTACTAGCACATCAGACAATATTCCCACCGGTCGCTTTACTGAACGGTCAGCCATCATCACTCTCATGGACGTTGGTTTAGGAGCTCCCAAACCCAATTGGTTATAAACTGCTAGCGGCATCAAGTTGATACTAGCACCGAGATCACACATGGCTCTTCCGAAGTTGAGCTTCCCGATAGTACAGGGAACAGTAAACGCACCTGGGTCTTCCTTTTTTTCGACTAACGATCTAGAGGAAATAGCACTGCAATGGTGGAGGTTATCTTCTAGTTCGAAACTTACCGACCTCTTCTTGGTGATCAAGTCCTTCATGAACTTGGCATAACCGGGCATTTGTTCAAGTGCTTCCACCAATGGGATGTTTATTGAAATCTGCTTGAGCATGATCAGGAAATTCAGGAACTTACCATCTTCCGCTTTCTTCTTCAGGCGTTGTGGGAAAGGGGGCGGTGGTCGAGGCATCATAGTTGGAAGCTTTACAGCTTCTTTGCTTTTCTCCGTGGGCTTTTGATTAGCTTCCTCGACTTCCTTGTCATCCACGATCTTACCCTCTTGAGTCTGAATTACCGAATGTGATTCCGGTAATATTTTTCCGCTTCTTGTGGTGATCGCCATACAACTCGCGTCATTCCTCGAGTTTTGAATCGTGTCACTCGGTAAGGTACCTGTCTTCCTTGGGTTAAGAGATGCCGAGATTACGCCCACTTGCTGCTCCAATTGCTTAATAGAGGTGGAATGTGCCTCCACTATTTGACTCATGGCCGATAACTCAGTCCTTATCTCCTTCACCCCAGAGTCAGTCGATTCTACCTTCAGCAGCATCTTCGCCATCATGTTCTCGAGCTTGGAAGTCCCTGCCTCGTTGCTAGCTTTATCCCGATTACCAGGTGGTACATACAACCCACCTCTGTCGGTGTTATTCCTCCAGTTTCCTTGATCGCGATTGTAGCCAGCTTTCTCATAGTAGTTGTCCTTCTGATAGGTACGACCTTGGTTTCCTTGGCCATTGGCCTGGAAACCCCCCAAGTAATTCGCCTCCTCAGTTTCCAACTCTGCTGCTCTACCTTGAGAACCCACAGCTTTTACCTTCTCCATACCTCCTGAGAACAAGTGCTTGGTCAGTAGGTCCAACTGCGTTTTTAGATGCGCCATGTCTTGGTCGCGCTCCTCGTCTTTTCTGCGCTGCTCAGCTGACATACCAACTGCATAAGTTCTAGCTGCTACCTCTGAATCCCGTGTATGCCAGGCCCTGTTGGTTTTGGTGAGCCTGTCCAAAATAGCTGTGGCATCGGCAAAAGTGCGACCTATAAACGCTCCACCTGCTGCGTTGTCCAACATTGGCTTGGTAGCCGAATTCAGTGCCCTGTAGAATGTTTGCATCAAAAATTCGTCGTTCAACTGATGGTTAGGGCATTGTGATATCTTCTTTTTAAATCGCAACCAGGTCTCGTGCAATGCTTCGTGAGGTTGCTGTCTGAAATTACTAATCTCATCCCTCAACTGTATCATCCTAGAGGGAGGAAAGAACCTTTCTAGGAAAGCTCCTTTCAACTCTCCCCAAGTTGTGATAGAGTCGGGGGTCAGCTTTGTCAACCACAATGCTGCCTCATCAGACAGAGACAATGGAAACAACCTGAGCCTGATTGCTGTCTGACTCACTCCAGGCAACTTGAACGACTTGCAGATGCCCACGAAATTCATCAGGTGCTGGTTTGGATCATCACCAGCGGCACCACGGAACACTCCTCTCAAGTTCAACAGCTGGATCATCGTGCTAGTGATGTTGAACTTGGCTCCGGGCGCTAGCGGTGGAAGAGCAATGGCGCCCATAGCGCCAACTCCATCCAAGTTGATATCCTCATCATTCAGCATAACATCGTCCTGCAGACCACCAGCATTCAGATTTTGTTGGGCCTGCAGTTCTGCAGCGAGCCTTGCTGCCTCTTGTTGTGCGGCCATATTCCGCCTCAATGTTCTAGCAAGCTCGGGGTCGTAAGGTAATGTTGATTCACCCGAGCACCGGGTACTTGGCATGCACAACTCTGTACCCTGTCAAAACAAAAACAACAAATAAACGTAAAAGCAGGAAAGTATGACTAAGAGTCAAATAAACACACCGGACTAAACAAACAACCGTATTCCCCGGCAACGGCGCCAAAATTTGATAACGCTCAAAGTACCACTCCAATTACGAAGCGTAAGCGATCGTTGTCAAATATAGAACCCAACAAAGGTTGGGGTCGATCCCACAGAGAATATGGTGAAAGTTAAGCCTTTAGTGAATTAGTTGACTAATGGTCAATAGTTTCCGGTAAATAAAGGGGGGGTTTTGTGTGAACAATGTGTAAACAAAACGAACAATAATGTATGAGAAATAATCAGTAGGAGAGCGAACTAGGGAAGTGTTTACCATGACATTGGTAACGATGTCGATCCTAAGCTTAACCGGGTTCTTTCTATATGCGTGTCACGATGTGATTGAATTAATGGTATCGTCTAAACGTTTCTCAACCAAATAGACGAATTTACTTTTCAATTCTCTCGAACTTGAAAAGGTGTGCTTTTAGATTTCAATCCTAAACATCAAGTAGATTAATCTAGTTACAGCATTAATCATAAGACGAGAGTTGGTAGTCTCGAATCCTCGTCGTTAATCAAGTTTCTCGGTTTTAATCTCTTTACTCAAGCAAATTAAACCTAGGCATGTTCTAATGTTTGCAACCACTAGAAAACTTTAAATAATGAATGATTAACAACGTGACAACATATATATTGAACCCGTCGCTGCCCGGAATCTATATCGCTACTTTAGCCATGGCTCCCACAACCCTAGTTGTGGGAGGTTTAGTTAATCATGCTTGTAGAAGAATAGAAGAAAGTCATATTCATAATAAAGAAAAGAGATCCTTACAATGTAGTGAAAACAATCTTCAATTATTCCAAGAACAAGAAAACAAAGATCCCAAGAACAAATCAAGAACAAGATTCAAGGAGGAGGAAAACGTGTGTAGCGTGTTTCCTCTCTCTAAAATCGCTCAAAAACTCCTAAAACTATTGGGTGATGTATTGGTAAGTGCCTTCTTAATGAATGAATAAAATAAACCTAACATAGGGTATTTATAGGAGTCCAGGAAATAAACCCAAAAATGCTCGGATTTCGTGTCGCTGACTGTCTCAACTTGACGGCTTGGGTGACGGACCGTCACCACCTTGACGGCCCGTCACGGTGGCCGTCACCACTAGGCAGTGGTGCTGCCCCATCTTGACGCCTTGGGCTTGACGGTCTATCACGAGCTTGACGGTCCGTCACACGGACCGTCACTCTTATCCAGAATGTCGTTTTGCTCGTATTTCCTTTCGTTTCCATGTTTGTCTCCATTTCCTACAAATATAACATAAAACCATCAAAAACGACGATGGTTGCTTGAAAACGTACGATTGTTCTTAGTTAAAAGGAGTCAAAAGTGCCATAAAATGGCGGCACATCAGTCGTGCTTCACCTGTTATTGGTCTGTTTCCTTTGATTTTGGCTTTATAACTAGATTTAGGCGAATCCCTATATTTACTGCTTTCTTGTATCTTATTATCTATATATTATATTTTTGCGCTCGGTCGGCCTATGATGCCTACTGAGTACCCGTTGTCTTGGTACTCATACTACACTGTGCATCTTTTTCTGATGCAAAACCTAGTACGAGCCACCATCATTGACCTTTCTGTCGTTTGAGGCCTGTTGCAGTTGGGATCGCGGTGAGCTCCCGGAGCTTTTGGAGACTTTACATTCTTTCCATCTTGTATATTCTGTCTATATTTTTGTATTTTTGATAGACAAAGTGTGTTGTATAGCTACTCCTTGTTTAGTCGCTATTGTACTAGTGACACCAGGTCTGGGTTGGTTCTCGTGTTGTTTTGTCTATTCGATCTCTTTAGGGCCATCTTTTGTATATTTTTTACATTGGTATGTATATATGTTATTGGCCCTGTCTTTTCATTATATCTTCCGCATTTCCTTAGTTTAATTATTATTACTCTCTTTCGCAAATCATTGAGTTTTGGCTTATCTACCGGGGGGTTATGTAGATGCCATCATGACCCAGTTTTGAGTTGTGACAATAGTTGAATGAAACAGTAAGCTTAAACTGAAGTACTTGCTGAAAGAGTAAAACTGAAATGATGTCAACTGTAACATAAATTATGCAACTGTGTTTTAAATAATAGATCTTTCCAATATAATATGCATCAAAAGCATCTGCTGAAAATATAACTTTAGTTTCCTTAGGGAGTTTCTCTAAATGACAACCATCATGTGAGCCTCATGATGATCCAATATCTTGTCAATGTTTCTAGAGTCATCCTATACCTTGCCAGGGTATAGAACAAAATTTTACTGTGGATCTCAACTGAGCCTCTTTAGGGATAATAAGGAATCGTCTGACTTACGGAGCAAACTATCCTATGCTTGATACTTGTTATAGGATTTGGTTATCTGAATCCTTACTCAGCTCGGTGCTAAATACTACTCCTAAAATAATGCTCAATAAACTTTAATGTGTCCCTCTTTAGAGGAAAACTAGAAATCTCTTTCTTCTAGTCAGTGCTCAAATAATGCTTCTTTAACTAAACTTTGCTTGCTTGAAAACTATCTTTACTTTCTTTCCAAACTAACTTTACTTACTTTAAAAACTAGATTTTCTTTCTTTCTGGAAATCATGATTTTGGAGTGAAACATGATTACTTAAATTTTTTCTTGAAGGTACTCTCTTAAACTGAAATATGTTTCTTTCTGGTACTCTCTTAAACTGAAATCAGTTTCTTTCTCAATGAAAACAATGCATAAAACAATATAACCATGCTATCCAATACTTTGAGAAAAAATGGGTCTGTGTGATAGAAAGAGAATGAACCAACAATATTGATGTGAATCACAACAACTTTAGCAACAGGATAATTAATAAGCATCTCAAAGTACCAAGGCATCAAAAGGAAAGAAATTCGAGAAAATGACCTTGTCTTTGATCTCTCTAAAACTAAAACTTAGATGTAAGGCATGAGGAAGAATTGGGTTTCTCACTATTAATAGCCTTAGATACCATAAAGGAGAAGAACCTTTCACCTTTTTTCTTTAGGTTCTATGCTCTTGCTAGCTTGAAACCCTAGGGTGGATATGTTTAGAGCTTTGAGAGTTAATTATCTGAAATAGATAGACTAAACTGAGCTAATAACCCTTTTTGGGTGTTTAATTGAAGTGGAAAAATGCCCTGGAATAAGGAAAAGACCAAAATACCCCTAACTTAACCTTTTAAAATATGCAAAAAACTTCATTGGATGGCTCACCTCATAAGCCGTGGAGTGGACCATGAGCTGTGAGGTGGCTCGTTGATTTGATCTAGAGGCTACAAAGTCTCTGGTCCTATCCTACAAATGGGTTCATAGATTATGGGGCCTCCCATGGGTCGTGCCTAAGTCATGGAGTCTAGGGGAGTCTTGATGGTCCTCTGGACCAAACTCACAGTTTTCCCCATGAATCGTGGGTTCCACCATAGTTTGTGGACCAACTCATGGATTTGATGAAGTCTTAAAGCATCACTAGATAGATCCCACCAGTGGTCCAATGACTCATGGTCCCCACCATGCTTTATAAGTTAACTCGTGACCTAAGGAGGAAGGCTGGTCGACTCCTGCAGCTGGGTTCACATCTCATAGGTCCTCCCACGGCTTGTGATCATAACTATAGTGCCTAAAAACTATTGAAAACCATCCTAAGGGCAGGTCTAAACACCGATTCATAATTTGAGGTGTTACACATACCAAAATCTGTGTATATGATGAGCATATCAATGTATGCATTTCAACCAAGTGTGTGTGTATAAATATACATATATATATATATATATATTCATGTATATGTATATAAAAAATAGGGTAAACTACCCTACAATCCATGATAACACTAACCTCTAGTCCAACCATTATATATTCACGACCTTGGGCCCATAAATCATATAACAGAACAAAATATACAAATAAAAATGATAATAAACGAAATTGATTAGAGAAAACCACTATACTAAAAAATCCTACCCAAACATTCTAAGGGCCCTTGCTCCCAACCTAATACTAAACAAGAAACCTAACTAAGGCTCAAAAAGGAACACTATTCTAAAGTCTCTCAAATAGGCCATATATCCATTTTATTACCCTAACTAGAATTTCCCCTAACCAACATGTAATACCCCAGAACTTCCATGCCCAAACTAAGCTCAGAAAACCAGTAGAAAATAAAAATTTCAGAAAAATTCAAGTTTCCATAAACCATGGTTCAAGACCACGGACCGTAGTTTGGAACCACAGTCTATCATCTCAAACCGTAGTCCGAAATCCAGTAGACCCCCAGTTTAAGTCTCAGGAACCACGAGTCGTCAGACCACAGACCATAGTTTGGAACCACAGATCATTCTGTTGACTCGTGGAACCAGAACTTAGATACCCTTAGCCCTTGTCCAAGGAATCATGAGTCATATCACAGACCATAATTCTGAACCATGGTCCGTCCTTTGACTCGTGGAATCCATAGACCAGGCCAAAGTCCTAGCAACCATGGGCCACATGATGAACTGTCTTCCAGGAGTATGGTCCATCCTGTGGAGTCGTAGTTCTTGAGACCAGAAAACCCCTAAACCTCCTAGGTAGGACCACGACTCAGTTGAAGGTCAATCGTCTAGGAGTACGGTCCATTATTTCGAGTCGTGATCCCTAAGTTGCAATTTTTTGTAGAATTTCTTTTAACTTTCCTAGGGGTATTCTGGACTTTTCCTACCTCTTTTAAAGCCTAAGCTATGATGTTTTGACTACTTTAAGCCTTGTTAATTAGTCACAAACTACCTAAAACATCTATTCTCCTAAATTCTTCAACCTTAGAATGAAAATAAGAGAAAGAGGCGACAATTTTCTCCCAAGAACAAGCAGAGGTCTTCATCAAGTTTGGCCCTAATAATCCAAGGACTGTTCCACAGATTTCTTCACCAGGTATGTTGGATTTCACTAGTGGGTTCCTTTCACCTATTAGGTCCCTAGATTCCTGTCAGTCTTCAGTTTTCTCCATGAATTGTTCAGATTAGGGTTCCAAAATCTTAGGGATTTACTGAAATTCAGTTCCTACAACCTCTATGGTATTGACTACATATTTTTTGGATAATTAGTATGGTTTTATGTACAATGTTCATAAACCCTAGTCTATATACTTATAGTACTTCATGAATTAAGCTTACTAGGAAGGTTAGTTATATGCTAATGCATCAGAATTCAAATGACATATCCCTTAGTATATTTATGTTGCATTCTCAGTTGATTTCCAGTATTTTGAGCTATCCATCATTTTAGTACATTATTGCTTATATTCAGTTGGGAGTAGACTTAGTACCGAGTAGACGAGGGAATAAAGGTTTAGCTGTCAGTTTAGGCTAAGACCTTTAGTAGCAGTTCCCAAGTCCCAAAACTACGGCACCACTATAGGTATGGAAGGAGTCAGCTGTCATAGTAGGCTGCACCTCCTCATCCCTTGTGGACATCAGTAGTGGATCCATGTCAGACTTGTTAGTACCCTTGGAAAGGTATGAACACCCTTCCATCAAGGGTTACAGGTTGGCCCCCCCAGTTTGCTCAGCTTGGGGTATGTCAGTTAATAGTAGCTCTCACAGTCATACTCATGTTGCATTGACCATTTATCCAGTATTTAGTTCAGTATTCAGTTCAACATATTTTATCTTTATGATTTATAATTGGTCATTGCATCCAACTTAGCTCTCAGTTATGTTCCAGTATATGTACTTCTATGCTCAGTTATTATGTTGTTCAGCTTAGCCTATATCCCACATGCTCAGTACATTCAAAGTACTGATGCATACTTTTGTGCTATATTATTTTATGATATCGATTTAGGCGCTTGTCGCGCTCCATTTTTCTTGAGAAAAGATGGGCCATCGACGTGATAACTCTTTTTGGATAGAAAAGAGTGAAGAGTCACCACCTAATAAATTAAAGGCGCGTTAGGGCACCATACTAACTAACTAACAGTTTAAATTAATTTTAGAGGTCTACGTCACCAGAAATCGGGTAAGGGTTCAAGTTACCTCAGAAGGAAGGTGTTAAGCACCTTTTGAGGTTCACAAATGTGGGTCCCTGCCGTATTCATTTTTTATGTGGGAATTAAGTGATAAACAAAGGGTCAACAGTTTTATTAGCCTATTATTAACTAAGTAATTAAACAAATAAACCTTTATTTTAAGCAAGTAGATAAATTAGTTACTAATAGTCTAAGTGAGAAAAAAGATCATGCATATAAACTGCAATTAAAATAAATAATGAAACGGAAAGGAGATCAGCGAGAAGACAGAATTAACACAAGAATATAGAAAAAACCCTAATTACTAAGTGATTTAGATATCTACCCCAACCATATAATAAAACAAGAGCTAAACTTAGGTTAGTTTTAACCTATTCGGATCAGCGCCTGGCTTATTTACCGAAGACAATTTCAAAGACATTGTCGTATTTTGCTCGGGTCAATTTCCATCATGTCCGTCTATCTACCCACCTAAGTTGGTTATTAAGATTATTCTACCTAAGTGCGTACTAAAGAAATGAGAAAGATCTAACGCATCTTAAGATGCTTACCCGTCCCAACTTAATGTCCAAGAGGCATTGGACTTACTAACTTGGATGTGAATCTAGACAAATAAAATCTTAGGTTTCCTAATTATACACGGGGTTAAGCGTCATACAGAATATACCAAGGACTTTTAAAATAAGTAGCATATAATGGTCTCAAGTAGGCCTCACAATTCATACAATTAACATTTTATGTAGTTAAACCTATGAGCATGATATCTAGGGATGGAGAACGTGCAGAACCACTTATTAATTAGTCCTATGAACAAAGTTTTATCATGCTGTAAGTAAATATAATCCTACAAACAGGATGATTGGTTATTTTAACCTGCTAAAACTGTTTTAAAGTTTATAGGCATGAGAGTTAATTAAATTAATGTGCTGAAGCTAAATTAAACGTATAGGCAGAATCTTTAACTTAACATGATGAGCCTGAATTAATCCTATAGATGTGGTTTCTGAATGTTCTAAAAAAAGGCTGAAACAGTCATACTGAACCAATTTAACATTTTGAAATAGTTTCTTACATGCTGAGCTGATTTTAACATGCTGAAACGATTTTAACGTGCTGAATCCTATAGGCATGATTTCTAGTCGTATTATTTGCAGAACAGATTCAATACTATAGGCATGATTTCTAACATCATTATGCAGAAATGGATCCTAACTTTAACATGCTGAAACTTTATCCCTTAAACAGAATGATCGTTTTAACAATCTGAAGTTTTAATCCTATAAACAGACTGGTTATTTAGCATGCTGAAAATTAACAAGTCCTATAGGCATGATATCTACGTATTATTGTTATATGCAAACAAATTATGAGGTTATTTAATCCGACAAACATGGTAACTAATTTTTTTTAAAAAAAATGCTGAAACGGTTTTACATGCTAAACTGAATTTGATAAACTGACACAGTGGCTAACTAATTTGGACTGCCGAAATGATTTGACTTTTAAGCATGACAACTAAAAGAATTGAAAACATGTTTTAAGCCATGGTGATTAATTTTAAAGCTGAAACGAATTTAAAACTATAGGCATATTTTCTAGGCGTTTTCAAACAACTAGGGCAAGTAGCACGTAATTTGCCCCTCCCCCATAGCAGTCCCTTAAGTTATTTCATTTATCGGCAGAGTTTATACAAAATATTACAGACCCAATGAATGAATATAAATACAAAAGAACAGAATTAATTAAATGTAATGGTCTTTTAAAGACTCCCCAAATCCTAGGAAACTCTTCACCGCGTAACTCATCTTCTAACAAAACCTGTCAAATATGCGAAACAAATATACGAAATTCAGAGGGACTTATAGCAACCTTGATACTTATCCCTGACATTGCAAAGTTTCATGAGAACCTCAAGGGTTCTAGGAATTGTCTATGTCAAGGGGTATAGGATGCATAAAGGCCCTCTTTTCATACAACATATACCAGAACAGTACCAAGAAAGAATCATGGCAGTAATATATATAACTAATACATGATCTATACGTAGTGAAAGTTTGGATAACATAATCAAGTAGGCAACAAGTTATTAGCTTTAAACTCCTATAGTCATGCTTTCTATCATATACATAATTTATACACACGAATTAGGATACATACCAGTTTGCAGTAAATAATAAAAGAGATTCGAGACCCAACACTTAGCAATCAACAGTTTGTCAAAAAAGAAAAGATCCTTCTTTTAACAATATGAGAGTAATAGTGAAAGTGTAAAGTCTGAGCAACTAATGAAAAAGGAAGTTGTTTATATAATGACCAGTTGCCAATAGAATAGTAAGAAAGAATCAATTAATAAAATCTTTTTCCTTAAACAGCCAGGTAAAATCCATTATTAGCAGAAAATCATGCCCAGTTACCATATTTATACTAGCACTAAATCTATTTCGTAATAAAATAGGCAAAGAACATTACCAATCCTAATTTATTGCAAAGTAAATTTGAATTTACCACAAACTTTCCTAGAGCCCAGCAAGTAAATCAATTAGGTGAAGATCCAGTCAACATTATACCATAATTGGCTAAGTACGACACGATTCGAATTTATATAAGGAAGAAAAATCAATTGAAGGATGAGAGATTTAATGAGTAGCCAATTGCATATCAAAACTTACCAAAAGTAACCCAATACCAAAGTTATTCCGATCCCAATAAGGAGGAAAATAAATCAATGGGATGAGGACATACTGTGGTCAATCAACGGGATGAGGACACACTTTGGACATATCAAAATTTAACAAGAATAATCAAGTATCAAGTTGTCCACAATTTGAACTTGAAGGGGAAAAAAAGGTAAACAGACCAATTTCACAGAAATAGATAGGTACAATAGCTGTCTTGGACATACAAGGAGCAAGGATACCAAATCATACTTGACTGAATTAGTTACGACCCGAAATGAGCAAATCATGAGCATAAAGTGATTACAAAGTTAATCAAAGTGGAGAAATAGCAAGACTTTTGAGATTCGGCACTAAGTATAAGTTCCTCACTCATGAATATAGACTATATTTCCCAACCAACAACTGGTCATAACATGATATAGAACCGAATGGAATACTAGACAAATTATCTATTGTTTTCACACTTGCAATACGACGTGGTAATTAAGCATGCTTTGACCCCCACTGTAAAAACAAGGCATACACTTATTTGACATTTCGGAGCTAGACTAGGGGTAACAGCTCATAAGAATTAGGGGTTTTCACTTACGCTAGTCCACAATGAATAATTAACACAAAAAATACAAATCAACACAAATTCCCAGTCAAACTTTACACCTAAAATCAGATAACAGTAAGCAAGAAAAGAGAATGAAATTCAGTCATGAGAAGGTTCAAACCCGGAAAAAATTTGTAACAATCCGTAGGTATTCTACGCTTTAATAGAAACCAAGATAAAGCATAATTTTGGGGAACCATTAACTCAACACATACTCCATCGACAAAATGCTCCAGTTACCAGTTGTTGGAAAATATTGAAGTTCATCAGAGAGAAGCGAACAATAAGCACGACAGCAATTTCATTGGTGCTTACTGTGGGGTTTTTCGGCTTACCGATCGGTAGTGGCAACGACTGTTTATGGGGGCTTTTATTGAAGCTGGCGGGGTTTTGAAAGGAGGGAGTTTTCTGGTGGAGAACGAGGGGGCGGCAGAGTTGCATGGTGGTTTGGCGGTGGAGCTTCATCGGTCGAGCGCCAGAAATAGAAGCGGTGCTCGCCGTTGTTTTGTCGGTGGGTCCGACGGAGGAGAAAGGGGAGGGAGAGAGAGGCAGTAAAGGGGGAAGGTGGTGCCGGCATTGTTGTTGACCGCCGAGGCTAACCACTTGCCAGCGGGGATAGTGGCGACGGTGAGGAGGGTGAAAGACAGGAGAGAGAGCTTAGGGGTGAGTGGGTGGCGGCTGTTGGGTTTAGTGAGAGTGAGTTTAGGGTTTGGGGGATATATTTGTTTAAAATGAAAGAAAAATGGGGACCTGATCTCGACCGTTGATCATATTAGATCAACGGCTGAGATTGGATTTGATATAAGTCAGGTCACAGAGCGGGTCAGATCCGGGTCAGCTGAGTTTAGGCAATTGAATTTGAAAATTGGCTTTATAAATTAAGCCAAATTGGCTCAAATTAGGCTAGAATTGAAATAATTTGGATAGAAAGGGGCTAGAATTTAAAATATTTGAGAAAGACATGTAATTGGGCTATTATTTGATTAGTAAAACTATATATAATTTGATAAACAAAATAATGATTAACGAATATTAGCAAGCGAAGAAATTTATTTAAAATTAATTATGTATATATGTTGTACGTAAAATTAATGACATGTAATATTATACGAGATTTATGATAAAATATTAATAATTAAGAAATAAATTATATATTTATAAATTGTATACGAATTTAAAAAGTGTCAAGACGTCGATAAAACACGTGATTTATTTAGCAGATAAGAGCAAAATGCAAGAAAAATTAAGCTTTTAAAATAATAATAGCTAGTAAAATAATAGCCCGGGGGTGGTATAGGGAGGTCAAAATTGGGTGTCAACAGCGCTCAGCATCTAGACCGCACTTAGTTCAACTTCCAGTCTATACTCATCAGTTCAATGGTGAGTCCTCATTAGTTTGAGGATGATAGACATGCTTATATCTTTAGTATTTACATCTCAGTCTCAGATTTGTTAGAGTTAGCTGAGGGGATGTCCCAGTAACTCCTATTCAGTTAGAAGGCTTTCAGAGATAGACTACTTTTAGCAGTTGTTAGTATTGTTTTTTTTCCAGTCAGCACTAATCTATTTATATATTCAGATTTTTGGGTTCTTCCTTACTTTCAGATAATGATTGTTTTAGCTTTCGCAAAATGCATGCTTTAATTTGATTTTGTATAGATGTGCCATGGCATGGGTTAGCTTGGGGTCACTTGTGACACTAAGCAGCATGTCGTATCCAGGGGTAGCTTCAGGGCCTAACAAACTTGGTATCAGAGCATAAGGTTTAAGTGTCCTAGGATGTCTGAAAATCGCGTCGAGTAGAAACAAGATAGTGATCCCATATTGCTTCAGCTGAAAGGTGCAGTTCATCAACAGAGAGTCAAGGTTTTCTCCCAAGGTGGAGATGGTGTGCTCCATTACTAGGGTTGCTTATGTGTTCCGAATGTGGGTGAGTTGACGCAGCAGATCCTTACTGAAGCCCATAATTCCAAATATTCTATTCATCTGGGTTCCACTAAAATGTACTGTGATATATGGGAAGTCTATTGGTGGAATGACATGAAGAGGGACATCGCAGATTTCATGACTAAGTGTCCCAACTGTCAGCAAGTTAAGATGAAACATCAGAAGCCAGGGGGTGTGACTCAAGAGATTAGCATTCCTACTTTGAAGTGGGAAGTGGTCAATATGGATTTCATTATGGGTTTAACTCATACTCGCAGGCAGCATGACTCCATTTGGGTGATAGTGGATAGGGTTACTAAATCAGCTCACTTCTAGGCAGTCAAGACTATAGATTCAGTGGAGGATTATGCCAGACTCTACATCAGCGAGATACTTAGGTTGTATGGGGTTCCCTTGTCTATCATCTCAGATAGAGATTATCAGTTTACATCTCATTTTTGGAAATTATTTCAGAAAGGTCTTGGTACTCAAGTGAATCTTAGTATAACATTTCATTCATAGACAAATGGTTAGATAGAATGTACCATTCAAACCTTAGAGGATATGTTGAGAGCTTGTGTGATTGACTTCAAAGGTAGTTGGGATTATCACCTGCCTCTCATTGAGTTCTCCTATAATAACAGCTTCCATTCCAGCATCCAGATGGCCCCATATGAGGCACTCTATGGGCGTAGATGTAGATCACTTGTTGGCTGCTTCAAAGTAGGTGAAGCAACCTTGGTTAGGACAGATTTGGTTCATGAATCTATGGAGAAAGTTCAGCTCATCAGAGATAGACTAAAAACAGCTTAGAGTCGTCAGAAGTCCTATGCAGATGTTAGGATAAGAGACTTAGAGTTTAAATTTGATGATTGGGTTTTCTTGAAAGTGTCCCTATGAAGGGAGTGATGAGATTTGGCAAGAAAGGGAAGCTCAGTCCCAGGTATGTAGGTCCTTACAGAATCTTAAAAAGGGTTGGTAATGTGGCTTATGAGTTAGAGTTGCCAGCAGAACTAGAAGCGGTTCATCCAGTCATTCACATTTCCTTGTTGAAGAAGTGTGTGGGTGATCCGGCATCGATAGTACCTTTAGAGAGTGTGGTTGTGAAGGATAACCTCACCTTTGAGGAGGTTCCAGTTGAGATTCTTGAACGTCAAGTTCGTATGTTGAGAAACAAAGAAGTCGCTTCAGTGAAAATTTTGTGGAGGAATCAGTCCATAGAGGTTGCTATTGGGAAGCAGAAGCAGCCATGATGTCCAATTACTCTCACCTCTTTCCCTCCAATTCAGTTTCAGCTTGAGGTAATAGTTCCTCTCCAGTCTCTCAGTTTACTCTTGTGTAATTCAGTCTTAGTGCCTTGTTCCCTCAACTATACTTACATTTTAGCATGTTTGCATATTCATGGAAATTAGTTCAGTTAGATATCAGTTTCTAGTACTCAGTTGGAGGGGACTGTAGCTCTTTCCCTCCATACTCAGCTTGTTTAGTCTTAATTCGAGGACGAACGATCCCAAAGAGGAGATATTGTAATACCCCAGAACTTCCACGCCCAGACTAAGCTCAAAAAACTAGTAGAAAATAAAAATTTCAAAAAAAATTCAAGTTTCCAGGAACCACGGTTCAAGACCACAGACTGTAGTTTGGATCAACAGTCCGTCGTCTCAAACCGTAGTCCCAAATCCAGTAGACCCCCAGTTCAAGTCTCAGGAACCACGAGTCATACCACGTACCGTAGTTTGGAACCACGGATCGTCCTATCGACTCATTGAACCAGAACCTCAAAGACCTTTAGCTCTTGTCCCAGAAATCACGAGTCAGGTCACGGACCGTACTTCTGAACCACAGTCCATCCTTTGACTTGTGGAATCCCCACACCAGGCCAAAGTCCCAGGAACCACGGGCCACATGACAAACCATCTTCCAGGAGTACGATCCATCATGTGGAGTCATAGTTCCTGAGACCAAAGAACCCCTAAAACTCCTAGGTAGGACCACGACTCAGTTGACGGTCCATCATCTAGGAGTACAGTCCGTTATTTCGAGTCGTGATCCCTGAGTTGCAATTTTTTGCAGAATTTCTTTTAACTTTCCCAAGTGTATTTTTGACTTTTCCTACCTCTTTTAAAGCCTAAGCTACAAAGTTTTGACTACTCTAAGCCTAGTTAATTAGTCATAAACTACCTAAAACATCTATTCTCCTAAATTCTTCAACCTTAGAAAGAAAATAAGAGAAAGAGGCGACAGTTTTCTCCCAAGAACAAGCAGAGGTCTTCATCAAGTTCAGCCCCAAAAATCCAAGGATGTATTCATTGATTTCTTCACCAGGTATGTGGGATTTCACTAGTGGGTTCCTTTCACCCATTAGGTCCCTAGATTCCTGTCAGTCTTCAGCTTTCTCCATGAATTGTTCAGACCTAGGGTTCTAATATCTTAGGGATTTACTAAAATTCAGTTTCTACAACTTCTATGGTATTGACTACATGTTTCTTGGAGAATTAGTATGGTTCTATGTATAATGTTCAGAAACCCTAGTTTGTATACTTACAGTACTTCATGAATTAAGCTTACTAGGAAGATTAGTTATATGCTCATGCATTAGAATTTGAATGACATATCCCTCAGTATATTTATGTTGCATTCTCAGTTGATTTCCAGTATTTTGAGCTATCCCTCATTTCAGTACATTGTTGCTTATATTCAGTTTGGAGTAGACTTAGTACCGAGAAGACGAGGGGATGAAGGTTTAGCAATCAGTTTAGGCTAAGACCTTTAGTAGCAGTCCCCAAGTCCAAGAATTACGGCGCCACCGTAGGTATGGAAAGAGTCAGCTGTTAGACTAGGCTACACCTCCTCGTCCTTTGTGGACATCAATAGTGGATCCACGTCAGACTTGTTAGTACCCTTGGCAAGGTATGAACACCCTTCCATCCAGGGTTATAGGTTGGCCCCACAGTTAGCTCAACTTGGGGTATGTCGGTTAATAGTAGCTCCCACAGTCATACTCATGTTGCATTGTCCATTTATCCAGTATTTACTTCAGTATTCCGTTCAGCATGTTTTATCTTTATGATTTATAATTGGTCATTACATCCAACTTAGCTCTTAGTTATGTTCCAGTATATGTACTTCTATGCTCAGTTATTATGTTGTTCAGCTTAGCCTATATCCCGCATGCTCAGTACATTCAAAGTACTAACGCATACTTTTGTGCTACATAGTTTTATGATATAGGTTCAGGCGCTCAACATCCAGACCGCGCGTAGTTCGACTTCCATTCTGTACTCAGCAGTTCAGTGGTAAGTCCTCATTAGTTCGAGGATGATAGACATGCTTATATCTTCAGTATTTACTTTCAGTCTCATATTTGTTAGAGTTAGCTGGGGGCATGTTCCAGCCACTCCTATTCAGTTAGAAGGCTTTCAGACATAAACTAGTTTCAGCAGTTGTTAGTATTGTTTTTTTACAGTCAGCTTTATTCAGACTTTTGGGTTCTTCCTTGCTTTCAGATAATGATTGTTTTAGCTTCTGCACAATGCATGCTTTAATCTTATTTTGTATAGATATGTCATGCCATGGGTTAGCTTGGGGTCACTTGTGACACTAAGCACCATGTCGCATCCGGGGGGTAACTTCGGGGCGTGACACAACATGTATTTTTAATACCATATATGATCTAACCTAAGCAATGTCTAAAGAAAGGAAGACTCACTACTAAAAATAGCTCAAAAGAGATGGATAGAAAAGCAACGGACAGCGTCGCTCCTGAAAAGCAACGGAAAAAGCAAAGTTATCCGTCGCCTTTCTAATTTTTTTTAATTTATAATTATTTTTTTACAAAAGCGGCGGACAGTGTCACTTTTTCCATCACTTTTTTGTGAATTTTTGTGCCAAAATTATTAAGAAATAATTAATATTTATTTTTAAATGTAAGCAACTGACAGCGTCAGAATTATTAAAAAAATTAAAAAATAATTTTAAAATAACGACGTTGTCCGTCGCTTTCTTTAAATTTGAATTTATATTAAGAAAAAGAAAAGCAACGGACAATGTCGCTTTTGTCCGTCGCTTTTCGGCCAATACACGATCAACTCATTTAAAAGAAGCGACGAACAAAAGCAACGATGTCCGTTGCTTCTTTAATTATACAAAGACCCCATCGGGTCTCTTTCCCTCATTTCTCTCTTTCTCTTTTCTCTCCTCCTCTCCTCCTCTCCTCCTCTCCTCTCCTCTGCCACTGCTCCGCCGCTCCCTCCACAGCCAGCCTCGTCCCTCCAACCTCCTCTGATTTTGAGGTTAGTTGTTTTGTTTATTTGAAGGTTAGGGTTTAATTTGGGTATTTCTTTTTGGAAAATTGATAGTGAATTCTAAACTAGGATATATTGTTGTTGTTGAATTCTAGACTAGGGTGTATATGTTGTTGTTGAA
This sequence comes from Jaltomata sinuosa, assembly GCA_003996215.1. Taxonomy (NCBI): domain Eukaryota; kingdom Viridiplantae; phylum Streptophyta; class Magnoliopsida; order Solanales; family Solanaceae; genus Jaltomata; species Jaltomata sinuosa. Next base: position 98,345 of record QJPP01002942.1, read on the forward strand.
TTCTAGACTAGGATTTTGAGAAATTGATAGTGAAAATTAATGTGTGAAAAAATTGATAGTGAAAAATTCCTTTTTTAGATTATATTCTTAATTTATGAACTTTAATTAGTTAAGGTTTGCTATTAGTTTGAGAATTTTAGTTTAGGCTTGCTATTAGTTTGTTGAACCTTAGTTTAGGATTGCTATAAGTTTGTGAACATTAGTTTAGGGTTGGTATTAATTAGTTTGTGAACCTTATTTTAGAGTTGCTATTAGTTTGTGAACCTTAGTTTAGACTTGTTATTAGTTTGCGAACATTATTTTAGGCTTGCTATTAGTTTGTGAACCTTAGTTTAGATAAATGCTTGATATTAGCTTGTGAACCTTAGTTTAGGTTCTTTTTTGAACTTGAATTATATAGGTTCTTGAATTAGCTAGGTTCTTGAATTTGGAATTAGGTTCTTGAATTAGATTATTAACTTGAATCTTGGAACTTTGAATTTGAAATAGGTTCTTGAATTAGTTTTGGGTTTTGTTTTAGAATCTTGAATTAGTTTTCAACTTTAACCTTTTGAATTAGGTTCTTGAATCTTAGTTTTTTTAAGTTAAGCTTTTTAAAGTTAAGTTTGTTAGTTTAAATTGTTAGATTTGAGTTAAGAATTAGTTTTCAATTTTAGGTTCTTTTTTGAACTTGAATTAGGTACTTGAATTTGGAACTTGAATTTGGAATTAGAATTTGGAGTTAGGTTTTTGAATTAGATTATTAACTTGAATTGAGTTCTTGAATCCTAGTTTTTTTAAGTTAAGCTTTTTTAAGTTAAGTTCGTTAGTTTAAATTGTTAGTTTTGAGTTAAGAATTAGTTTTCAACTTTAGGTTCTTTTTTAAACTTGAATTAGGTACTTGAATTTGGAACTAGAATTTGGAATTAGAATTTTAAATTAGGTTCTTGAATTAGATTATTAACTTGAATTAGGTCTTGAATCTTAGTTTTTTTCGGTTAAGTTTTTTTAAGTTAAGTTTGTTAGTTTAAATTGTTCATTTTGAGTTAAGAATTACTTTTCAACTTTAGTTTTTTTTTTAACTTGAATCAGGTACTTGAATTTGGAATTAGAATTTAGAATAGGTTCTTGATGAACGCTCAAATTGTGCCCTCCAAAGTTGGAGGTCACAGCGATCGTGCAGCAAAATAAAATTTATAATTCCCAATGGGTGTCGGGGTCGTACCCAAGGTACTTGGAGCTAGCTAAAATAAGATTGTATTGAAGTGAGTTCAAAAATATATTAAGTGCTTAAACATGAAAAGTAAAAGGCTGGGGGAATTGGGATGTTGTCACTAAAATCACAATCCAAATAAAAGCAAATAAACGAAAGCGGGTGTACCAATTAAAGTAGACGACTAGGGATGTGTATCCAATGGGGCTTTAATCATGGGCTAGGGTGATTATCAATTCACACTTATTCTCGCTTATTGACATAAGTAGCATTGGTCATGGGTATGGATTGTTATCTCTCGATGAATAACCATATATCCGATAATCTTGGTTAGAGCATCATCGGTTTGATCAATAAACAGCCAACCTAAGCTTGGAGAGGTCACACTATCTCTAGCTTAGACCATTAAGTGGGCGATTCCTTTGATAAGATCTATTTCTAGCCTCAAATCTAGATGGAGTCTCAAGTTCCCACTAGCAATTTCACATCGGAAACCATGAAATCCTCTTTCAAGAAATCACATAGTCAAGTAATGAAAATTAATGCTTGCAACCACCAATTTTAGGATTAAAACTTGGTGAAACTACTAGATCCATGTCAAATAAGCAATTATAAAGATGAATTAACAACACTCACACCCATTTGTCAAGAACCCATCATCAACACACCCCTAGATAAGAGAAATTAGCCACTCATAGCAAAGGAAAGAGATATACCAAATGGGTAAGTCAACATCCTCTTCATTGGAGCTAAATCTCAAGTTCTAAGCTCAATTTGAGTGCACAAATGGTTAACCAAGGGAATGGATTCAAACCCTCTTCTCTTTGGAGAGGAAAATTTATTCTCAAGACAAAAAGCTTTCTAAAATATCCAGGTCTAAAGTATCATATTTACAAATGAGCCTAAATTGGCCTTTTATAGCTTCCCAAAACGTCACTAAAATTTAGGACAAAATTGCCTCTTCTGGTGGTGTGCAGCCCGATGAGCGGTTCGCATGTCATGATGTGCACGTCGCACTCCCTCTTCAATTGGACCAGTGACTTCAGCTGACTTTGTGAGTTTTGTGCGAAGGTGGTGCATTTTGCACCTTGGGATGTGTACGTCGCACAACGACCGCAGCCCTTAGAAGATTCTTCAGTGGCTTTTGCTGCTTCATGCGGAGGAGGTGCGGTCTGCACCTCAGCTTGTGCATGTTGCACGACCACCGCATCTCAGGTCAGAATCTCCAACTTTTCCGAACACTTCACACTTCACTCTTTTTTAGCTCCTTTTGTGTCCATTTCCTTGTTTCTCATCATTTATCAAAAGTACCTGCATAGACATCAATAAAGGTCATAAGAACCTCTAAATCTATTCAAAACATAGCAATAATTCATTGATATAGGCTCAATAAGTTGGTGGATTACCAACTTATCAAACCCTCAAACTTGAATTATTGCTTGTCCTCAAGCAAGATACTCACAAGGTAAGGAATGAATTATGCTCTACACTCAATTTAAGGCACATAAGACTAATCTATACTAAAAAAAAGAATAAACAAAAGACTCAAACAAAAGACTGAACTACGATGCTCATCTCAATTTGAACCACCACAAACTCAAGGTATTTGGTTATTTCAAAAGTTATTCCAAAAGGACTTCATTTCTTATTCAAAATCAAGGAAATTTTTTCATTCATAATAAGATATTTAAGCTTCTCAAGTCATTGGCATGGACCGTCAAGGTTTACCTTAAGATTTTCCACACAACTTGTCTCATTCATTCCCCTCAATTGAAATAGAGAACTCATGTTTCAATTTGAGTGCATGATGCCACTCATCACAAGAGAGAATCCCACTCACAATTATTTAATTCACAAGCACTCGGGATTATAGTAGAACATAAAATACTCTCACTCTCTCAAGAAAGTTCAGGTGCATATGCGTCAATCCATAGGCTTTCCCTTCATGTAGACGCCACTAATGTAGGGTAGCCAAGCTCGAGATCACCAAGGACTTGCCGGTTATGATGTTGGCTAGGGCTAAGGTGAGGATTTCCTTTGGTTCAAGTGGTTACACCTTCCTAATGCTCTTTGTTCTCATTTTGAACACCGCTCACATTTTCAAATTTCAACTTCACCTTATTTCTCCCTCACACAATCCAAGATTTCTCCTTTTTACTCATGATCATTCAAACATCTTGTATCACCTTTGTTTGGTAGCACCTATTTTTGCTTTTCATTTTGCTCATTGGATTGACTTTTTGGAGCAAATTTTCAATTCAAACCTAAGGTGCTACCTTGCACTTTTGGGTGCACTTCTTTTCTTCTCCTCATTTTATCATATACACCCTCAAACATAGGCATTCGCCTATGTTATCCTTCATTTCCCTCCCCCCCAAACTTAGGCTTTTAGCCTACATTTTATTTTCAAGCAATTAGGGAGAATGGGTGCCAAGATAGAGGTTCCAAAAAGGTCAAGGTGTTAACAAGGTGCCAAAGAACGGTCACAAGCTCAAAGGGTTTCACTAGGGTTGAAATCATGGGAAGTCATTTGGGCAAAGTAGCTATGAAAAAGGGCCTAAGGTCATCTTCCAAGCTCGGTCACACCTAGAATTTCACCTTGAAACACATTCGAGGCAAGTTCTAGATGACTTATGCACAAGAATCAAGGTAACGCCTCACCACACAAGGCATCATTCCACAAGACTTCTTTCATTAGTCTCAAAATCAATTGGGAGAAATAATTTTCGACAAGCTATTTCGAGTTCATTACACACTCATTTTTGAGTCAATCAAGCGAAAGCTAGAGTGTGCAAGTCATGAAAAGAGAATGCTTTTCCTCAAAAATTCATTTTCCTTATTCCTTTTATTTTCAAAACAATTTGCCAAGAGAAATTTTTTTGGTGGGCCCATCTCAAGACAAGCAACTACAGACTCAATTCTAAAACTAAAACTTGGCATTTTCCCTTAAGAAAGTCGCCTCTCAGTATATCATAGGGAAACACAAAAGAAAAGAAAAAGAAAATAATCAAAACTTTTGCTCCTTGGGAAAGAACCGTGGTATTAAGAAAACTCTCGGAGATTATTTCTAAACTACTATTAACAAGGTGATATCTACATTGCGCGCTCATGATTCATTTCAAAACAAGCATCGACATAGGCTTTTAGCGTATTTGCAAAGCACAGGTAGTGAAACAATGGGGCATGTAAACCAACCCGGCAACACAATTTCAAAATCCAAAAATCAAGCCCAGCGAGGGCGCAGATAAGCTCAAAATAAAAGTAAAACATAATAAAAAGTGTTTGGCGAGGGCAATAGCATTACAATCATCCAAAATATGCCCGACAAAGGCCAAATAGAAGAATGTCATCAAGGCCCGACAAGGTAAATACAAACTAATATCTCAAACCCACTCATGGGCACCAACAAAAGCAAGTAAAACCACATCATCTCCACTAAAATAGAATTGCCCTTAATGGTAATAGTGAAATGGGAAGAGGGTGGAACATCCTGGAGGACTAGGCCTCATCATCATCATTATTTGCAGTTGTCTCCTCATTTAAAGATCGTCCACTCGGGCCAGCACTACCCTTTTGGGAGTGCACAATAAATATGGAGTCTCAAAAACCCTCTGAAAGTCAGGATTCTAATCATCATCTAGCTCTTGACCCTCATTTCTAGGCTGCACATCATCATTATTCATATAGGCTGCAAACAAGTCATCCACGAGTCCTCGCGTTTGGTGAGGCTGAGGTAAGGTGGTCAAGTCTGCCTCCTTAATGGATTTTTTTCCTTTGACTTTGGACACATCCTTCTTAAGTTTTGACACTGCACCTTCAACAACATCCATTATTGTGCAGAGTTTTGAGACACAGTCCACCACCCCTTTCATCGCATTCTTGATCGCTCTTTGTATCATACTAGGCAGCTTGGTAGCCAAATCATTCAACTGCCTTTCATGATTATATATTTTGTCAACTATATCTTATAAGCCACTTTTGGTCAATGTCTCTCTTGGTGTAGATGATGTGGGGGTATGTGTCTGTGCCCGTGATGTTGCACATACTCCAGCTTCAAGCTCATCATTGTCAGTCCTTTGCCTCTTGAACCTGGGGGCGTCCCTGTGTGTTTTCTGTCCAAATCAATCACCCCAACTGCATGGGTGACTTTGTCGCAGCTAAAGTATGGGATGTCGGCCTTTGCACACAAATTGCTGATCATACTGAAAAAGGGAATGTGTCATTACCCATGCATACTTTTCTCCAAATTACCATGGATGTTATTTCCCCAAAATTCACATGCTCCCCTGTCATAATGTGTAATGACCCTTCTAGTCATTTACCTGTGTTCTCTTTTCTTTTATCGTTAGATCTTGCCTATAATGGCCCCAAGTTATTTATGACTTGCTGGGATCGTTACTTCCGTGATCAGGCCGTTTGTTTGGTTTTTTTGTCCATTCCTGGTTTTAGAGCTTTTAACTTTGGAAATCGTTGAGTTCAGTCAACATCCTTGGTGAACGTGCTTGGAATCAAATTTGGACAGTTCCATTAGCTCCAGAGTTTGGACTTTTGTCCCATTGGTCAGGATCCGAGAGCTTTTCATCTTGGAAATTCTCTATCATTTTGTGCTTTCAGGCTAGTTGGGCCTGTTTGGTTGACTTTGGTCAACATTCAGAGAAGATGACCTCGGATGAAAATTTTGTCAGCACTGTTAGCTTTGGAATGTCGAGTTTGTGTTAGGTATTGGTTGGTTCGGGTCCCGGGTGATCCGGGCTCATTTTGAATGATCGGTTGGCTTTAGTTAGTGTTGACTTGGGTCAACATTCCTCCGAGATGACCTTGTATGGAAGTTTCATTGATTCTGTTGAGTCTAGAACGTCATTTTCACTCCAATAGCACTATTGGTTTTTGAGTATCGGGTTCCAATTTTGCCTGAAATGCCCCATTGAGTTTTAGAAAAACATTACAGATTTTTTGTTGCAGGCCAGGCTTCAGCGCATTCGCGCCAAGGCCAGCGCAATCACTCCTCAGAGCCTGCCACCCGCTAGCCTGATAGCTCTCTCCTAGAGCGATAGTGTCGACGTGTCTGGCTCCCTTCAACGCAATCGCGCTCCTTTAGCGCCGTTGGCGCTGACCAATTTTCCAGCAGTAGATAAAGCTTGGTCCTTCATTTTTCCAGCCTAATTCCTCATTTGTTCCCAACTCCAACCTGAAAATACTCTCTACCAAAGTGTTCTATTTTGTTCCTAGCTTGGGGAATTTTCTGTATTGTTAGAAAATATCGCTTCTTTGTCAATTGGTAAGTCTTCTTCTTCCCAAAGTTAATTTTCCACCATTATTACGAGACCTCCATTGTTGCTATTTTCAAAAGCTTGGAATTTCCTTGTAGATTCTGCGCTCTTTAGCTTTGCTTGATCGTGGGTTTGGAGTTTTCACCTCCTTAGCTTGCCTTCTCATTGCGGTAAGTAATTCTTTCTCTATTTCTGGATTTATTCCTTTAATTTCCTCTTTTATTTCTTGGCTTGGGCGGGCTGTTTTGAGCCCCAACCGCTGTCCGTTTCTGCTTAATTTTTGAGCATGTGCTCCCGAGATGGTAAGGAACACTTTGGTGTTTTTCATTTCCAGTTTAGGGTCGTGGGGCAAATGGGCCTATTTGTGACCCAGATTTTAACACAGTTATGTTTATAGCAATATATAGGTATCGTTAGTCTTGTTTTGACGTATAGATTATTGTGTTGATAGTACTTTTGTGATTTGGAGCTTCCCAGAGCAGTTCGAGCCTAGATAATGTCGTTCGCATAGCTAGTCATTGGATGACAGGAAGGTAATGGCTTTCCCTACCTAGACTCTGCTTATATAGGCTATAACTGCATTAATTAGCATCCTTGGGCGGGTTCTTATAGGTTGGTACGCCAGACCTTGTCTGCTTTTTCTGTCCGTATATTTTATACGTTGATTTTTGTATTTATGTAGTATTGTATATTACCCTTGTGGGGCCTGTACTACGAGGTTACGATTATTGAGTTACACTTGAGGTTTCCGATTTTGTATGTGGTCAAGAGGTAGACATACATGGACCCCTGTCATTCCTAGGCCACAGTCTATGGCCTGACGCAGCATGCCAGAAGGGGGGTGTAAGGCGTAGGAGAGGTACACGAGAAAAGGGCCTTCCACGAATCCTGCCTCTATTGGGCCTTATAGGTACCAGAGAGGGTAAAATACGGGGTACTATTACATCAGATTCATCATCATCATGCATATTTCACTCAGATTCCACCCTTGTTTGTTGTGTGTTCAGTGTACGCTCCAGTTGTATAGGCGACCGGAGGGTTTGTTTTCACTTTATTGCATTCCTCGATTGTATGGGCGGTTGTTAGGACTGTAGGTAGATTATTACTTCTGTCATTTTATAGAGATTGTCGTGGTCCTTGGCTCTGGGTGGATTGGTAAATTTTAGCTTGTTGAGACTCCGAATTTGGGCTTGAGTATTGAGGGGCTAGTGAGTCCTATGCTATTGAGGCACTGTTGTGCAGTCTTCTAGTAGATTGTGAGTTTCTATTTCTATTCCTTGTCATGATTTTGGGTAGTAGCTATTGGTTATGATGGTTTAGTTATTCCGCTCTAGGTTTGTATTTGTGAGATTGATCCCGATTTACACTTATCTTGATAGTTGGTGTTAAAAGCATGTTTTTGTTAGTGTATGCCTTCTAGTTTGATTATGTTGGATTGCCTTCCTTCTTTCCTTTTTACTTGAGGTTACCGGTATACTTCCATTTTTCTCAACTCTCTCTGTTTATTTACCTATATTGTTGTGCAAGGACTCCAGGTGCGTTCTTCTTTCCTTTACATGTGATTATGTGTAATTATATATTCTGTGCTAGCATTGTTTGCTTATAACTCTTGGTTGTCTATTCTTTGTGCTAGTTTCCTCGTACTTTATCCATTGTTTTCTGTGACTGCTTTCTTACTATCTACTATTTAATGTTTTTATATCATATATGCGCTCCGTCGGCCGATTATGCCTACTGAGTACCCATTGTCTTGGTGCTCATACTACACTTCTGCATCTTTCTGGTGCAGATATTAGTTGAGCTTTTGCCATTGACCGCGTTTGAGACTCATGCAACTTTTGGGATATTCGAGACTAGGGTGAGCGCTTGACGGTCGGGGCTCGACTATATCTCATCTCTTGTACTGATATTCTTTGTATATTCGGAGACAGTTGTACTTATCTTTTGTTACTTCTAGCACTTGTACTCTATTAGAAGTTTCTGTACTATCAATACCAAGCCTTGGGGTTGGTGTAGTTTCATTATGTATATATTCAGGTTTTTCTTCTGCTTTGTCTATCTTTATGTTCTGCTTCCGCTTATTTTCTACTTATTATGCGTATTGGTTAGGTAGTAGCCCATTACTAACCGTTCTAGGCTACAGGGATTGGTTCACCTACTGGGGGGTTGTAGGTGCCATGATGACTTGAGAAATCGGGTCATGACATAATGGCAACAACTAGGATGGCCCCCTCTTGAGTTATCTTTTGATCATTTTGAGAGGGTAGGAATCGGATTCTGACAAGATCGTACCACAGACGGGCTTCAAAGTGCAGAGTTCTTCTCAGGATGTCACCTCCCACAGTGGCCCACATAGGAGTGGAAGGATCAACGATAGCAGCAGTTTCACAATGTGGTTTCACTTCTGCTTGCAACTTAGCCATGACACCCGGTGCAGGTTCAATTTGGTATTCCTAATAGATGGCATTGATGGCAGCGGGGGTAATGCACACTTTCTTGCCCCTGATCATAACTGAGTTCAAGTTGGGGAATTTCTCTGCCGATCCTCTATACCCTTTTGAATCTTGCGTGGCTTGATAGGCCGTAAAGAACTCTCGCACGACTTTCTCATAGTATCCCCCGGGGACATCTTGAAAAGGGTACCAATCTAGTTCAGCAAATTGTTGATGCATGTTGGGAACCTCTGACCCAACTTCCCCTAAGTTGAAGCTCTGCTCTTCGTTGAATGTTCTACCCTTGTCCCGGGTATAGATGGCCTTCATGCCTTCCACACTGAATCAGAGCCTTGCTTCTTCAGCAGCAGAGAATTGCCTTGGTTGGCCTTCCGTGTTCCTCCTGCTAGAAGACATGTTCTGCATCCATAATTGTGAGCAAAAAACAAAAACAAAATCTACAAAGAAGTTAGCAAACTACACAGGTTGGAATGCAACAGACTAGAAAAACAAAGTAGGTGACTGTCGGCTTGTGTGGACCACATGTGAAATGCACTAGAGAGAGTGCGTGTCACATGTGCTATTGCACAAGCAAATAGAAACCTACAGGGATTTTTTTTCATCGAGGTGCAAAGCTGGTGCGATTCGCACCATCCAAAGTGTGCATCGCACGATGCGTCACCCCTCGAAGTAGTGATTGGATTCCTCCTTTTAACCTAATGTGATGCCTTATGCGACTCGCATATCAAGATCTATGCATCGTATGCGAAGAGCACAAAGGTATAATTGGAATTTTAGGTTCCTTGTGTTCTTGTGAATTACGGATATGATCCATAGAACAAGGTGTGATTAACCACTAGGCACCATGCAGCAAACCAGTCAAAAATAAACAAAGGGGGACAAGGGATATAATGACCACAACTTCCGGGTACTCAGACTTTCCCAAATTTCTATTAACACAACAACAAGCAAGAAAGGAACTCAACGACTTCCCTTAAGATGGACGTTACCCCGTCTATCATTAGGAACATCAAGCCCTCACTTGCAACAATGGGTACCAACAATTTTAGCAACAATCAACCCCCTCCGCGCACAAGATCATACACCCCAAATATAATGCTCAACAAGAATAATGGGTATACAATCAGCAAAATTCAGCCTCAAGAGTCAATTTTCAGTCAAAACCTCATGACAAACGACGATTTGCCCTTAAGAATGACATCACCCAATCTATCATCGGGCCAAATCATTCGTCAATCACAAGTGGGTTACTCAGACTTCACCCCAACACATATTTCAAGGCTAAAAATTACTACCACTCAACATGCATTAACAAGATTTAGGTTTTACCAAGTAGACACAAAGCAATATTATCAATACAACTCAAAATTGGGGACCCAAAATTTTTGGATCTCACCCAAAATCAACATGGCAATTCTATTAAGCATGCTTCACAATATGAGTTTCCAACCTTCATAAAAACAAGTATTTAACGTCGGGGAACTTACCACAAGTAAAGATTACGAAGGGAGGAGTGAAAATTAAAGCTTTTTGGACTTCAACAATGGTGACCCAAGCAGACCTTACCGGAGAATGATGGCGGCAGTGGTGGTGTAGCAGTGGAGATGGTTTGGAGAGAGGAGAAGAAGATTTTTGGAAAAGTAGAAAGGTTTGTGGAAGGTTTTTGGAGAGAATTTTGAGAGTTTGAGAGAAAAGATGGTCGAAGAAGGAGAAGAGAGGCAGTTTTAAAAAGAAAAGAAGAAGAAAAATTTAGCTGGGTCGTCTCTGGGCCAGGTCGGTCAATGGGTTAGGTCAATTAAAATTCAAATTTACCTTTTGTGTGCCACGACATGTGATTCGCACCAGCCTTGGTGCGGACCGCATGGCATTTCGCACATTGCCTCTTTTTCTCCCCTAGTTTGCCCAAGTGTATGTTTTGCCATGCGATGGAGGTATGACACGCACTTGGGCTCATGCGGTCCATACAGCCCAGCGCACGTCACCTCAAATTTTTCAAATTTCCTTCAAGCACTTTTATTTGGCATGTGGTGTGTTGTGCGACACACACAATTGCTTGTGCAGTCCGCCACACAACTTATTTTTACCCTGCTTTCCCTTGTTTATTTTTCCATCCATGCATTCCCTACAAACATACCAAAAACAACAAAAGATAACCAAAAACAAATAAAGAAACTTGGGTTGCCTCCCAAGCAGCGCTTGATTTAACATCGCGGCATAATGATACTACCTCAATCAATCATTCTTCGGGTTTTTGATGGTGTCGCTAGGCAATGTCCCTTTCGTGTTCGGGTTTATTTGGCTAGAGAGGTGGTTCATTTTGGCCTCAAGATGCTTGATCGAGGCTGAGTGGGAGCTCACAGTTTATTGAAGTGTTGAGACCTCACTCTTTAGCTTGCTCACTCCCGTATTTATGGTGTCCACCTTTTTTGAACCAAGGACAACATGTCCTCCAACTTGGAATGACCAGAGTTGCTTGTGCCCGCTTGGTAGAGACAATCTGCCTTGTTCGGTGGGATATAGGGATTCGAACTCTAGTGATTGAAACGATCACCATCCTTGTCTCTATACCCACTATAACATTTTTGTCTTTTGTCCACCCTTGTAAAGTGTGGCCTAAAGTAGCAAAAAGTGTGGCCTTTGATCAAAGGCTACGCTTTTGATCTTTAGGCCACACTTTTCCGGGGGTGGTCTAAAAGGGAGTAACCATTGACTTTAGACCACGCTTTTTAAGTGTGGCCATAGCAGCTACGCTTAAAAAGTGTGCCCTAAGAGTTACAAAGGCCACGCTTTGTAGCATCCCATTGGCAACAGGTATATTTGATAATTCTACACTTTGAAAGCGTGGTCTTAGCTTGTTATTGGCCACACTTTAAAAGTGCAACTTTTTATACCTCTTCTACAACAACACTTATAAATGCACACAATTGACATTCCTATATCCACACTTTTGAAGTGTGGCAATATTATCTAGAATTTTATAGTGTGTGTATATATATATATATAAACACACACACACACACACACGTAACATATATATATAATCTCAAACACAAAATTATCTAATAGATATTCAAATGTATAAATTTACAATAAACTTCAAAAATAACAATGTATTCAAAATGTACTAACACATGCTTAGAAAGAAATATTGTCAAGATATATACTAAAGATAAATTCTACTACACGAAACAAAATGTATTCAAACATATAACACAATACTTCAAAAACTCTTTATTATTCACTTTAACAGATCGAGTTGACTTGTGGCCATCATTCAACTTCGACCACCCGCATTTCCCTACACATTCAAAATGAAATTAAAAGTTAGAAAAAAATCATGATCAACACTATTTATGGTTCATAAAATTGAATGACGGCTAACCTCAAACATTTGAAAATACCAAATAAAAAGAAAACAACAGGACATCCTTACTTAATGTCTAACACAAAACCAAGAATATGCTTGTGATATATAATTGCCTCAAGAGGTATATAAAGTCAACCCAAGGAATATGCAAAAAGGGGTTTTACCAATATCTTGAGCTACTCTGTCAATTTCCTTAAGACTTCCGTTTACATGCATAAGCATTTATAGAAGGTATCAGAATCAACCTTTTGTAAGCCTATTCTAACCACCGTTATGTACGCATCTAATAGACTACAATACCACGTATGAACCTAAAGTTGGGCTAGATGTGAAGTACGGTGTTGGAAATACAATGTTCTATCAAGAAAATTCAAAGATCTTGAGTTACTCTCCTGGTTGGTTTATAATTTACCTGCTGGATGCATAAATTCTTTCATATAACCTAGTAAACTAGAGGGGATAAGTAACGTATTACCAACACTTACTTTGATCATCCCAGTAACACAAGAAAGAAGAACTGATGCAGTGGTCCAATTTCATATGTCATACCAGAAAACAAAAAACAAAAAAATTGGGAGAGTAGCATCTGTCTCTGCTCAAATTTACTTTTGCTCATTAGATGAAAATCCTAGTCTGTTCCATAAACAGAGTAGAGGACCTAAGCAACTGCACTAACCCTGTCAGGTTATTGGCACATGGTAACAAAAAAGTTGAATTAAATTTCAACAATAAATTGATTGTGAACCACAAGAACAAACAATTTCACCCCATTTATGAATTCATGGTCTCAATTCAATCAAGCAAAAAACACAAGCAGAAAAATAGAAAGGGGATCATATTTCATGTAAATGATGAGAAATCCAAGACAAACAATGACAACTACACCTCAATTCCAAACAAGTTGGGGTCTACTGGAACTCCATACACACAAAATATATAAGTAAATGAATGAATAGCTGGAATGGCTTAAGAATGTTTAAAGTTGATCCCCTTCATGTCTGAAAATTCAAGTAGTGCCATGAACTCTATCTATCTTAAGATATCTTAAGTTTTAACAACAAAAAAAGATTGCAAGAAAAATATCAACAACTAGTTTATCTTGTATAAAATATAAACAATGGATGAGTTCAGACAACAACATCAATAGCATCAAGTTGATGAGTATAAGCAACAGTTACAGAAATGCAGTTCCTCACATGAACAGTTCAATCTGGCTACTCCCAATATAATACATTTATTCAGTATTCACTTCTTTCATGGTTTCATACTTCTCTGCTGCTAGTCGAAATTGTAAAAGATATTGAAAAGAAGATTATCAAACTACTCGGCCATACAGTAAACTAACTGATTTATACAGTTTAAGTTAAATGAATGCTCAAAACTTGTTCATGCTACTTCCCTCTACTTAACTAAGTATTCATACCAAGTAATTTAAATTTACATAACACGTATACAAGAAAATTACTAAGTTCAAATAGTTTAACAACTTCGTAAGTTCAAACAGATCTTAAAAGATAAAAATTTCTACCTGATAAACTCAATTCCAAGAAAACCCTTTCGATGTGATGAAGCTTTAGGGAATCATCTGTATGTAAAGCTTGAAACTTGTGACCAATGAGAACTCAAACTCGTGCTATAATAAAGTACTCAAAAATCAGAAATTCTAACAAATACCACCCGATAACTGAAAACAAACTACACATAACAAATTGAAGAAGAAAACAGATACGAAAAAAGGGCCAAAAGACTCACCAATTTCAAGTTTGAAAGAGAAAGGGATACAATTGAGCACTATACTCCTTGCTTAGGTCGCTTCAATTGAGAGAATCTATTTGCACATTGCTGAAGAACTTCGACAGATTTGAGAGCTTAGAGTTTCGATGGATTTGGGAGCTTTGAGAGTGAGTTTTCTAAATTGAGAGTTGTGAGAGTGAAAATACCTAAAGTGAACCCAGAAGCTTAAACCCATATTTGAGAGTTGTGAGAGTTGTCTAGAAAATTTGAGGCATTCGGCTGAGTGTTTTAGGGATTTGAGGGTTAGAGTGAGAGTGAGAGAGCTGTGAGAGTAAGAGTGAAAATATTTTAGAGAGATGTGAGAGTGAGAGTATTTACTTCTAAAATATTTTAGAGAGCTGAGAGTTTGAAATTTATTTTTTGATCAATTAGAAATTATAAGGAGAGTAAAATATTTTGGAGGGAGAGTTAAATTTTTTAGTGAAAATTTTAGGCCACACTTTTAAGTGTTGTATTTAGAATTATAAAAATATCATACTTAAAAGTGTAGTTAAATATGTAAATAAGTGTTGCTAATTATATCATGATTTATCAACGTTTATAAACTGTGGCCTATACTATTAAAGACCACGCTTTAAAAGCGTTATATTAGTGTGGTTAGAAGCTAAAAACTATAGCTACGCTTTAAAAGCGTAGTTTACAAGCGTGGTCCAGATTTAGTGTGGCCAAAAGACTAAAATGTTGTAGTGCCTGCCAATTTCTATCTCTTTCTTTGTCTCGAATCCAACCTTGGTTCTCCTCCCTCGGGCGATAATACTCGGGATGAGAACCCGCTGACACAAACCACAGTTTGCCATCAACCACTATAATTAACTCATCATCACTCGCTTTGTTTTCCAGTGTACTCATCTCATTCATTGTCATAGCACCACCAGCTCCCATTACATGCTTGGCCATCAAATCATTTTGGCCATTGTCTCATCACGCTCCTCATCCTTCTTCCTCATTTCATTAACCAAGAATGATGAGGGTCCTCCCAAAGTTAGTACATCAGCTTCTCTTATATGCCAAGCTTGATTGGTTTTTGTCATTCGCTCTAACAAAGTCAAGGCAATGGAAAATTTTAAGTCCATGAAGGTGCCACCTATAAGGTTGTCAGCCACTGACTTATTTTGAGAGTTCAACGATCGATAGAAGCTTTGTAGCAATATGTTGTTCGATAACTCATGGTTCAGACACAAGAGAAACTTCTTTTTGAACCTTAACCAAACTTTATGTAGAGGCTCATCTGGGAGTTGCCTAAAGTTGGTAATCTTATCTCTTAACTTTATCATTCGAGATGGAGGAAAGAATCTCGATGTAAATGCCTCGACCAACTCAGCCCAAGAAGTGATAGATTCATCCGGCAACTCTTGCAACCACGCTGTGGCTTCCCCCGTCAAGGAAAAAGGGAATAGGCGTAATCGGGTGGAATCTTGGGAGATATGTTGAGAAATGAACGGTTGGCAAATCTCCATAAAATTTTGAATATGCCGGTTGACATCTTCATGTGTTGCTCCACAAAATAGGCCCTTTATTTGGATTAAGTGGAGCATGGTTCTAGTCACATGAAAGATAGTATTTCCCACAATGGGAGGTAGGCGGATTGCACCCACACCCCCTTGCATCATAGGCTCAGCCTCGTCGGCCTCCATGAAGTCGTCAACGCTCTCGTTGTTGTCGGCCTCATTCATAGGCTAGCCTGCTTACTCACAACACAAACAACAAACAAAAGTAAAAGAAACAAGTACTCTCAAAGTGATTTCAAATCAATAATAAAAAATAGCTATCAACTCAAGTCCCCGACAACGGCTCCATTTTTTATGAACGCTCAAATCGTGCTCCCCAAAGTTGGAGGTCACGGCGATTATGCAGCAAAACAAAATTTATAATTCCCAACGAGTGTTGGGGTCATACCCAAGGGACATGGAGCTAGCTAAATTAAGATTGTATTGAAGTGAGTTCAAAATGAGAGTAGGTGCTTAAACATGAAAAGTAAAAGGTTGGGGGAATTGGGATGATGTCACTACAATCACAATTCAAATAAAACCAAATAAATGAAAGCGGGTGTACCACATATAGTAGATGACTAGGTATGTGTGTCCGATGAGGCTTTAATCATAGGCTAGGGTGATTATCAATTCACACTTATTCTCGCTTATTGACATAAGTAGCGTTGGTCATGAGTATGGACTGTTATCTATCGATCAACAACCATATATCCGATAATCTTGGTTAGAGCATCATTGGTTTGATCAATAAACAGCCAACCTAAGCTTGGGGAGGTTACACTATTTGTAGCTTAGACCATTAAGTGGGCTATTCCTTTGATAAGATCTATTTCTAGCCTCAAATCTAGATGGAGTCTCAAGTTCCCACTAGCAATTTCACATCCGAAACCATGAAATCCTCTTTCAAGCAATCACATAGTCAAGTAATGAAAATTAATGTTTGAAACCACCAATTTTAGGATTAAAACTTGGTGAAACTACTAGACCCATGTCAAATAAGCAATTATAAAGATGAATTAACAACACCCACACCCATTTTTCAAGCACCCATCATCAACACACCCCTAGACAAGAGAAATTAGCCACTCATAGCAAAGGAGAGAGATATACTAAATGGATAAGTCAATATCCTCTTCATTAAAGCTAAATCTCATGTTCTAAGCTCAATTTGAGTGCACAAATGGTTAACCAAGAGAATGTATTCAAACACTCTTCTCTTTGGAGAGGAAAACTTATTCTCAAGACAAAAAGATTTCTAGAATATCCAGGTCTGAAGTATCATATTTACAAATGAGCCTAAATTAGCCTTTTATAGCTTCTCAAAATGTCACTAAAATTTATGAAAAATTACCGCTTTAGGTGGTGTGTGGTGCGACGTGCGGTTTGCACATCGTGATGTGCATGTCGCACACCCTCTTCAATTAGACCAGTGACTTTAGCTGACTTTGGGAGCTTCATGTGAAAGTGATGCGTTTCACACCTTGGGATGTGCGTGTCGCACAATGACTGCACCCTCTAGCAGATTCTTCAGTGGCTTTTGTAGCTTCATGGAGAGGAGGTGTGGTCCGCACCTTGGCTTGTGCGTGTAGAAGGGCCACCACATCTCAGGTCAGAATCTCCAACTTTTCCGAACACTTCACACTTCACTTCTTTTTAGCTCTTTTTGGGTCCATTTCCTTATTTCTCATCATTTATCAAAAGTACATGCATAGACATCAATAAAGGCCATAAGAACCTCTAAATCTATTCAAAATATAGCAATAATTCATGGATATAGGCTCAATAATTCGGTGGATTACCGACTTATCAAACCCCCAAAATTGAACTATTGCTTGTCCTCAAGCAAGATACTCACAAGACAAGGAATGAATTATGCTCTAGACTCAATTTAAGGCACAGAAGACTAATTTATATTAAAAAAAAGAATAAACAAAAGACTCAACTATGATGCTCATCTCAATTTGAACCACCACAAACTCAAGGCATTTGGCCATTTCAAAACTTCTTACAAAAGGACTTCATTTCTCATTCAAAATCAAGAGAATTTTGTCATTCAAAACAAGATATTTAAGCTTCTCAAGTCATTGGCATGGACCGTCAAGGTTTGCCTTGAGATTCGCCATACAACTTGTCTCATTCATTCCCCTCAATTGAAATAGAGACCTCATGTTTCAATTTGAGTTCATGATGCCACCCATCACAAGAGAGAATCCCACTCATAATTATTCAATTCACAAGCACTCGGGATTATAGGAGAACCGAAAAGACTCTCACTCTCTCAAGGAAGTTCAAGTGCATAGGACAAAAAATCCCACAAGAAATTGCCTCCCAAGATCCCAAGAGATAAACATTTGAGTAAAATGAACAAGAAATCAAAATTCAAAAAATATATATACTGCTAGGGGTCCCTTCTTTGCCAATGCGGGGACCCCTTTACAAACGCGGGACCGCACTAGCTGGTCCTTCTTTGTGAACTGGTGGTCCTTTCATGAATGTAAAACAGAACTTAGACTGGGTCTCAATGGACCCTTATTTGCAAATGTGGAGGATACAAAACTTTCTTCTTTACGAACGCGATGGACCCATCGCGAATGTGAAAGGCAAATGCCCCTGCACCAGAACTTTAAGCACCAGGAACTTCCCAAGTGTGAATTGACTCCGAATGGACCCTCGAGAATTATTTGAAACCCCATGAACATAAACCAAACATGCTACCCAATTTAAAATAGCATTTTGGACTCAATGGAATCATCAAAATAACCAACGGAGGTCATCTTGGAAAAATGTTGACTTCGGTCAACATTTTTCTAGTTTTACTAAAAATTCACCAAAGTGCCCAAAATGAGTCTAAAAGCCTTGGGACCCAAACAAAAGGTCCACTAACCCAAAATCAATATTTCAAAGCTAACAGAACTGACAGAATTCTCATCCGAGTCCGTTCACTAAGAATATTGACTGAAGTTAAACTTCTCAATTATAAAAGCTCCAAAATAGGGAATCCCATCTAACACCCTATTGAACAACTTGGGAAATGCACCACCCATCCTTGTAGGTCACAAATACAGTATAAAAGCTACTAGAAGGGTTGAAATAGTCATGACCTGAGCCTAGACCTTGTACATAACCAGCCTTAGAACCACAAGTGGCCCAAGAGAACTACTTGACCTTGCATATTATGGAAATACATGCTGAAACATAATGTGAAAGCTAAAACATGAGTTGAACTCTTTTATTATAATAAAATAAACTTTTATTAACTGAGACAGAGTCATTTGAAAATTGATTACAACTAGCTAACTGACAGTCTATGAAGACTCCACAAATATGTTGAATATTGTCTACCGGAACAAGGCCCTAGGCTATCTTTATGAAAATAAAGTACCTATTGAACTAGACTACTGACAAAACCCTCTGAAAGTAAGGAGGGCTCACCCAAGTCTGATAGGATAAAATCTACTAAAGTGTATGATCACGAACCTAAGTGTTCTCATTATACTATAATGCTGCATCAAATGATGTCAATACATGGAATGTGCGAAATGTAATATAGCTAAATTGAAAAAAAAACTGGTCATTGATAAGATGATTAACTTAGCATGAATATAATATGCATCAAGGTCATAAGTAAACTAAACAACTAAAATATTGAGTAACTGATTTAAATAACTGAATAACTAAAACTTAAATTGAAGACTATCTAAAATCATGCGCAAAACTGAATAAAAACTCTTAAATAAAATCTGAAAGTAAACATTGTAAACAAAACTCATCTTAAACTGAAGGTTTTATGTCAAAATAATCTTTCTTGAAAATAACTATATTTTCTGATTTGGGGAGTTTCTTTTAACCAACAACTATCACGTGAGCCTCATGATGATACAACGTCTTTCCTATATTGCCAGAGCCATCCTATACCTTGCATGGGTATAGAATGAAACCTATATTATAAACCAAACTCAACCACTTTAGGGCTAAAGAGGAGTCATCCGACTTGTGAAATGATCCTACCCTACATTATCGACATAGATTTGGGGCTTGGGTTACTTGAACACTTACCCATCTTGGTGCTCAATAATACTTCCAAAACACTAAATAGGTTTCTCAATAACTTATATGTGTTCCACTTTAGGGGAAATACTAAAAATCTCTTTACTTTGAGTTTGTGCTCAATATTTCTTCTTTAAACTTGAACTTTGCATTCTTTCTAAAATCATGCACCTGAAGCTAAACTTACTTTACTTGAATTTTTTCTTGAAATACTTCATTAGAACTTGGAACTACTTTACTCACAAAAACAATGTACATGGATAGTTTTTATAACATTACTTTCAAAATTACTTTAACTAAAAAAGGTCCATGGGATAGTATAACATAAACAATAAACAACTCTAGATATAGAGGAATTGAAATTAACAGACTTTGAGCCAAAGCCCTAGCTTTAATCTTACTAAAAGTGAATTCTAGATGTAGGGCATGAGAAAGAACAGGATTCCTCACTATGGAAGCCTTACATACCTAAATTAATGGGGCAACTTCGAGAAGAGATTCTAGATTCCCTTGCTTGAGCACTTGGAACCCTTATGTGAGTTTGGGGGAGAGAAGAGAGGAATACTATGTAGTTATTCTAAGTGTTTCTCTTAGTTAAAAGGGGTTTTAAACGTGTATATGTAGTACCTTAATGTGGTATGATGTAATTACCCTTAAATGGATGAAATACTAAAGTTCATGGCCAAAAAATGGGCTTAGCGCATCGTACTAGCATATCAGCACTTTGGCCAGCGCACCGCACCTGATGGTAAACTATCGAGACAAACTTTTCTGACCTCTCCTCAGTAAAACACTTATAATTTTTTACTTGAAACTCAGATTGTTATGGCAATGAGTCACGTAACTCTTCATATTCTAGGAGAAATACTTGTTTAAAATCAACCCTTGTATGAACTTATACGAAAATTGATTTCATAGAAAATCTTTGAACGTAACTTTGTTCTAGAGGTTCCTTAATACCTTAAATCACATCAAATGCACTTCCCACTCTTAAGAATTGATATTTACACCTAGGTATAATATAATTTCATCGGGTTTGGGTCTAACAACATACATAGAATAATTCAAATCTTAGCCCAAAAGTTCAGGTGTTACATATCTCCCACATGGGATCATTCTTCCTCAAATGATGGTCTTTGATAGAAGGAAAGCACGTGATTTAGACTATTCACTATTGACTGCTATAACTATACTCATCAGTATGGTTGAGATGTACTAATGATAGGGGTTTTCCCATCAACTACTAAGGAATTCAAATGCTCAAGTTATAACTACGTTCTCATCTGAGTTCCACTTCTTCCTCAATCCACTCTAAAGTACAATGAAGTCTAGAGGGAAAGCTTACATGAGGGGATATACCTGACTTAATGGATATATATTCGATGTCGCATATCCGCTATTGCATAGTTATATTCCTCTAATCGCTAATCACTGTTTTTCCTTAATCTCAGAACTGGATGCTAACCTTATATTTATCTGAGTCTTATGCTAAAAAGGACTTGCTGGTCTTTCAAGATTGGTCGTTGTGTGTCACCACTTCCCACCTATCCTACACATTCGATTAAGGTTTTCACTGCAAAGCTATAGTTAAGGTGCATGGTGAATCTTTGTCGCTACTATAAATTTCCATAGTTCAATAGAGAAAAGAGAGAAGAGCAGGCCAATTTCCTCTCTCTTCCAATGGAAAACAAAGGCTGGAACTCTTCCTGTCGATAGTACTTGCTGCCGGAACTGTCACTATTTATTGCCAATATTTCTAACTACTATGTCATTAGCTCAAAGTGCAGTGATCCCAAATGGGAATCTAACTCCTATCAAAGTTCTATTCAAAAACCTCATTTGAGAACTTATATCGAGAAGGATTTCTCGTGGTGCAGTAGTTCTTCATTCCAACATAGCAGCCCGGCGCTGCTATTGTCATAAAAACCTCAGGTTCTTAAAAAGACATCAATCATAGATGAAATGATAAGATCTCGATTAGGGAGACTAATCAAAATCCAAATGCGGAAATTAAATAAACAAAAGATTTGTGGATTAAGGCAAATTAATGAGATTATGGGCAGCAAAGGACTTTATACCTTCACCTCCCAATTGAACTTGTTCAACAAACAATAATCACTCAATCAAACAAAGAGAAAAACAAATGAATCCACAAATGAATGATTCTATGATTAATCAAGCAAAGAAGTTAACAAGCAATCAAAGAAATCCACCCCTAATCACTCAACTACCTATTAAGAATCCACCTAATAGACAATTAAGAATCCACCTAATAGATTTCTACAACTAGAGTAATCAATTGGGAATCCTATAATCTTCAAGAGAAATCTTTAGTATTCATCAAAATTTGAGGAATGTAAAAAACTAAGGCATGTATTTATAGTGTTTGCCTTTTACATTTAGAGGCCCAAAGATGACCTTAGAAGACTCTAAATTTGGCCCATGACGGGCCTTGTGTGGAGGCTTGTGCAAAACACACCACCCCTTGTGCGTGCCACCCTCTGTGTCACATCACTAGGCTCAGAAACAATGAGCAGCATATGGGAAGTTGGTGCAAAATGTATCACTGATTGTGCGGGCCACCCATTTCTTTACACCACTAGGCAGAATCAGTGGCAGCCTCTTCTTCCCACGTAATCATCCATAAGTTGTAGATCCTTGATCTACGCTCTTCAATGGTCTTCAAAGCCTCTTTCTTCATGAATAGAGATTGTAAGGCTTGGAGTTCTTTATCTTGGCTACTAGAGAATGGCCTCATAGGGGTTGTGCCGAGCAATATTGTATCATCCTCTCCTTCTTGAAAAGGATTCATCCTCGAATCCATAGCTTCACCTACAACACAAGAAGATAGATCACTTACAAAGTGCTTGAAAGATAGATCACCTCATGGACTCAAATTCCTTTTGAGGAGTTGTGGGAATCTTTCCTTTTGAAAGTGAACCCAAACCCAATCATTGGGTGAAAAGATCACTTTCTTTCTTCCATGATTTTGTAGAGAGCCACCTTGGAGTTGTTCTTTTCCATGGCCTCCCTTACCTTTGTGTGAATCTTCACCATTTTCTTTGCCCTTCGCTTTGCATCTAAGCTCACAACAATATCACTAGACAAAGGGGTTAAGGATAATGGAACAAATGGGTTGAACCCATAACACACTTTAAATGGAGTCATGCCAATAGAAGAGTGAAGAAAGCGATTGTAAGAAAATTTAATCAAAGGTAAACAGTCCTCCCAAGATGTTGGTGATCCTCTAATGATGCAACGAAGCATGCTCCCAAGAGTCTTATTGGCTACTTCGGTTTGACCATCCATTTGACGATGACAAAAAGTAGAGAACATGAGTTTGCTACCAAGTGTACCCCATAGATTCTTCCAAAAATGGCTAAAACACTTGGAGTCCCTATCACTAACAATAGTGAGGTACTCCATGCAATTAAAGCACAAACAAAGATGAAACATGAAATACATCATCACATTTATGGCATGGAATAAAATGAGACATTTTAGAGAATCTATCCACTACCATAAAGACACTATCATTCCCTCTTTTGGTTCTTGGAAGTCCCAACACAATATCCATAGAAATGTGATAAGATCTCGATTAGAGAGACTAATCAAAATCCAAATGAGGAAATTAAATAAACAAAAGATATATGGAATAAAGCTAATTAACCAAGTTTATGAGCAAAAAAAGACTTTATACCTTCACCTCCCAATTGAACTTGTTTAGAAAATAATAACCCCTCAATCAAACAAAGAGATAAACAAATGAATCCAAAAATGGATGACTCTATAATTAATTAAGAAAAGAAGTTAACAGGCAATCAAAGGAATCCACCCCTAATCACTCAACTAAACTATTAGGAATCCACCTTATAGTACTATTAGGAATCCACCCAATAGATTTTTATACTAGATTAACTAATTGGGAAATCCACCCAATGATTACAAGATAACAATAGCAACTACAAGCTTCAAGAGCAATCTTCAATATTCATCAAAATCTGCCTAGTTAAGAAAAGAGAACCCCTATTTATAGCTATTATATAAAGGCTCAATAGTGACCTTGAAAGATAGCCCAAATTGGCCTAACACATTGGATGTGCGTTTGAGGTGTGATCCGCACCACTGGAAGTGCATGTCACACAAATACATCACACCTCTTGAGTAGGAGCATTCTTGTAGTCTTGAGCTTTGGGTGTGAAAAATGCACCATGCAAAGTGTGTGTCGCCCCTTGGTCACACCATCAAGCAGAATCACTGACATCCTCTTCTTCCCATGCGATCATCCATAAGTTGTAGATCCTTGATCTATGCTCTTCAGTGGTCTCCAAAGCCTCTTTCTTCATGAATAAAACTTGTAAGGCATGGAGTTCTTTAGCTTGGATCCTAGTGAATGGACTTGTAGGGGTTGTGTCGGGGAATATCATAGCATCCTCCCCTTCTTGAAAAGTATCTATCCTCGAATCCATAGCTTTACCTACAACACAAGAAGATAGATCACTCACATTGAAAATATTGTGAACATTATACTCACATGGTAGATCGATCTTGTAGGCGTTGTTATTGATCCTCTTAAGTACTTGGTATGGGCCATCACCCCTTGGACTCAACTTTTCCTTGTGCAATTATGGGAATCTCTCCTCCAAAAAAAGAACCCAAACCCAATCATTAGGTTGAAAGATCACTTTCTTCCTCCCATGATTTTAACGGAGAGCCACCTTGGATTTGTTCTTGTCCATGGCCTCCCTTACCTTTGTATGAATCTTCACCATCTCCTTTGCCTTTCACTTTGCATCTAAGGTCACAACAGCATCACTAGACAAAGGGGTTAAAGATAATGGAATCAATGGGTTGAACCTATAACACACTTCAAATTGAGTCATGCCAATAGGGGTGTGAAGAGACCGATTGTAAGCAAATTCAATCAATGGTAAATGTTCCTCCCAAGAAGTTGGGGATCCTCTAATCATGCAATGTAGCATGCTCCCAAGAGTCCTATTTACTACTTCGGTTTGACCATCAATTTCAAGATGACAAAAAGTAGAGAACATGAGTTTGGTACCAAGTGTACCCCATAGACTCTTCGAAAAATGGATAAGAAACTTGGAGTCCCTATCACTAACAATAGTGCGAGGTACTCTATGCAATTTAAGCATATGAGTAACAAACAAAGATGCAACATGAGATGCATCATCACATTTATGACATGGAATAAAATGAGACATTTTTGAGAATCTATCCACTACCACAAAGATACTATCATGCCCTCTTTTGGTTCTAAGAAGTCCCAATACAAAATCCATAGAAATGTCAATCCAAGGACCAAGAGGGGTAGGGAGAGGTGTGTATGTACCTTGGGGCCGAGTCTTGGACTAGGCTTGCTTGCATTCGAGGCATTGTCCATATAGCTTCTCCATATTATGCTTCATCTTTGGCTAATAAAATTTCTCCATGAGAATGTCGAGTGTCTTGGTAACACCAAAGTGCCCCATCATTCCACCACTATGAGCTTCTTTGAGTAAGATCTCCCTCCATGAACTCATAGATACACACACTTTGCCATCCTTAAACAAATAACCATCAAGCATTTGAAAACGTTCCACACGCTTCCCTTGGCCAAGCTCATCGCAAATCTCTTTGAAGTTGGAGTGCTTAGAGTAGAACTCCTTTAGGCTTTCAAACCCCATTATTCTAGAAGTCAAGGTGTTAACCAATATGAACCTTCTAGACAAAGCATCAACAACCTCATTTTCTTTCCCTTGCTTGTAGTGGATCACATAAGGAAACATTTGAATGAACTCCACTCACTTAGCATGGAGCTTCTTTAACTTTGATTTCCCCTTTAGATGCTTCAAGGAATCATGATCGGTCCTTTTCAAAAACTCTTTGTGCCATAGATAGTGTTGTCAATGAGCCAACACCCGCACAAGTGCATACAAATCTTTATCATATGTTGAGTAGTTCAATGAGGCCCCCTTTAGCTTTTAACTAAAGTAGGCTAATGGCTTGCCTTCTTGCATTAACACTTCACTAATACCAACACCTGAAGTATCACATTCAATCTCAAAAGCTTTATCAAAGTCAGGAAATTCTAGCAAAGGAGAAGTGCTCAACATAGACTTCAACTCTTGAAAGGCTGTCTCTTGAACATCTCCACAAATAAAGGGTGTGTTCTTTTTGATTAATTCGGTTAGAGGGGAAGAAATAGTGCTAAATCCTTTTACAAAGCATCGATAGAAACTTGTCAACCCATGGAAACTCCTCACCTTGGTTGCATTAGTAGGAGTTGGACAAGATCTAATAGACTCAACCTTTTCTTCAACCACCTCTACACCATTGGAACTCACCACGAACCCCAAGAATACTACCTTCTCAACACAAAACTCACACTTTTTGAGATTTGCAAAGAGCCTCTCATGTAGTAGAACATCAAATACTTGCCTCAAATGGCCAACTTTCTCCTCAATGGTCCTACTATAGACAAGTATGTCATCAAAATAAACGACTACAAACATGTTGATGAAGGGCTTCAACACATGGTTCAACAACCTCAGGAAAATGTTAGGGGCATTAGTCAAGCCAAAAGGCATAACTAGCCACTCATACAAACTAAACTTGGTTTTAAAGGTCGTCTTCCATTCATCACCCGAGTTTCATACGAACTTGATGATATCCACTTCGAAGATCAATCTTTGAAAATATACTTGATCCACAAAGATCATCAAGAATATCATCGCTCTAGGAATAGGATGTCGATACTTCACTATTATTTTGTTGACGACTCTACAATCAACACACATCCTCTAAGTGCCATCCTTTTTAGGTACAAGGATAACTGGTACAACACAAGGACTGAGACTCTCTTTGACACGCCCTTTTTCAAGGAGTTCATCAATTTCCCTTGCAACTCCTTAGTCTCCTCCAGATTGCTTCTATATGCCGGATGATATGGAATTTGAGATCCGAGCACAAAATCAATTTGATGTTAAATACCCCTCAAGGGTGGCAATCCATCGGGCATCTCTTCGGGAAATAAACCCTCATATTCTTGCAAAAGAGATGAAATAATACTAGGCAAAGTGCTAGTATCTTGGTTAGCATGCAACAAAAGATCCTTGTTAACAAGGCACACTAGGAAGCATTCCTCATCAATACTTTTCAAACAATTGCTTGGATTATCTATCATGCACATATTGTTCTTTCTTTTATCCAAGTCACTTCCCTTTTCTTGCACACTTGTGGAGCCTTCACTAACATTCTCCACCACTTGCATTTTCTCCCAGAGTTCCTTCATGACTCGGTAATCTTCACTCACTTGGTAGGGAGTTAATAAAGCAAGAGAGAACTTTTGGCCACCAAATACAAATGAATACTTATTGGTTCTCCCTCGATGTACAACATCCCTATCAAATTGTTAAGGTCTTCCAAGAAAAATATGACATGCTAACATGGGTATAATATCACAAAAAACTTCATCTTGATATTTACCAATGCTAAATTTAATACTTACTAGCTTGAGGACCTTCATTTCACCGTTTTCATTGGTACATTAGAGCTTGTAAGGACTAGGATGCTTCGTGGTAGGAAGTTGCATATGTTCCACCAAAGTGTCACTCACAATATTAGTGCAACTCCCACTATCAATGATTAAGGCACAAATCTTGTCTAGGATCTTTCACCTAGCATGAAACAAGTTTTCCCGTTGATCAAGCTCCTCTATAGTAATAGCTCCCATGATATGCCTTACAACTCAAGACAAGTTCGTATTCATGGGCAATGGCTCATCATCATCATATTTTAGAGGCACCCTTGTATTCATAAGCATAGCAAAGTTTGGCCTCTCTTTTATCCTCTCATTATCATCATTCAAAGGTGTCTCATCATCATCACCTTTGGGCTCATCATCTCCACTCTCTTCACCACATTCCTCATCTTTTTTGGTATGGTACCCATTTTTGTAATCGACAATTATTCTTTAGTTGGGACACTCACTAGCAATGTGCCCCCTTCCTTGACATCTAAAGCATTGAACGGTAGAAGTATGAGGCAAGATAGGTTTCAATTGGTTACCTTCCTTAGCCTTGTCATTTCATTTTTGCTTGAGTAGCTTGACCACTACCCTTTGTGTACTCTCGAGTGGTAGAAGACTTCTACTTGTCATTGTTTTTATTCCATGAGGAAGTTTTAGCACCTTGGCTTTGATTGACTTCTCATCTTTGAAGTCAATCTCTACCTTTGTAGAATTATGATAGGCTTCCTCCAAGCTAGCATAGTGTTTGAGTCGCATCGCCTTTGAGATGTCTTGCTTTAAGTTGGTGACAAACCGTATCAACGTGTTCAATACCGGTTCATCAAGCTTAGACTTCAATCTCAAGTTTTCAAACTCATCATAATACACCTCAACACTTTTGGTACCTTATCGAAGGAGGAACACCTTCTTTAGAACCTCTTGATGATAAGTAGGTGTAACATACCTCACTTCCATAAGTTCTAACAATTCTTTCCATGTAGGCAACTCATAAGTGAGATCTCAGGCTTGTTATCCCACCTTGGACTCCCACCATTTGCATGCATATCCCTCAAAATGAGTAAAGGAATATTTGGCTTTCATAGCATCCGAAATATTGTTGGTGAGGAATATCTTCTCACTTTGTACCCGCTATTCAAGGAATTCATCCGGATCACTACTACCTTTGAAGGTTGGAAGAGTATCCTTGATGGTATTCAAACTCTATTCATGATCACCACGATCTCCTTGTCGATACCCATACCAATCATCATTGTGGCCACCATATTTGTCACCTCGATACCCATACTGATCATTATTGCAATCATCAAACCATTCACCTCGATCTCCATTCCCTTGCTATCTTGCACCTTGGTTCTGACCATATCCTCCGAGTTGCACTCTATCTCTAGGTGCACCATAACCTTATTGACAACCATATTGAGGACCATCATAGTTCTGGTTGACATTCATTCCCTCAAACTCTTCGAAGAGTAGGTTGTCGTGTCTATCTTGGTAAGGCTCTTGGTTTTAGTTATGTGGTATATGCATGTTAGCATGTGATGCATTTCAAAGTGGAGCTTGGTTTTGGTTTGCTACAAAAGGACGTTCCTCTTGTAGCGGGTAATTTGGATGAGTAGGGATTTATTTAACATTGTTTGGATAGTTAGACATTTGGTAAGGAGGTTGTTGGTTATGTGGAGTGGAGCTTGGATTGTTTCGGGGGTTGCATAATTCTCATGCATGCCCCAGGGTAATAGTCATTGAAGAACTCGTGTTCCTATTTGCTCCTGACCCATGAGTGGTATGAGGTGAGTCCTCTCAGTTGGGACTCTCAACAATCACCATCTGATCCTCCATATGATTCATCCTTCCATTCATGACAACCATGCCTCCACTTAGGTCCGCTATTTTCCTATTCATGTCCGCCATTTGCATTGTGATTGAGGCAAAGGCCTCCTCCATGTTAAAGGACCCATGTACTTCATAAGCACTATCAATTACTTTTGACTTCGTACCTGAAAAATTCAACAAACGAGATTAGTAGTAAAGGTTCCTCACCCTCTCGTATGTGAACACTCAACTTACCTTCTATGTGTCTTCCAAGGGTTTATAGTGAACTACCTTCGCTCAACCAAGTAACAAGTCACCTATACTTTGTGAAGGAATAGATTCTTGTTACCCAAAATAAGGATGACTCAAAATCAAACAGATGAAGCCAAGAAGGTTTTCAACGATTGCTTAAACAAGATAAGCTTCACAAGTAATTGGTACAAAATGAAATGGATGCAAGAGATCTAATCACAACTAAGTAGGAAAAATACTAGTTGTTAATTAGTCTCAAGATTTCTAAATGATAAGAGAATCAAAGAAAGGAAACAAAGAAGATAGAACCTTAGATTTGTTGGAGCAAACCCGATTTCCAACTGCCAACTGGTGTGACAGCTTGTGCAAAATGCACAAAGAGTAGTGCCCAATGCACCTTACTTTGCACAACCAAATAGAAACTAATCCTCCCTGGTGCTAAGTGCTGGTGCAAAATGCACCAAGAAAAGTGCTAGTCGCACCTCACTTTGCACAGCACCAGGTAGAACACCTGTAGCTTTCGATTTGGATATGTGGAGAAGAACTTGGATTGTTTCAGGGGTTGCATAACTCGTGTGCATGCCCTGGGGTAATAGTCATTGAGGAACTCATGTTCCTATTTGCTCCCGACCCATGAGTGGTATGAGGTGAGTCCTCCCGATTAGGACTCTTAACAATCACCATTTGATCCTCCATACGATCTATCCTTCCATTCATATCTACTATCTTCCCATTTATGTCCGCTAATTGCATTGTGATTGAGGCAAAGGCTGCCTCCATATTAAGAAGTGAAAGCTACTTGACTTTAAGGAGAGACTTATAATCTAGGGCTCAGAAAAAGACCAAGATGATTGCCACAAAATCGAGAAGTAGCAGACATGATTGCTTCTACCACTTCATTACCCTCAACTGGACCAATCGCTTTGTCCTAAGAACATGGAGCATGAGTCTGTAGAATCAAAAGGCACATAGACATGAAGAACTACATAGGAATATGTGTGTGACCATAGATTCCAGTCAATCTAAAGTTACATGAAAAAAACAAGGTGTGTTGGACATAGGGATGGGAGTCTTTCACCCTTAAATGATATGGTTGATAGATATTTAGCTTAGCAATACTTATCAACTATGTTTTCTCCTCTGAGTACAATATTTCATCATTTCCAACTTACGATTCCTATGTGAACACATAACTACTAGAGCCTAAGTCTAACTATATGTTGTTCCATATTCAAGCCTAACCTGGAGGTACAAGGTGCTATACGCAAGGAGACTATGCTAGTCTAGATTATTGGATTCTACATTCTATATCCCCTTAGGAACTTTTGCCCAAGAATACTACTTCTTCTTACCACCTTAATTGGCTAACTTGGAGTTCCTCATAGGGACTCTGACACTAAAAATGGGGCCTGTGAATTAAGGTAAAATGTCACAAATACTTCATAAATTAAATGCATAAAGCATGAATAGAGAGTCATTCTAGGCACAGGACATGAAATAACCACCCATCAGTATAGGTGGACGAATGTAATGCTTAGATCAAAGAGATTATAAGAACGAACTGTTCAAGAAATATGATTTGAGCACATACTTGACGAAACATGATTTTTGTTCTAGATGATAAATTATATATCATGAGTTCATAGGACTTAGCATACTATGAAACATGAGTGCATGCATCTCTGACAATAGATCTGATATTCTAAGTGTTGATGATCATGAAAGGTTAATAATCATGCTAGGGGTTTTATTGGTGTTAGGGACTTATTTACCCTTAATTAGATGAGACTTAAGGAAATTCCCATCTGGAAAAAGCCTAGATGCAGGGCACCTATCATAGCGCCTCCTGACAGGAGCACCACAGTTCCCATAGCGCTATCCTAGAGGTGTGGCATGCCTCCCGTAGCACCAGGGGATCATTTTGCAATCACTCTAAAGTTTTCTCTTAGGTGCAGTGTGGACCTCTATGTGACAACCCTTTTCTTTGATGCACTAGTCATTTTATGTGCCCAAAACTTCTGTTTAGGGCTTGAAACTCACCCTAAATAATTTCTTAGGATCTAGGGGTCATACGACTCAGTTTTAAAGCTTGAAACCACATATTTATTGACTTATAAGGTGAAATAAAACTCGAGGTATTACAATATCTCCCCTAGGCTCGATGGTCAATGTCCTAAGTTTGAGGACTTATTCTCTAAACTGAGCTGTAATCACTTTACTCCGCATAGTCGGGGTATCACTGTACACAAGAATGCTTAGAGTAACCTATATTTGTAGATACAAAACCCTTGCTAGGACATCCTTCTAAGATATCTCTTAACTTTCTATTTACCTCTAAGGCTATCACTGTAGGACTCATACTCTTACTCGCATACATAACCACTTCCTCTAACACTTAACATTTTGACCTTCACTTATTAGTCTACTAACATCACACATCTAAGTTCGTATCCACCCAAATTAATGGAATTAAAAATACACTAAGGGACTCAACATTGTATATCTATCATCTCCTGAATTCAGCTCTTAAGAATACTATATAATATATACCTAACCTTCTCCATACTTAGAAACTCAAGAATACAAACTATGAACACTTAGCACTAACAAACTTTGAATCTCATGTAACAACATACTACCTTTGGTACACATCTATCTTTCAAATGCTTAAGGGTCTCTTCTATCGAATCACTTATCCACCATTCACTTATTCATCAAGAGTTCACATAACTATATATTTCATGATCACACCCCCACTCTTGTCATAAGTCATCAAATTAAGCTCGTCCACATAACATATCAGGCCTACTAGATCAATTCCACAAAGCCAGCCTTACTACCCCAAGCTATCAAATTATGTTTTTACCACGGTGATCATCTAAAGTTCAAACATAGTGTCTAGTACTAAAAATAGATGGCAATATAAATTCTCACAAACTATATCGACTACAGTTACATGATAAAAATCAAGAAACACTAGTCCAATGAAGGTTTATGAGAAAATAATCGACTGTAACCACCCCTCCTAGCTTACTTCAGCCTACAAGAACATTCTTCTTCACAACATTACTACTACCCATTACTACCTCATTATACATATCTATCCTAAACAAGATTCATGACCTTGCAATTATCATAGGTCCTCTCCTAATACTCATAAGGTACCATCTAAATCTGCCAATTGCTTAACCACCGCATCTTTTTGTTCACAACCTAGACTTGATCTTTACTAACACAATAACATGCCATCATAAAATTATTTGTGGTTCAAATATACTTCTAAGTCAACTTAATTAAAAATCCTTTATCTATTAACTACCATAAAATATGCAAAACCTCATTATGATGTAGTCAACACTTAAGGATATGGCCACCCCATTATTCACTTAGTAGATACATATCTAACTACATATTTCCTTTAATCACTATCCCCACATAAGATCTTACACTTATGACCTCATATTTATGGCTCTGGGATCATTCTACTACTTATGGCTCATAACATCTCAAATCACAATATCTCCCAAGGCAACACTATCCAAGAATATGGATACATACTTTTTCCCTTATGGGTGTTATCTGTAATGAAGTTTTGGAAAGGGTCTGAGAGCATATACTACTTAGGCTCAAACGCACAATTGATACGAACAAATATATATCATGGTTCATCAACCTCATGAAAGTGTTAGGGGCATTAGCCAAGCTAAAAGGCATAACTAGCCACTCATACAAACCAAACTTGGTTTTGAAGACCATCTTCCATTTATCACCCGGGTTCATGCAAATTTGGTGATAGCCACTTCGAAGATCAATCTTCAAAAATACACTTGAGCCACAAAGCTCATCTAACATGTCATCAAGTCTAGGAATAGGATGTCGATACTTCACCATTATTTTGTTGACGACTCTACAATTAATACACATCCTCCAAATGCTATCCTTTATGGGAACAAGGATAACCGGTACAGCACAAGGACTAAGACTTTCTTTGACAAGTCCTTTTTCAAGGAGTTTATGAATTTACCTTTGAAACTCCTTAGTCTCCTCTGGATTGCTTCTATATGCTGTATGGTTTGGAATTTGAGATCCAGGCACAAAATTAATTTAATGCTCAATACCCCTCAAGGGTGGCAATCTACTAGGCATCTCTTCGAGAAATAAACCCTCATATTCTTGCAAAAGAGATGAAACAATACTAGGCAAAGTGCTAGTATCTTGGTTAGCATGCAATAATAGACTTGTGTTAACAAGGTACACTAGAAAGCATTCCTCATCAACACCTTTCAAAGATTTTCTTGGCTTAGCTATCATGCATATTTTGTTCTTCTTTTTAGCCAAGCCATCTCCCTTTTCTTGCACACTTATTGATACTAGCATGGATAGCATGGTTGACACGAGCATGGATGACATAGATAACACATACGATGTTCATGCAAAGGGAAGCTTATGAGTCCGTGGGAGTGATGTGGATGAAGAAAAGAGGCCATTTGTGCAAGTGGCTAGACTTTAAATTCAAGAATCCATAAAAAAGACAACCAAACAAGGCCCTTGCTTCATTAAAGGCAATATTGTAAAAAGTCAATGTCTTCTTATTTCCTTAGTATAAGTAGTAGCTTTTCTTTATTTTGAAGACTAGTTTTTGATGAATATTGAATATTGAGCTTTGAAGTTTGTAGTTTCTAGGTATTTAGCTTGTAGTTTCTAGGTGAAGCCTAGCATTAGTTGGTAATTTTAGTAGTGTGGATCTTGGAATTGTTGGTGAACTTCTTGGTTTGGTTAATCGAAGGTTACTCATTTGTGGTTTCTTGAGTTCCTTTGATTTTTATCAAACTAGGGTTTGTGTTTGAATTATTGAATTCAATTGGGAGATGAGGGTATCAAGTCCCTTGTTGCCCATAAATTCAAGAGTTTGAATATTAACTCACATATCCTTCTTTTGTTTTCTTTCCTTCTTGTTCTTCCCTCTTTGTCCATTATCATTTGGTATCAGAGCTCGGTTTAGGTTTGTTTCCACAAATCTAAGTCTTGGAAATTTGATATCTTCAAAATCAAAAAAAAAATCGTCCAAAAAAAAAAAACGAAATTTTTTCTTGTTTGATTTCTCGTTTTTGACACTAGATTCTTGTTCCCTAGTGTTTTTTGAGTCTAGATTTCAAATTATATTCAATTTGGAGTTGTAGAAGTGAAATTGCCATTGAAGGACTTTGAAGCTTTGAAAACTTGCAAACTTGAAAAGTGGGTCTTTGGATTGGGGAGAAATTGGAGCTTAAAAACTATTGGGGTTTGTTCCCTAAGTCGAGGGGAAGCTAATCCTAAAGTTTGAGCCAATTCCGAGTTGATTTGAAGGTGTTGGTGTTTAGTGTGTGTTCTTGGTGTTCTAGGTGTTTTTGATATTCATCAAGAACATCTTGAAGAAGAAGAAGCCAAAAGGTACATTTGATCCAACTTTTCCAAGTCAAAGTGGTCAAAGATGTTTGTTGGGTCCACAAGTGGAATTTAAAAAAAAAATTCAAAGGACCAAATCTGCCCCTTAGAAAAAGTTTTGGGGGCTGAAATGCACACTTGCAAACTTGGACAGAATGCTTCAAATTTTGGGACCCCAAAATTTTTCTAAGTGTTGGAACTCTTAAGACCTCAAAATTTTTCTAAGTGTCCAAACTTCAAATTTCTTCTTCTACACTCATTTTTCTTCTATTTCTCTACTAATTAACAACTAATTAACATCTTTAATTACTTGTTAACTAATTTTAATCATCAAATCATCTCGTTGATTCTTCAAATTAAGCAACACAAGTAACTTTTCTACTTTTGTTAGTTTTTTTTGAGTTCGTTTTCTTTCGTGCTTTTTTTCTTCAACTTTTATCATCTTAATTCGTTGATAAATTTCTTGATTCAAGTCCTTTTACCTTCAATCGAGTCGTCCGTCTTTCAAGAGTCACAAAAATCCACTCCACTAAAGGATAGGTGATCTTGAATTGATCAAGCAAAGCTAGTTCACTACCAATTTTGAGACGACATTTTAGGAGGTGAGTTGAGAGTTTGCATACGAGTGAGATAATGTTGTGACAACCCTCTCACATCACTCCACACAACCTCTCCTTTTTTCACTCTAGAGTTGTCACTTATCATACCCTTACTCCTCTCAATCTTTTGTCTCTCAATTTCATTGGAGTTAGGACAAGTGCCAAGTATCCCTTGCGAAGGGTTAGATGATCCCTTCACTTCAAGCTTCCATTTGGGTGCATAAGGAGTTGATGTGTTTTCTTCTCTAGGAAATATTAGTGGAAAGAGAAGTTCCCCTTTGCAATCCATGATATACTTGTACCAATCTTGTGCATGTGGAATCCTATGACTTTGGAACCAAGGATTTCCCAAACATATGTGACAAGTATCCATGGGAGTTATATCACACCAAACCTCCTCTTGATATTTCCCAAGTGAAATAGGTACTTGCACCCTTTTATTAACATGATACCCTTTTTGAGTAACAAAAGAGTCTCTCTTCGGCCAAAAAGGTATCCCAAACAATTCAACCAATTGAGGGGTTATATAGTTAGAAACACTATGGTCATCAAGGACAAGATCAAACCCCGTAGTATGATAAACATTCACTTTTATTTCAAGACTTTGCCTCTCCGAGTCTTGCCTATCTTGAAACATCAACTTGTCTCTACTTCCTCTAATACCATTTCTATATCGTGTACAAGACACATTGGTATTAGGATAAGTATCGCACATTATCATATTTCGAGAAGTAGGAAATGTACCTCTTCTATAGCCCATACAATATCTTCGAATTGGTACCAACCATACATCAATACCAGCTAACTCTTGCACTTTATTAAACTTGATGGATCATTGTGTGGCTAATAGCCAATTGAGTGTGAGTGATAGTTTATCTTTGTATGATCTTAATGAGCCTTTACCATATGGTGAGCTTAATAGCTCTTTCTTGTGTGTTGCAAATTGTGGTGATCAACTTTCTTGTGATACTTGTCCATTAAATGAGAAATTTTGTGATGTGCTAAATGAACCTCAATTTAGTGATGATGTTGATGTAGTTGATCATGTGAATAGTCATGTAGGTTCCTTGCTTCTAGATAATGATGTCCTTGATTAGTGATTCCATTACTTGTGCCTCTCAAAGAACTCATGTGATGGAATATGTTGTTAAGGATAATATCTTATTTGATGATGACATGACTATTAAAAGTGTGCATAGTGGTAGCTCTTATAATGTTGAAAGTGTAGCTACTCTTGGAGGCTACAAGTTATTTGGTAATCCACTATGGGATGATGACACCTTTCCTGAGGAAGGAACTTCCTTCTTGAGGGACTCTGGACCTCTTACTTGTGAGATGAAGCTTGGTCAAGATGACAAGCAATATGTGGGTGAAGATTGTACTATCTACCCACTTGAAGACATCGGCCTATCACTTTTCAAAAGGGATGATCCTTGGGATAAACCTAACATTGATTTGTTTGATGGTTTGAAAAACCCAACTAGTGATTATCCTTATGAAATTGATGATAATTGTGATCCTTTGTATGACACCCCACCTTTGTTTGTTAAATATGAAGATGAGTTAGTTAATTCATGCGATGGATCGAATTCTAATCTCTTTGGTCTTAATGGTGGTGTGGGTCAAATTGGGGATAGCAACTTGAGGAAGGAAGGTGACTTTTTCCTACAAAGTATCTTGTCTTTTTCATGTGTCCCAACATGTGTTGATGTGCTTGATAAGATTCATGAACCAAATTGTGATCTTGCATGTGAGGGCACCTTGAAGAGGATTGACAATCTTGACACCTTTCTTTCCTACCGCTTTGCATATGATGATGTCTATGTTTGTATTAAATTTGTTTTCTATAGAGGTAGGGGTTCCTTTAATTTGTCCAATTATCTTTGTGACCACGATATGTGGGTCTTTTACTTCTTTCACCCCAATGAACCCTTATGGGTGATTGCACCACTTTTGGTGTGGCCTTCTTGCGAGACAATGAAACAATTGTGTCTTATGGCTCCAAAGTTAAATATGATACCATCTTTGGGAATTCTTGATGCCACGAAGACCTTTGTATTTGCCTTGTCTCTTGATGTTTATCATAACCAAAACCTTTGCACCTTGTATGATGAGTTGCTTTTATTGGAAGCAAAGGATATTTGGTTGTACCTCAAATTTGTACCTCCTTGGCATGATGATATTATTGCTAACCTTGTACTAACCCTCATGCTTTGAGGATATTTTGGTTGTTGTCCTTCTCATGTGTTTTAAGATTTGGATTCGAGGACGAATCATTTTCAAGAAGGAGAGGATGATACTAGCATGGATAGCATGGTTGACACGAGCATGGATGTCATAGATAACACATACGATGTTCATGCAAAGGAAAGCTTATGAGTCCGTGGGAGTGATGTGGATGAAGAAAAGAGGCCATTTGTGCAAGTGGCTAGGCTTTAAATTCAAGAATCCATAAAGAAGACAACCAAACAAGGCCCTTGCTTCATTAAGGGCAATATTGTAAAAAGTCAATGTCTTCTTATTTTCTTAGTATAAGTAGTAGCTTTTCTTTATTTTGAAGACTAGTTTTGATGAATATTGAATATTGAGCTTTGAAGCTTGTAGTTTCTAGGTATTTAGCTTGTAGTTTCTAGGTGAAGCCTAGCATTAGTTGGTAATTTTAGTAGTGTGGATCTTGGAATTGTTGGTGAACTTCTTGGTTTGGTTAATCGAAGGTTGCTCATTTGTGGTTTCTTGAGTTCCTTTGATTTTTCTGAAACTAGAGTTTGTGTTTGAATTATTGAATTCAATTGGGAGGTGAGGGTATCAAGTCCCTTGTTGCCCATAAATTCAAGAGTTTGAATATTAACTCACATATCCTTCTTTTGTTTTCTTTCCTTCTTGTTCTTCCCTCTTTGTCTGTTTTCACTTATGGAGCCTTCACTAACATTCTCCACCATTTTCATTTTCTCCCAGAGTTCCTTCATGACCCGGTAATCTTCACTAACTTGGTCGGGAGTTAATGGAGTAAAAGAGACATTTCTACCACCAAATACAAATGAATACTTGTTGGTTCTCCCTTGATGTACAACATCCCTATCAAAATGCCAAGGTCTTCAAAGCAATATATGATATGCTAACATAGGTACAATATCATAAAGAACTTCATCTTGATATTTACCAATGCTAAATTTAATACTTACTTGCTTGAGGACCTTCATTTCACCACTTTCGTTGAGTCATTAGAGCTTGTAAGGGTTAGGATGCTTTGTGGTAGGAAGTTGCATTCATTCCACCAAAGTGTCACTCGCAACATTAGTGCAACTCCCACTATCAATGATCAAGGCACAAATCTTGTCTAGAATCTTGCATCTGGCATGAAACAACTTTTCCCATTGATCAATCTCTTCTTTAGTAATAGCTCCCATGATCCTCCTAACAATACAAGACAAGTTCGTGTTCAAGGGCAATGGATCATCATCATCACATTCTAGAGGCACCCTTGTATTCATAAGCATAGCAAAGTTGGGCCTCTCTTCTATCCTCTCATCATCATCATTCAAAGGTATCTTATTATCATCACCTTTGGGCTCATTATCTCCACTCTCTTCACCATACTCCTCATCTTCTTCCGTATGGTATCCATATTTGTAAGCCACAATTATTCTTTCGTTGGGACACTCACTAGCAATGTGTCCCCTTTTTTGATATCTAAAGCATTGAATGGTAGATGGACAAGGGAAGATAGGTTTAGATGGGTTACCTTCCTTAGCCTTGTCATTCCACTTTGGCTTATCAACCTTCACTTGAGTAGCTTGACCACTACCCTTTGTGTACTCCCAAATGGTAGAAGACTTCCAAAACTTGTCATTGTTTTTGTTCCATGAGGAAGTTGTAGTACCCTTGGCTTTGAATGACTTCTCATCTTTCGAGTCACTCTCTACCTTTGTAGCATCATTATAGGCTTCCTCCAAGCTAGCATAGTGTTTGAGTTGCATCGCCTTCAAGATGTCTTGCTTCAAGTTGGTGACAAACCGTATCACCATGTTCAACACTGGTTCATCAAGCTTAGACTTCATTCTCAAATTTTCAAACTCATCATAATACTTTTCAATACTTTTGGTACCTTGTCGAACGAGGTACACCTTCTTTAGAACCTCTTGATGATAAGTAGGTATAACATACCTCACTTCCATAAGTGCTAGAAACACTTTCCATGTAGGCAAATCATAAACGAGATCTCAGGCTCGTTCACTCACTTTGGACTCCCGCCATATGGATGCATATCCCTCAAATTGAGTAAGGGCATATTTGGCTTTCATAGCATCCGAAATGTTGTTGATGAGAAATATCTGCTCACTTTGCAATCGCCATCTAAGAAATTCTTCTGGATCACTACTACCTTTGAAGGTTGGAAGAGTAACCTTGATGGTATTCAAACTCTGTTCATGGTCACCACGATCTCCTTATCGATAACCATACCTATCATCATAGTGGCCACCATATCTATCACCTCAATAACCATATTGATCATAGTTGTGATCATTAAGCCATTCACCTCTATATCCATCAGCTTGCCATCTTGCACCTTGATTCTGACCATAACCTC
Source organism: Jaltomata sinuosa (assembly GCA_003996215.1). Lineage (NCBI taxonomy): Eukaryota > Viridiplantae > Streptophyta > Magnoliopsida > Solanales > Solanaceae > Jaltomata > Jaltomata sinuosa. The sequence goes on from QJPP01002942.1 coordinate 138,161, forward strand.
CAGGTCGCACTCTATCTTTTGGTACACTATAACCTTGTCTCCCACTATATTGAGGTCCATCATAGTTCCAGTTAGCATTTATTTCCTCACACTCTTTGTAAAGTGGGTTATGGTGGCTATCTTTGTGAGGCTCTTGGTTTTGGTTAAGTGGTACATGCAAGTTAGCATGTGATGCATTTCGAAGTGGAGTTTGGTGTTGGTTTGCTATAAAAGGACTTTCTTCTTATTGCAAGTAGTTTGGATGAGTAGAGCTTGAACATTGTTTGGATAGTTAGGCATTTGGAAGGGACGTTGTTGGATATGTGGAGTAGAGCTTAGATTGTTTTGGAGGTTGCATAACTCATGTGCATGCCCCGGGGTAATAGTCATTGAGGAACTCATGTTCCTATTTACTCCCGACCCATGAGTGTTATGAGGTGAGTCCTCCCGATTAGGACTCTTAACAATCACCATTTGATCCTCTATACTATCCATCATTCCATTCACATTCACTATCTTCCCATTTATATCCGCTAATTTCATTGTAATTGAGGCAAAGGCTGCCTCCATATTAAAGGAACCGTGTCCTTCATAAGAATTATCAATTTTTTTTGACATCGTACCTGCGAAATTCAGCAATTGAGATTTGTAGTAAAGGTTCCTCACCCTCTCGTATGTGAACACTCAACTTACCTTCTATGCATCTTCCAAGGATTGATAGTGAACTACCTTATCTCAACCAAGTCACAAGTCACCTATCCTTTGTGGAGGAATGGATTCTTGTTACCCGAAAGAAGTACATCTCAAAATCAAATGGATGGAGCCAAGAAAGTTTTCAATGATTGCTTAAAGAGAAAAGCTTCACAAGTAATTGGTACGAAATGAAACGGACGCAAGAGATCTAATTACAAATAAGTAGAGCAATTAATTGTTTTAATTAGTCTTATGATTTCTATATGATAAGAGAATCAAAGAAAGGAAACAAAGAAGATAGAACCTGAGATTTGTTGGAGCGAATCAATTTTGAAACTGCTCGTTGGTGTAGAGGATTGTGCGAAACACACAAGGTGAAATGCCCAACACACCTCACTTTGCACAACTAACCAAAAAAAAACTTTCCATGGTGCGGAGTGCTTGTGCGAAACAAACCAAGAAAAGTGTGGGTCGCACCTCACTTCACACAGCCCCCAGGTAGAACACCTGTAGCTTCCGATTTGTACTCTCTTTTCAACTTTTGTTACTTTTTTCTCCTAATACTTGCCCTTTTTGGTAAATTCCTTTTAATACCAACACAAGTACTCTTTTCCTTTACTTCATCATTGGATCAAACACCTTTAATTCACCTTCTTCTTCAATGAACACCTTGAAGAACACCAAGAACACCTATGAATTTAAGATTTTCAACTCTCTCAATTCAACTCGGAATGACTCCAAATTTTAAACATAGCCTCCTCTGGATTTAAAGAACAAAGCTTGATACCAATTAGAATAAAATTACTCCAAATTGAAGAGACTCATTTTGTGTTCTTCAAGTTCTTCAAACTTCAAAAATGGTGAAACCTTCAAACCTCAACCAAATTTCTTCAAACTGGAGATTCAAGCTCCCTATGAATAGGAGATCAAATCCTAATAGGTTTGAAGCCTTCAATCAACCCAGATGTTGAACTTGTTCGTAAAGCTTCTTCACCCAAAAATGGTGACTTCTTCAATTCAACTCCAAACAAGCTCAAATCTAAGATCTAGATTCAATTGATACTAGAGAACACAAATCTAGTATTAGATTTTCAAACAAATCAATAGATCAACAAAAAAAAATTGTAAAAATTTTCCAAATCATTTTCCTTCAAATTTTTTTTTGAAATTTTCAGACTAATCGAGATCAAATGCAGAATTTAAATAAACAAAGGATATACATATTAACACTAAAAATTGCTATTATAGGAAACAAGGGACTTTATACCCTCACCTCACAATTGATTACAATAACCAAATGATAAACCAACTTGAATCAACAAGGAAGAACTATTCTAAATGAATCCACAAATGAGTATTCTCATGTAAAATTCAAGCAAAAGAAGTTATCAAGCAACCAATGGAATCCACTCTTAATCACTCACCTAAACTATTAGGAATTCACCCAATAGTACTATTAGGAATCCACCCAATAGATTTCTACGCTATATTAACTAATTGGGACTCCACCCAAGCTAACAAGCTAAAATCTCAAAGAGATAATTCCATATCAATTAAACAACAACTAAGGATCTAAATGGAAGGAAACCCCTATTTATAGTTATTACATCAAGGCCCAAAAGTGACCTTGGAAGACTTCAAAAATGGGCCTATGATGGGTCTGGTGTGGCTGGATGTGCAATTGAAGTGTTGAATGCACCAACCATTTTGTTGGTCGCACCTTGCGGTGCAAAGTGGTGTGTGTTTTGCACCAGCTGATGTGCATGTCACACCTGGGTCACACCACTGAGCAGATTCACTGGCAGCCTCCTCTTTGCTCCACACGGTCCAAATGTGGAATTGCTTCACTTGTAATGTGATGAGGCTCTCTTCCAAGCTCCCTTTTATGCTCCAAGGGTGAGTGTGGCTTGGATCCTCTTGTATAGCGAGTCCTGAAAGCTGCCTTAGGGATGTCCACCTCCTGAACCCTTAACTGATTGTAGCCAAATATCAAGTCAGTCTTAGAAAACACGGATGCACCCTGAAGCTGGCCATATAGATCATCAATACACAACATTAGATACTTTTTCTATACAGTTACCTAATTTAGTTTTCGATAATCAATACACATGTGCATGGTTCTGACCTTTTTCTTCACAAATAGGACAAGAGCACACCAAGGAGAAACACTTGACCAGATGAAACCCTTACCCAGAAGATCCTAAAGCTGAACATTAAAATCCTTCAACTAAAAATGAGCCATGTGATAGGGTGGAATAAAATGGGCCTAGTGCCCGGCTCAACATCAATAACAAAGTCTATATCACCCTCATGCAGAAGACTAGGTAGATCGGCAGAAAAGACATGTATAAACTCCAAGACCACAGGAACATTATGAAGTGAAGGAATGTCAACACTAGTATCACTAAAATAAGCAAGATAGGTCAACACCCCTTCGACACCAAACACAAGACTAAATATAGGAAATGATCCCATTAGTGTGTGACTAACAGAACCAAGCCACACAACCAGGGTATGCCAAGCATAGCTGAGCTAACAGTCTTAGTAAAGCAATCTAAGACTGCATGATAAGGGGATAACTATTCCATACCCAGAATAGCATCAAAAGTTACCATATCAAGCACAATAAGAGTTTCCAAAGTGTCATACTCCCAAATAGTCACCAGACAAGATCTATATACCTAATCCACTACTAAAGAATCACCCACATGACTAGCTACATGCATTGGCACAAGCAAGGGCTCACTAGACAATCCCAAAAGAGAAGCAAAGTACGTAGACATATACAAATAAATAGAGCCCAGATCAAATAAAATAGATGCTAGCTAACACAAAACCAAAATTATACCCGTGATCATAGAATCTAAAGCCTCCACATCTCGCCTACTAAGAGTGGCACAAAGTTGTCTACGTCCACCACTAGGCAGAGTACCCACATGTCCATTTGCCCTGCCTGACTGAGTACCTCTATGAGTACCTCTACTACCATGAGCACCATCTCTAGCTGGTGGCACCATTGCCCTAAGGGGATGAGCAGCTACTGACAGACCAGCCATTCTTCACTGGGGACAATATCTAGCAAAGTGACCAAACTCTCTACAGTCATAACAACTCTGAGAGGGTCTGCCCTAATGTGAAGTACCTGCCAAACAAAAATAGCCACCACGTCCTAAAGACCCAGTATGTGAACCTCGTGAATGCTAACCAAATCTCTAACCACTGTACCCAAGTTGGCTACCACCAGAATGTAGAAGTGAGACCTGCACAGGCCTACTAGTCTAACAATACTACTATTGTTGACACCTATCTTGGAAACCACTACCTCGGTATTGGGAATCACTAAGACTGCCCTAATAATGAGGCCTTTTATCGCTTCCCCAATGGGCCTCACAATAAATACTCTCAATGGTACGAGCATGATCAACAACATCTAAAAATGACTGGCCAGAAGATGCAATGCTCTAAGTATCTAGGCGGCGTTAAAGTCTCAACCCTCTAACGAAGAAATGCATTCTCTCATGCTCAATAGGCATAATCATAGTAGCATGCCTTGGTAACTCATGTAATCTTGACTCATACTATGCCATTGTCATAAAACATTGCTCCAACCTCAAAAATGCATCTTGTAGTCTTACCCACTCACTATGAGTCATACACTTCCCTAAGAAAGCCTTAGAGAACAACGCCTAAATATGCGATTGGCACCCAGAACCACAAGTGGCCCGAGCAAACCCTTGGTCTGGCATACAACTAACTTAGAACATTCATTTATGCAGAAGCTCACAGAGTGGGCAAAATATAAACTAATATTTACTTATAGCAATCCCAAAATAAGATCAATCTTAACCATAAAGAAGCATAAGTCTGAAAACTTTAGAACACAACTGAAAGATACTACTGAGTGTTTAGCTTTCTAATGAAGCCTATAAAATAACTAAAAGATTAAGTCTATCGGGACAAGCCCCCCAACTACCTTTATTTCCAATCTCAACTAAATATCAACTAAAATAAGAGGTGTCATGAGCCCTTTGAATGAATAGAGGCACACCACAAAGTTGAATGTAGGAGAATTAGCAAATCAACCGATTGCAGTCCTGAACACCTTTATCTGCATCGTGAATTATATAGCACCAAAAGGCATCAGTACATTGAATGTAATGGCATGCATTATAGTCAAATGAAGCAAAAGAATACCAAAGCAGAATACCAGAATATGGGATCGAATAATAATACCATAGAACTGACATATACTTGTAAAACTTATATGCAATAAAGATCATAACTTTTAAGGTAAAATCAGATGGCTAAGTGTCTATGGCTAAGATGAAGAATCTTCCCTGAGATGCGGCGCTTGTGCGACACGCACAAGCCATGGTGCATTTCGCACCTCCCACCGTATGAAGCTTTAGATTGCCTGAAGGATCTATCACGGAGTGCAGTCATTATGCGATGCGCACAACTCATTGTGTGAACTGCACCCTCTTCCCATGACGTCTCCCAAGTCGGTTGAGTCACTGGTTCAAATGAAGAAGGTGCACACCACCCAAAGGGCAATTTTGTCCAAAAAATTAGTGACATTTTGGAAAAGTATAAAAGGCCAATTTAGGCATAATTGTAAATAACATTCTTCAGTCCTGAACATTCTAAAGAGCTTTTACCTTTGAGAACAAGTTTTCCTCTCCAAGAAGAAGAGGGTTTCAATCTATTCTCTCTTCTATATCTTGGTTAATCATTTGTGTACTCAAATTGAGCTTAGAACTTGAAGTTACACTTGAATGAAAAGGATTTTGACTTACCCATTTGTTATATCTCTTTCCTTGTCTATGAGTGGATAATTTCAATTGTCTAGGGGTGTGTTTATAATGGGTTCTTGACAAATAGGTGTGGGTGTTATTTATTCTTGCTTATAATTTCTTATTTGACATGGGTCTAGTAGTTTCACCAAGTTTTAATCCTAAAATTGGTGGTTGCAAACATTAATTTTCATTACTTGACTATGTTGTTTCTTGAAAGATAATTCCATGGTTTTGGATGTGAGATTACTAGTGGAAACTTGGGACTCCATTCAAATTTGAGGCTAGAAATAGCTCATATAGACAGAATCACCCATTTAAGGGTCTAAGCTAGAGATAGTGTGACCTCCCTAAGCTTGATCTTGGTTGTTTGTTGATTTAACCGATAGTGCTCTAACTGGGATTATCAGATATGTGGTTGTTGATCGAGAGATAAGCAACCATACCCATGACCAAGGCTACCTATGTCAATGAGTGAAAATAAGTGTGAATAGACAGGCACCCTATCCCACATTAAAGCCCCATTTGATACACATCCCTAGTCTCCTACTCAATTTGGTACACCAATTTTACTTCCTTGCTTTAATACAAATTGTGATTGTTATGACAGAATCCCAATTCCCCCAATCTTTTAGTTTCATGTTTTATACAATTACTCTCCTATTGAAATCATTTCACCATAATTTTCATATTTATATTGCCAAGTTTCTATGGGTACGACCCCGACACCTGTTGGGTACTTATAAATGTGTTTTGCTTGACGATCGTCGTGCCTCCATCTTTGGAAAGTATGATTTGAGCGTTTATCAACCGTTATGTATATTTATTACCATTATGTATATATCTATGATGGTGGCCATTTCCTATAGTATCTTACTTCTACTTTATATGTATTAGTTTTACTTATAGTATTGTTTTTAGGGTTTTGGCTTTCCTACTGGAGGTTTTAATAGGTGCCATCATGGACCTATTTTAGGTCGTGATAGCATGGTATCAGAGTAAGTGTCTAGTAGAGTCTCACAAATTGGTATGATGACATTCGCATCCTATTTGTGGGAGGCTATGGGGCATTCATTGGAAAATTTCCTCTTATTGTTTCCTTATCATGCATCCTTGACTCTATCAACTTCTAAATATCATTTGCTTCACTCTTTCTCAGATGGTTTAGATGAGATTAGTAGTCGATGAGGACGAGGCCCTTACGCCTGCAGTTAGAGCCCTAGCTAGGGAAGGGGGCAGAGGTTGACCCAGAGGTCGAGGTAGGGCACAGGTTGCGGTACCAACTCAAGCCCAGGCAAGGGTCCTAGTACCAGAGCCAGTAGTTGAGTTAGAGGATATTCAACATGAGCTGGAGGGCATAGGGCCATCCTAACATTTGGCAGGTTTTGTGGCTACACCCGTTTTGTAGGACACTTTGGTTCATCTTTTTGGTTTTTTGGAAAGCATGTCATAGCCTGGGGCTTCGCCTGGTACTCCTAGTGGCTCACAATTTTTAGATGAGGTTTAGACTTTAGCCTAGGAAGAGGCAAAAGGTTCAGGAGCAGCCTGCTACCGCGACTCCCCAATTAGAGGTGTTACCTATTCTGATAGTTGTACAACCTATGGAAGCCAGGAAGGTCATGTCTTCTGAGGATCAGAAGATGCTAGGAAGGTTCATTTGGTTAGGTCCTCTGAGGTTTTTTGTAGCTCCGAGGGAGGATACTAATGAGTTCTTGATTAGTTTCTAGGAGAGGTTGCATTACTTTAAGTTAGTAGAGTCTCACAGAGCATATTACACCATATTTCAGTTGGTAGTGCAGCAAAGCAGTGGTGGAGGTCCTATATTGCTTGCAGGCCAACCTGTTCACCTCTGATGACTTGGGCTTAATTCTCTGAGGCTTTCTTGGAGAAGTATTATCACTTAGCATGAGAGAGAAGTTGAGAGATGAGTTCTCCAAGTTAGAGCAGGTCTCTATGATTGTTTCTCAATATGAGGCATGTTTCCATAAGTTTGATAGGCATGCTACTATGATTCTGCCTCAGAGCATGAGAGGATTCGCTAGTTTGTTATGGGGTTGAGTCTACAACTTTGGTTGGCTACAAAGAAGTTGGTGGCTTGAGGGGCTACTTTTTTTACCGTAGTTGATCATGCCCATACTATCGAGGATATTTATCACGAGGCATACAAAGGTAGCGACAAGAGGCTCCGCCATCAGGGTGAATTCAGTGGTTCACAGTTTAGTAGTAGAGGTTACAACAGTAGAGCTCACCCCAGCATTTCCAGCCTATAAGTCCTATTCTGGCGGCACTACAAATTTTTTTGAGTAGGTATCTAGGTCAAAATGGTTAGGGTAGCCACAGTTTAGTTCATACTTCTCACGATGCATATTCTGTGTATTCATGTCATGGTGGCTAGTCTGGTTCAATGGGTTCTTCTCCATGAGCTTTATTGGGTAGAGATTGTTATGAGTATGGTGTGCTGGGACACATTGCTAGATATTGTCCTAGATTCAGACATGGCAGTCAACAGGGTCAGCTAGTTTAGGCTTTCAGGGCTTCAGTGCCACCAGCTAGAGGTGGCGCGCAGGGCAGTAGGGGTGGTTCCCCCAGGTTTTCGAGGTGGTCCTCAGTCTGGTAAATCAGGTGGTCATTGTAGACAGAGCCATATATGTATGCATTTTCAAGCCGACCAAAGGCTGAGGCTTAAAATGATGTCATCACAGGTACGATCTCCATTTGTCATCAGTCAGCTTTTGCATTATTTGATCTGGTTTCTACATTCTATTATGTATCTGCTTATTATGCTACTCATTTGGAGTCGGGTTGTGAGTTATTTCCTATGCCTATGCGTGAAGCTACCCCTGTAGGAGATTCCTTAGTAGTGGATCATGTGAATCAAGCTTGTGTAGTGACTACCCTAGGGTGTGATACTTGGGTACTTGGTTGTGCTGGATATGGTAGAGTTTGATGTTATCTTAGGCATTGAATGGTTATCTCCTTATCATGGGGTCTTGGATTGCTTCACCAAGACTGTTACTCTGCATATGCCTAGTATCCCTCCTATTGTATGGAAGGGTATTGATAGCCACATATCGAGAGGAGTTACATCTTTTCTGAGAGCCCATCAGTTAATTGGAGAGGGGTGCTTCACTTATCTTGCTTACATCCATGATACTAGTGCCACCACACCTCCTATTGAGTCAGTTCCCATGGTTTGCGAGTATTCGGTTGTGTTGTCTACTGATCTACCGAGTCTTCCTCCTGATTGTGATATTGACTTTGGTATTGATGTTGATCCAGGCATTCAGCCTATTTCTATTCTACCATATCGGATGGCACCAGTCGAGTTGAGGGAGCTTAAGGAGCAGCTTATGATCTTCTGAGTAAGGGGTTCATTAGGCTGAGTGTTTCTCTGTGGGTGCTCCAGTTCTGTTTGTAAAGAAAAAAGATGGTTCCATGCACATATGTATTGACTACATCCAGTTGAATAGGGTGACCATTAAGAACAGGTATCTGATACCGCATATTGATAATATGTTTGACCAAATACATGGTGCAGAGGTGTTCTCGAAGATAGATTTGAGATTGGGTTAACATAAGTTGAGGTTCAGGGCTATAGACATCCCAAAGACTGCATTTAGGACTCGATACGGCCATTTGTTCATAGCCTACCTGGATTCCTTTGTTATAGTGTTCATCAATGACATTTTAGTCTATTTGAGGAGTAGGGAAGAGCATAATCAGCATTTGAGATTTGTGCTTCAGATCTTGCTAGATCAGTTGTTGTATGCCAAATTCACTAAGTGTGAGTTTTGGATTGATTATGTAGCATTCTTGGAGAATGTGGTGTCAAAAGATGGGATTATAGTAGATCCAGCAAAGTTTGTAGCAGTTCGTGATTGGGCTAGGACTACTTTTCCCACTGAGGTTCGCAGTTTTGTTAGGTTGGCAACAAATGGTTTATGGAGCAGTTTTAATCTATAGCAGCTCCGTTGGCTAGATTGACTCAAATGAATGTCCTTTTCCAGTTGTCTGATGAGTGTGAGGTGGGCTTTCTGAAGCTCAAGGCTTTACTGACTTCAGCTCTGATTCTTACTCTTTCGGTTGAGGGATAGGGGTTTACCATTTACTGTGATGCTTCCAGAGTTTGTTTGGGTTGTGTATTGATAAAGCAGGGCCGAGTTATTTCATATGCTTCCAAATAGCTGAAGGTTCATGAGAGGAACTACCCTACTCATGACTTGGAGTTAACGGCGGTAGTCTACGTGTTGAAGATTTGGAGGCACTATCTGTATGGATTTCATTATGAGATCTTCACCGACCATCATAGTCTTCTGTACATAATCAGACAGAGGGACCTAAATTTTAGATAGCGAAAGTGGTTGGAGTTACTGAAGGACTGTCACAACCAAAAATTGGGCCATGATGGCGCCTACTAAAACCCCCTAATAGGCAAGCCAACCCAAGAGAATGAAAGTGCAATTAAACATTTAAATAGGAAAAGCACAAGAGAAATAATAATAAGATGAGGGCCAACAACATAGATATATACTTAACAGTATAAAATATACAAAAGGACCCTAAAGAGATCGGGAAAGATGAAATATATACAAGAATCAAACTCCGGACCTGGTGTCACTGGTACAAGAGTGTCTAAGTATAGAAATAGCGCTATACAAGATGCTACTGTCTACCAAAATATAAAATATAGATAGCATGAATTGATGGAAAGCAGTAAAATCTCCAAACACTGGGAGCTCACGACGATCCGAACAGCAGCTGGCCTCGAACAAGTGGATGGTCAACGAGGGTGGATCATACTAGGTGTTGTATCAGAAAAAGATGTAGAAATATAGTATGAGTACCAAAATACGGGATACTCAATAGGCATCATAGACCCATCGAGCTCAGAAGATGATATATAATATAAGAAACAGGAAAGTAACTAGCTATCGATATCCATCTAAATCTACTTATCGCAGGAAAATTGAAAAGCAAGTACAATCCAAACCAATTGTGAAGATGATGATGATGATAATAATAATAATAATAATAATAATAATAATAATAATAATAATAAAGCAATAAATCACTCAAAGTGCATACTAGAGTATCCAATGCATCATGGGCTTATATGATGAAGAATATGGCCAATGCACTAAAGTAAAAACCCCAAAATGTGGTTCTTAGGCCTCCCAGTAGGCTACCTAAACCATCTCACAGGCCTCCCTAGAGATCATCAACATATGCAATAAAAGTAAAACTTGGTTATGTGCTTCTTGAGTTTCCCAAAATCATACCTCAAACTCATCAATAGAAAATGAACGGGGAAAAGATCAAAAAACATCCCTCGGACCGAGTATGAAAAGTGGTGCTTCCCTTTTTCTTTCCAAAGCATTGATAAAACCATGAAGTATTTCTCTGAAATATGAAAACCGTAGTAAAAGTAGAAAATCTCATTTTCAAATCAAAAATCTCTTTTTTCCTTCCAAAACTGTACTACTAGCCATGTAGATGAATGTACGAGTTCATGCATGTCATCACAAGAGGATACATGTATATGTACATAAGAAACAAGGTAAGAGCACCCTTCAAACAAGGCGACTAACCTAGAATTCCCTCCAAATTCGAGCTATGAACTCGAGCCCACAGCTACACAGTAACGACAATAAGTACCAAAAATATAACTATAACGCAAAATAACCATAAATATATACTCTACTATGAATATCGCCACAATCCTATACTAAGGATTCTAGTCTAACATAATGAGGGTACAACACCCTAAACTAAGGATAAACATGAGAAATTATTTTACGGTCCTAGAAATGGCCAAACATACAAAAATAGGATTTAAGCCTAATTCTAACCTAAAACATACCCTAATGTTCAAGTAACTTATAAATATAACTAATCCAGGTCTAAAAGAGTTAAACCATAACCTACCTCAGGATCAAACTGCAAGCACGAACCATCACTCGGGAGCCTTTACCTTTCGAAGTACCTTATAACACTGCCACACTATGATAAACATAATATTGGTGTCTAGATAAGAATAATGGCACCCATATTGATATACAAAAATTTGGGTCAAAAATCAGGTAGGAAATCGACCCTCGAGGCCCGCTTAATGATATAGAAAATAGATTTCATAATAATATTCCTTACGGGTTGCTAAACCCATGTACAAAATTTGGGTGCAAATGGGACTCGTTTGGGGGCCTATAATAGACCCAAAAGTCACTTGATCAAGGAAATTTAAAACAAGGACTTCTATGGAATTTATGAAAGATAAACGTGACATAACAATAGAAAAAAAAGCAGAGGGACGTGCTGAACTTATCGGGAACAAAGTGGATGAACAAGTCTTTCAAAACCAGCTCTCAAGTTTAACAACAATGGAGGAATTTGAATTTGTGGAGGAGAAAACAAAGTGAAAAAGCTTATCTAGCTGCCAGGGGTCCTTCATCGTGAACGCGAGGACCCCTTGCAAATGCGAAGAAGGGTAAGGGGAGACCATCACAATGGTATTCCTTGCAAGCACAAAGACCAAACCAGACCAGGTCCCAGCCACCCATTATCATGAAGACAATGAACCGCTAACGATTGTTATAGTCAAAGAGTATGACCATCACGAACATGATGGCCACGTGGTGATCACGATGAACAACTAATGCCCACACTAATAGTTATGTACCAGCAACTTTCCAAGGCTAGAATTTTACCAGATGGACCCTCGAGATTTGTTTGGAAGCCAGTGAACACAAATCAAACATGCTACCCAACTAAAAATGGCATTCTGGACTCAACAGGATCATCAAAATGACCGACAGAGGCCTTATTGATGAAATGTTGACCGAAGTCAACACTTTATTAATTTTGCTTAAAAGTTACCCAAGTGCCCAAAATGAGTCCAGAAGCCTTGGGACCTGAACCAAAGGTTCCACTAGCCAAAAGTCAATATTCTGGAGCAAAAAATGCTAACAGAATTTTTGTTCAAGCTCGTCTTCTTTGAATATTGACCAAAGTCCAACCTATCATCTGAAAGAGGTCTAAAATAGGGAAACTCATCTAGAACTCGATTGAATATCTCGGGAAGTGTGACACCTATCTCCGCAAGTCAAACAAAGCCTGAAGAAGCAAAAAGGGTCAAAATAGTAAAAATACATGAATATAAAAAAATTACCATGAGGGTCATTACAACATCAACTACTAAAAGAACTTTCGTCCTTGAAAGTTAAACAAAGAAAGGTACCTAAAGGCTCAAAAATGTGAGGATAATGGGTTTGCATGTATTTCTTGATCTCTCAAGTAGCCTCCTCGATAGGACGATGCTGCCACTAAACCTTAACTGTTGGGACCTCTTTGGACTTCAACAGTCTAACTTGCCTATCCAAAATCGCAACAGGCTCATCCTTAAAAGATAAATACTCATCCAACTGAACTGAATCTCACTGAATTATGTGTGACTTATCCAGAATATACTGCCTCATTATAGAATCATGGAAAATATGGTTAACACCTAAAAGAGCAGGAGGCAAGGCTAACTGATATGCTACTTCCCTAATGCGACGAAGGATCTCAAATGGCCCAATGAACCTAGGGCTGAGCTTTCCCTTCCTCCTGAACCTTATCATGCCTTTCATGGGTGACACTCGAAGGAACACATGGTCACCAACTATAAACTCTAAATATCAAACCCTCCAATCATCATAACTATCACACCCCTTTTTTGAGATAGGTTTTTTCAATTTAAGTGACAGTATTGAACACGAATTATTTTATTTACTTAACAGAGTCACCATTTGGAATTGAGTTTAAATAGTGTTCCAAGTCACCTTTTTGAATACCTAATCAAAAGGAAATAACTCTTTATTTTTTAGTCAGCAAAAACAAAAGATCGGGTAAGGAATTCTATTGATCGAGGGAAAGGTATGAGGCACCCCTCAAGTCCCGTAGTTCTAATACAGTTGCTTTTATCAGCTTATACTTGACTTAAATTAATCTTGGATATTTATAATTATTTGTTATGCCTATGGTATGCTTTGACTTGTTGAACTTGTATTGGTCTTAACTAAGACGCAAAGTTGTGACCTTAGCTTCGACATATGTTGATTGAGATGCACAAATGTGACCTCGACTTGCCTATCGCACCTAAATATTTGAGTCTACTCATTTTAGTTGAACCAGAGATTTATTATTTTTTAAGAGGGTTTTGGTCAAGACACAAAGTGGCGACCTTACCATTTTTTTACATGTCCTTGACCAAGACACATAGTTATGACCCCAGTCAAGACGATATATTATTCGCGCTGTCATTAGAGCTTATCATTTGAAGCAATTTTCCCTAAATTGGGACAATTATTTGTCCACTTTTCACTCTTTTCTTTTAATTTTTGCAATGAGTTTTAGATTAATCCACAACTCATCTCGCTCTCTCACAATCGATTTTCCTCTCTTTTTTTTTATTCATGCGATGGAGTTTAGAAGTAAATCTGCACCCTGCCTCGGTCTTTCTCTCATAATTATTAAAGGAATTTCAATATTTGTCTTTTTTATTAACGGGCCTAACAATCTCCTAAAGAAGTAATAACAAAGGCGATTTAAGGCAAAATATGTTAAAGTCCAAACTCCTTTTGATTTAAATTAATATCTTGCTCAATCAATTAATTAACAGTAACTCCATGATCCAACTAAACTAAATCACTTCAATTTTCATTAGCCAAACCCAAATTCTCTTTTAATATTATCAAACAAAAAAACGTTCGAATCCTTCTTCCGTAAAGAATCAGTAAAGTAAACCCAATTTGAAAATCTCAACAAGTTTAAAACAAGGTCCATTGTTATCGATAATAGGGTCAAGATATAGAGAAAAATCTCTCTTCTTTCTCATGCTAAACCCTACGAAACCCTAGTCTTCTAATGTCCTACCACCGTCTATAGTCGTCTTGGCCACTAATCAGGGCTATCTTCGGTGATTGGCCAGCACCTCTCTTTAACCTCAGAACCCAATTTCCTTAGCCTTTACCAGCCTAAAAATCCTTCTGACCCTAAATATTTGTGTACCATGCCTACCAAAGAAGCCTTCAAACAAGCAAACTCTACTAGTTTTGATGCTACACCAAATGGTACAATCAAGTTTGTTGACGTGGTTAAACCTGACAACATTAACAACCCTATCAAATGTCTGGGAGTACAAGTTGACCTAATATCACTGAAGAAAGTGTCTTACAACAATGGAGTGGCTAGGGTCACTTGGACAGAGGAGGAAGTTCAGTGGATGAATAGTATAGAGAATCTCTAATATGTTGTGATTGAAAAATTCTTGTATGGCTGGCCGGAGCTAGAAGACATTATTAGAGTCCAGATCCCTAAGCAATGTAAATTCAAGGGGGACTGCAAAATTGGACAGCTAATAAATAGACATATCCTATTGAGATTCAATCTGATAGAGGATTTTATGAATATTATGGCTAAGAGTGCACACTATATTATGGACAAAGATAGAATTGCATATCAGATAAGGCCCCTCATCTATGATTCGAATTTCAAAGTGGAGGAGGAGACTACTCAAGCAATGGCATAGATATGTTTCCCAAACCTCTTGCCCAATTTTTTTGTCAAAAAATCCTTTTTTTGCTTGCCTTGGTTGTAGGGAAGCCTCTTCACCTTGACTTGGCCATAATTAACAAAACCAGGCCTAGTTGTGTCAGGATATTTACAAGTTGACTTACTAGCTCAGTTGCCAGAGATACTAGAGGTTGAGATCACTCAAGGAAGAATCAAGGACACAAAGGTAGAAAGAATCAAGATTCAATATGATGTACTTCCTAAATATTGCAAGACCTACAAACTTCAAGGCCTGATGAGACTTAATGTAGAAGTTTGCACCCAGAATTGTGGAAGCCTAAGGAGAAGACTAGCAAGGAGACTACAGAGGGTGTAGCAGGTCTCAAAGACATCACAAAAAATCCACAAAGGGCATAGAATCCAACCAATAGACGTTTAAAACTAGGAAATGATCCTAACAAATTACTAAGTCACCAGCCACAACCATAACACCACTAGGAGTAGAAATAGCCACTGATAATACATTTGGAGCTTTGGGGGAACAAGACAAAAAAGATGAAGCAGAAAACATACAAACAGTTGAGACAGGGGAAACTAGCAATGTCAATGCTCCTCTTAGCTAAGGGAGGACAATTTTGATCCTAATAAGCAATCAAAGGAGAAAATTAATGATAATCCTCCCTAAGATAATACAGCCTGTAGGCTAGCAAGAACAGGGGATGATAGTTCAAAGCAAGAATAGGGGAACAAGGGTGAAGATCTATTGGGATATAGCCCTCAGTATGGCAATAGGGACATAGTGATTAGTGATATAAAGGGTATAAGGAAAAAAGAACAATATCATATGGTAGACAAACAACCTGAGAATACACATGATAATATCTCAGAAGAATGAGAGATTACACAAGGTATAGGGAAGAATGTTATATTTTCCCTTACCAATGATGAGCAATGAAAATAGAAGGAACAACATGCTTTAATGATCACGAACTATCAGGAGCCCTTACAAGTTGACAAGTTTGAGATGGTTGTACCATCAGCAGAAAGATACCCAATAGAGATCCTTCTAGACCAGATTTGTAGCTCCCTCTCATCCTCCACAAAACATGAGATTATCTTGTTCCTGGATACATCTATAGTGGGAGCATCCATCATAGACTCCCCTTTAAAAAGCCTGCATGAAATTATCTCACATCAAGGTAGGATGCAATAATATATAAAAGTGCAACACAATCAGCCAAAGACAGCAGAATTCTAGACAAAGAAGAAAAGGAAAATGAAAAGAACATGGAACAGATGTTGAAAGCAACAGGTTTATCACCAAAATCCAAAGCTAAAGAAAAGAAAACAAAGAGCAAAGCAGAAAGCAGCATACCATCAAGGGTGGTTTCAAAGGGGGTGAACTCAAGTTTTAAATGATATATAAAGCTCTCTTTTGGAATATTAGATCAGTGAGGACACATCATTCTTTCCATAGAGTACAAATGCTTCACAGACACCACAACTTCTTTCTTATTACTTTAATGAAACCTTATTAAGAGCCTAGACAGATTCAAAAATATAAGAGAAAATTGGGCATGCCTTATGCTAACTACAATCAAAGCAAAATATGGTTTTTTGTCAAGGAAGATATTCAGGTGGAGATAATTTTAGATTTTGAGCAGCAAATTTCCTTGAAACTCACCTTCCAAGATTCTAGCCAATTTTTTTTTCTACTATTGTTTATGCTAAGTGTGATGCATTGGAGAGACGTGGGTTGTGGGATGATATCTACACCTTGAGCTCTAACATGATGTTTCCTAAGTTAGTTGTGGGTGACTTTAATGTTATTAAAAGTGATGAAGAGAAGATTGGGGTCCTTCATGTTCTTCCTCAGGAATATGAGGACTTTGCCTTTTTCTTAAACTCTTGTGAGTTATTTGACATTACATTTAAAGGGAGCCCCTTAACATTGTGGAATAGGAGAGTTGATGAGGTTTGCATTTTTAAAAGGTTGTACACACTGCTAGTAAATCAATATTTCCCTTGTTCTTTTGGTAAAGTAGAGATGGAGCATTTGGCCAGAATTGGGTCTAACCATGCCCCACTTTTGCTTACTTATGGTGGTCAGGCCTCTCATTTCTATAGGCCTTTCAGATTCCTTAAATTCTGGATATAAAGGGATGATTTCAAGAATATGGTAAAAGATAACTGGGTTTCTAAGGAGTCAAATGATATCTTTATTAGTTTAAAGCAGAAGATAAAGAGAACTAAATTAGTTTTATCAGCATAGAGTAAAGAGATATTTGGTGACATTTTCAAGAAGCTATCCATTAGAGAAGACATTGTGAGAATCAAAGAAGATCTATTTCAAACTAATCCCACAGCTGCAAATAGATCCATATTTCAAAGAGCTCATACTAAACTAAAACAATATTTTCACTATGAAGAAGAATTTTAGAAGCAAAAAGTTGGCTTATAGTGGTTTACAGAGGGAGACAGAAACACCAAATTCTACAACAATTTGTTTAAGGGAAGGAGAAAGAGTCTTGCTCTTAACAAAATACTTGGAATGATGGTGTATGGGTGGAAGACAGAGAATAGATTGTAGCTGAAGCTATTTCTTTCTTTCAAGAATAGTTCACAAGTGGCCCTACTTCTACAGATCTATATGTACTGGATTATATTCCATCAGTGATCAGCGAAGATGATAATGTCAAATTGAATGCCTATATAATAGAAGAAGAAATAAAAAAGTAGTCTTTGAACTTAATGGGGATAGTGCAAGTGACCATAATGGTTTCACATGTTATTTTTATTAACATTGCTGGGACATAGTTGATGGGGATGTGGTAAAGGTTGTGGTAGCTTTTTTTGAAGGTCATACTCTCCCCAAAGCTATTACCCATACTAATCTTGTATTACTTCCTAGAAGAGAGGTGGTCCAAACCTTCTCTAACATGAGACCTATCAGCTTGAGCAATTTTCAAAATAAAGTCATCTCTAGATTCATTAATGATAGAATTGAATGTTTCCTTCCGAACATCATCTCCCAAAACCAATTTGGGTTTGTAAAAGGGAGGAATATATCTGAGAATATTCTCCTTGCTCAAGAGATTATTACAAATATCAGGAAAATGGGAAATCTTCAAATGTGGTGATTATGCTTGACATGGCCAAAGTTATGACAGAGCGGAGTGGAGTTTCCTGATCAAGGTGCAGGAGAAGCTTGGTTTTGATGACTTAGTAGTGGATAAGATCTGGATATTATTGGCAAATAACTGGTACTCAATATTAGTTAATGGGCAATCTTATGGTTTCTTTCACTCTAGCAGGGGAGTGAAGCAAGGGGATCCCTTATCCCCAGCTTTATTTATTCTCACAACAGAAGTACTTACTAGATCCCTAAATCATCTGTTTGATAACAAAGATTTCAAGGGATTTGGAATTCCTAAGTGGAGTTTTGAGCTTTATCACCTAGCCTATATTGATGACACTATTATCTTTGTGTCAGCTAATAAGAGATCTTTACAGTTGATAATGGATACACTAATGGAGTATGAGAAGTAGTCTGGATAAAAGATAAAAAAAGAGAAAAGCTTTTTCTATGTTTTTCACAAGACAGCTAACACTATTATCCAGGAGGTGGAAACTATTACTAGCTTTTCTATAGGCTCCTTTCCATTAACTTATTTAGAGTGCCCAATTGGCCATACAAGAAAAAGGAAGAGCCATTTTGCAGAGCTAATTAAGAAGGTTCATAGCAAGTTACAGGTCTGGAAGGGCAAGCTCCTATCATTTGGGGGGAAGGCTGTGTTGATCAATAGTGTTCTCCAAAGTATGTATGCCTATATATCTTCTTTCAACTATCAAACCTCCTAATTGTGTTATACATGATCTTCACAGAATATTTGCTAGATTTATGTGGAATTTTAAGGAGGAAGAAGGAACAAGCACTGGGTCTCATGGTCTAATATATGCCTTCCTAAAGAAGAAGGAGGTCTGGGATTCAGGTCTTTATTTTATGTATTCAAAGCTTTTTTTGCTAAGCTATGGTGGAAATTTAAAACTAAGAAGCCTCTCTGGGCTAACTATATGTGGATCAAATATTGTAAAAGGCATACACCTCAAGTGGTAGAGTAGAGGGGAGGATCTCAAATTGGAAGCACATACTGGAGGCTAGGAATAGTATTGACCAGGAAATCTAGTGGGAGCCTAGGTGTGGACACTCTAGTGTATGGTATGACAACTGGACAAAATTAGGTGCCCTCTATTTTTATTTGCCAATTTCTAATGACTACAATTATGCTATAGAAGATGTGAAACAACTGATGATTGAAGGCAAATGGAATTATCCATTACTCCAACAAATGTTCTCAGAAGAGGTAGATTTTTGGAGACATTATTGTGATGGAGGAGACAGAGGAGTGGGATAGGCCATGGCGGATGCTAAGTAGCTCTGGGAAGTTCAGTGTTGGGAGGGAATTGGAAGTGGTGAGATAATTTGCTGAAGTTCAGGAAGATTATTCCTCAATATGGGGAAAGGGCATCCCCTTTAAGATCTCTTTCTTCCTTTGGAGGCTTTGGAAACAGAAAATCCTTATTGGAGAAATTTTGTTAAAAATTGGGGTTGTGGAGGATTGTTTAAGCTACTGATGCTATGAGGACAATTCACAGGAAACTTTTGAGCATCTATTTATAAGGTGTCCTATTTTTGCAAGGATCTGGAGAAGATTTGTAGCAGCAGCTGATGTTCAAGGACCTTTTCTATATCTCAAAGATACCATCCATAAGTGGTGGGATGCAGAATGCTCCTCAAAACTTAAACCATTATACATGGAAATGCCACCATTTGTGCTTTGGGAGATATGGAAGAGAAGAAATAGCATAGTCCATGGGGACAAGATGTCTTACTATAGCATAGAGATGGAGATCAGTAGAAACATATATATAATGCCTATGCAGAGATACCCCTGGTTGAAGTTTATCCCTAATACCTAGTCTATGATAGTCAAATTTTTAGAGGAATACACTCTAACTATTGATTGTAAAGTGGTCTATTGAAAAATGCCCCAGCTAGGCTCCTATAAATGTAATTCTGATGGAGATACTAAGTAAAACCCCGGATGTAGTTCAGGTGATTTTTGTGTCAAAAATAGGGGGAAACCTGGTCTATGCTTAAGCTAGGAGGTTTGAGGATGCCACTAATCTGGTGGCTAAGACTGTGGTATTGAGAATGGGATTAGAATACTGAATTAACCGTCATCTTATCCCACTTACATTGGAGTTAGATTCTCTTACTCTAAAGAGGGTACTAGATGGGAGCTGGGAAGTCCCTTGGTGCATTGCTATGGAAGTCAGAAGAATCAACATATTGAGAAACACATCACAAGTAGAGATGGTGCACATTTACAAAGAAGGAAATATGCTGGCGGATCTTTTTGCTAACCAATTTTTTAGTTTTACAGGTACATAGATCCTAACCTACTCATCATTCCAAGAAGTTCCTTTCGAAGGCAAAACAATAATCAGCATGGACAAACAACAAATCCCCAGTCTCAGATTTAGTAAAAATCATAATAGCAGCTTCTCAATACAAAGGAATTAGCAACAATCAAGTCTTCATTACTCATGAAGAATAAAAAGGAATATGGATCAGAATATTACTCTACTAAATAGACACGCATCAATATCGCCTTACACATATCTACTGAGATAGAATCGTGGATGACTAACCTCTTGGCTCTTTGTCTTCAGCAGTGGTATTAGCTTCTTGTAAGCTCAATCTGCTAAGATAAGGAATCAAGAATAAGTTATCCAATGGCTTCTACAAGATAAACATAAGGTGTCTCTAAGATGAGTTACCTGCATCAGTAGCATCAAGTTCCTGTTCACCTCGAGTTGAAGAAGTCTTTGTTGGGTCCAATTTTATGGCATTTGTGAGACTTGAAATGTTTGAATGAAATTAATCCATGCTCGATGGTTATGCAAGAACTCTTGAAACTACCTTGGTGGTGTTGCAGCTGCTCCCCTCAATTCCTCCCCTCCCGGTGATGGTGTTTGTAGTTGTCAACGACCTTCCAGTTTTTGGAAAGAGTAGTTTTCCTATTTCATTTTCTTTGTTTTTTGTTTTTGTTTGTTGGATTTTGTTTATTTTTTAGTTTTTTCCTTTTGGGCCACTGTTAGGCCTAAGAGGTTTTGTACAGATTTTATTTGGAATAAATGGCCCCTTTGGGCCACTTTCATTTTTTAAAAAAATGTCCATTTTAACTTCTTTTCTTTTTTATTACTTTTAAAGCTAATGTCAAATTTAAATATATATATATATATATATATACACACTTTAATTTCACTCTAATCTTTTTATTTCCTTGTTTTGCAACTCTTATAGCTAGTAGAGTTGACTTTGGTCAACATTTGGAGAAGATGGCCTCAGATGGAAATTTTGTCAGTGATGTTAGCTTCGGAATATTGACTTTGGGCTATAGGGACCTTTGGTTTTCATCCCGAGGCTTCTAGACTCATTTTAGGCTATAAGGTTCTATTTTGGTAAAAGTTGGTTCTTGGGCATGGGGCCCACTTTTCATTAAATCAATCTTCATTGGGAGTTTCATCGATTTCGTTCAGTCTAGAATGTTATTTCTGGTAGGGTAGCATGGTTGGTTGTTGTTCTCGGGATTCTGAATGAATCTTGAGGGTCCATCTAGTGACTAGCCTTAAGTTTTTTATTGGTTGTTGTTGTACTGTTGCAGACCATTTTGATCATCATGACCGTGAGGTCACCATCGCGTTCATGATGGTCTAGTTTTTTGACCATCGCAATCGTGAGGGGTTCCTCATGATTGGATAAAGGTCGACTGGGACCCAGTCAAGCTTGCCTTTCATGACCACATGGCTAGACTATCACGATCATGATGGTCTAGCCAGCTTGGTCATCGCGATTGTGTGGGGTCCTTCGCGATTGCGATGAAGGATCCCTGGCAGTATATAAAGCTTTCACTTTATTATCTTTAATCAAAACTTCCATTAATTTGAGCTTTTTAGAGCTGGTTTTGAGCCTAGTTTTCACTCTCCATTATTCTGGTAAGTTCCCTTTGTTTCCCTTCTACCTTTCCATCTTTAATTCCTGGTTAATCCGTTCATTTTCAAAAAATTCCTTGTTTTAATTCCTTGATCGAAGTGGACTTCAGGGCTGTTTTAGACCCTAAAATGAGTCCTTTTCGTTCTCAATTTTTGGGCATGGGTTTATAAACACGTTGTGAACATAATTGTAACATTTTTTTCAATTTTGGCACGTGGGCTCTGAGGGTCATTTTCTAACCTAATTTCTGGCCCGAATTTTGTATAAGTAATATGGATGTCATTCTTCTTGTCTTGACACTTGGATTATTTTCTCAATAGTGTGGAGGCATTTCAAGGTTGTTCAGAAGGGGAAGGCACACGAGTGACGATTTGTGTTTGTAGTTCAGCCCCGAGGTAGGTTACAATTTTCTTATTTTAGACTTGGCTTAGTTAGATTTTGTATTTTATAAGTTATTGAAACATTAGGTTACATCCTAGGATAGAAATAGTCTTAAATTTTGTGACCGTATAAATTGGCCATTTTGGGACTATAGATTAGGATTATTACTATTTATCCTTAGTTTAGGGGCTTGTAGGATTGTTGTGGCTAGCCTAGAATCCTTAGAATGCTTTTAGGAGGTGTTAGAGGTAGAGTAGGTATTTTTTCTTGTTTCATGTTAAATTTTCATTTCTTCCATTTTTATTTATCGTTATTGTGTAACTATGGGCCCAAGGCCATAGATATAAATTGTACCGAGTTCCAGGTAAGTACCTTGTTTGGAGGGCACTCTTGTTCTATTTTGGTGTATGTTTCCACGTTTACTTGGTTGTCATATGGCTTATGCATGTATATATTCATTCCTGCAAGCATGAACATGGCACAAAAGAACCTAGTACGAACCACCCTTGTTGATCCTTCTGTCATTCGTGGCCAGCTGTTGTTCGGATCGTGGTGAGCTCCTAGTGTTTTGGAGACTTTTACTGCTTTCTATCTACCATTTTATCTATATGTTGTATGTTGGATAGCCAGTACCTGTTGTATAGCTATTTTATACCTTAGATGCTCTTACGGGTGAGACCAGGTCTGGGGTTGGTTCTTGTGTATATATATTGTCTTCTCGATCACTTTAGGGATATTTTTGTATATTTATTACAGTTGGTATGTATCTATATTGTTGGCCCTTATTTCCTTATACTTTCTCTTCTATTTTCCTTATTTAAACTATTTTATTATACTTCTGCATCTTTGGGTTGGATTTCCTGTCGGGGGGTTATGTAGGCTCCATCGCAGCCTGATTTCAAGTCATGACAGAATGGTATCAGAGTTCTAGGTTCACCGGTCTCGCCAGTACAAGAGCAAAGTGTCTAGTAGAGTCTCGTAGATTGGTACGATGATGTATCCTATCTGCGAGGGGCTATAGGACATTTCTAGGGATGATTCTATCTTGTTTGATTCCTTATCGTGCGTCCTTGACCTTATCAACTTCTAAGTATCTTTTGTTTCATTCTTTCTCAGATTGTTTGGACGAGGTCAGTAGCAGGTGAGGATGAGACCCCTGCACTACAGTTAGAGCCTCAACTAGGGGATGGGGTAGAGGTCGACCCAGAGGTTGAGATAGGTACGGGCTGTAGCACCAGCTTGGGCCCAGACTAGGTTACCATCACCAGAGCCTGACATTGGGATTGAAGAGGTACAATATGATCCAGAGGGTGTGGGGCCATCCCAGCATCCAGCAGGTTTTGTGGCTACTCCAGTGCTACAGGACAAATTGGTTCGCTTGCTTGGGTTCCTTGAGGATATGTCATAGCCAGTAGCTTTGCCCGGTACTTTGATTGGTTCTTAGGTCAGAGGCAAGGCACAAAATTTAGCCAAGGCAGCAGCACAGGTTTCAGGAGCGCAACCTGCTACTGCAGCTCCTCGATTAGAGGTGTTGCTAGTTCCTATAGTTATTCCACCTATTCTCATTGTTCTAGTTATGTCTTTTGAGGAGCAGAAGATTCTTGGTAGGTTTCTAAGGTTGGGTCCCCCAAGGATTTTTTGTGCTCCTAGAGAGGATGCGCACGAGTTTCTAACTAGTTTCCAGGAGAGATTGCATAATCTTGAGTTGGTTGAGTCACACAGAGAAGATTACACTATGTTTCAGCTGGATGGTCCAGTAAAATAGTGTTGGAGGTCGTATATAGCTTGCAGGCCAGCCGGGTCACCTCCTTTTACTTAGGAATAGTTCTCCGCAGCTTTTCTGGAGAAATATGTACCGCGTAGCTTGAGAGAGAGGTTGATGGATTAGTTCTCTAGGTTGGAGTAGGGATCCATGTCATTTTCATAGTACGAGGTTCACTTCCACAAGTTTTCTAGGCATGCCACCTTAATTCTGACCACCAAGCACGAGAATGTGCATAGCTTCATTTAAAGTTTGATTTTACAGCTTTGTTTGGCTATAGAGGGTATGGTAGCTTTGTGTCAGTCCTTCTTAGAGGTAGTAGACCATGACCGCACTATCGAGGGTGTACTTCACAAGTCCCAAGGGTCAGCAATAAGAGGCCTCGCTATCAGGGCAGTTTCAGCGATTCACAGACCCGCAGAGGCTACTTTGGTAGGGGTCAACATCAGCAGTGTTTCCAGCCAAGACAGCCTATTCAAGTGACATTATAGATTGATGAGGGTTAGATTAGTTAGGGTTTGATTCAGTCTCTACATGGTGCATATTCTGAGTATTCAAGTCGTGGAGACAAGTTTGGTTCAGCAGGTTCTTCTATTCGGGCTTTATTGGGCAAAGGGTGCTTTGAGTGTGGTGAGTTAGGGAACTTTGCTTCAGATTATCCGAGGGTTAGGAACAGCGGTCAGCAAGGTCAGATGGTTTAGGCCCCAAGGGCTCCAACACCCCCGACCAGAGGTGGTGCATAGGGTATTAGGGGTGGTCCCATGGTACTCGAGGTGGTCCTCAATCAGTAGAATGGGTGGTCATAGCGATCGGAGCCACATGTATGCATTTTCAGGTCATCAAGAGGCTGAGGCTTTAGATGTTGTCATCATAGATATGATCTTCATTTGTCATGAGTCAGCTTCTACTTTATTTGATTCGGGGTCTATGTTCTCCTATGTGTCTGCTAATTAAGATACCCCTCTGGAGTCTACTTATGAGTTATTGAATGTGCCTTTGCATGTAGCTACCCTAGTAGAAGATTCTTTAATAGTGGGTCATATATACCGAGCTTATGTTGTGACTATTCTAGGGTATGACACGTGGGTGGACTTGATTATGCTAGACATGGTTGATTTTGATGTGATTTTAGGCATCGACTGGTTGTCTCCCTACTATACGGTCTTGGATTTCTTCCCTAAGAACGTTACTTTGTGGATGCCTGGTATTTCTCCTTAGTATGCAAGGGTGCCAATAGCCACATGCCAAGGTGAGTTATATCTTTTTTGAGTGCCCAACAGTTGGTTAGGAAGGGGTGCTTGGCCTATCTTGATTATGTTCATAATACTAGTGCCATCACACCTTCACTTCAGTCAGTTTTGGTGTTTTGCGAGTATCTGGATATGTTTCCTTCTAATCTGCTGGGTCTTCCTCCTGATCGTGATATTGACTTTGCCATTGATATTGAGCTGGGCACTCAACCCATTTTGATTTTGACATATCAAATGGCACCAGTTGAGTTGAGAGAGCTTAAGGATCAGCTCCAGGATCTGTTGAGTAGAGGGTTCATCAGGCCTAGTATGTCTCGCAGGGTGCTCTGGTTCTGTTTGTGAAGAAGAAGGATGGGTCCATGCGTATGTGTATCTACTACAAGTAGTTGAATAAGGTGAAAATTAAGAAAATGTATTCAATGTCGCATATTGATGATCTATTTGACCAGCTACAGGGTGCAGCGGTGTTTTCTAAGATATAATGGAGGTCCAGGTATCACCAGTTGAGGATTAGGGTTGTGGACATCCTAAAGATGATATTTAGGACTCGATACAGCTTTTATGAGTTCCTAGTTATGTATTTTGGGTTGACCAATGCCCCAGTAACTTTTATGGTGTTGATGAACCGTGTGTTCAGAGCCTACCTGGATTCCTTTGTGATTGTGTTCATTGATGACATTTTGGTTTATCCGAAGAGTAGAGATGAGCAGGAGCAGCCTCTAAGAGTTGTCCTTCCGACCTTGCAAGACCATCAGTTGTATGCCAAATTCACTAAGTGTGAGTTTTGGTTTGACTCTATGCCATTCTTGGAGCACGTGGTGTCCAAGGATGGGATTATGGTGGATCTAGTAAAGATTGTGGTAGTTTGTGATTGGGCTAGGCCTAATTCTCTCCTACTGAGATTTACAATTTTATTGGGTTGTCAAGTTACTACAGGCATTTTGTAGAGGGATTTTCTTCTATAGAAGCTCGATTGACTAGATTGACTCAGAAGAATGTCCCTTTTTAGTGGTCAGGTGAGTGTGAGGCGAGCTTTCTGAAGCTCAAGGCCTTAATGACTTCAGCTCTGATTCTTACTCTTTCGGTCAAGAGCTAGGGGTTTATAGTATATTATGATGCTTCTGGTGTTAGTTTGGGTTGTATGTTAATGCACCAGGGCTAAGTTATTGCTTGTGCTTCTAGACAGTTGAAGGTTCATGAGAGGAACTACCACACTCATGACTTGGAGTTAGAAGCGGTAGTCTTTGCATTGAAGATTTGGAGGCATTATCTGTATGGCGTGCATTGTGAGATCTTCACTGACCATCACAGTCTTCAGTACATCTTCAGCCAGAAGGATCTGAATTTGAGCCATCACATATGGTTGGAGTTACTAAAGGACTATGGCATCTCCATTCTTTATTATCCATACAAGGCAAATGTGGTAGCAGATTTCTTGAGCCAAAAGGCGCTGAGTATGAGTAGCTTGGCATTATTAGCAGTAGAGGAATGAACTTTAGCTTTAGAGATCCATTCCTTGGGTAACAGGTTAGTTAGACTTGATATTTCTAAGCCAGGTTATATTCTTGCTTGTGTTGATGCTAGATCTTCCTTGTTGGAGAAAATTTGGGCACATCAATTTAATGATGCGAGGTTGAGGATCATTCGTGATAACGTATTGAGTGACGAGGATAGAAAAGCAACCTTAGATTTGGAGGGTGTTCTGAGGATTGAGGGTCGTATCTGCATTCCTAGAGTTGGTGACCTGGTTAGACTGATCTTGGAGGAGGCTCATTGTTCTAGATATTTCATTCATCTCGAGGAAACTAAGATATATCGTGACTTGAGGCAGCACTATTGATGGTGTGGGATGAAGAGGGGTATCTCAAATTTTGTGTCTAAGTGCTCGAACTGTCAGCGGGTGAAGTTTGAGCACTAGAGGCCAGGTGGTTTGACTCAAAGGCTACCCATTCCAGAGTGGAAATGGGAGTGGATAGCTATGGACTTCGTAGTTGGATTTCTATCGTGGATAGGTTGATGAAGTTTGCTCACTTCTTGCCGGTTCAGACTTTCTACAGTTCCAAGAGGTTGGCCTAGATCTACATTCTTGAGGTTGTCCATTTGCATAGGGTGCCAGTTTCCATCATTTCTGACCGTGGTACTTAATTTACTTCATGCTTCTGGAGGTCTATTCAGAGAGAGTTGGGTACTAGGGTTGAGCTTAACATTGCTTTTCATCGGTAGACTGATGGTCAGTCGTAGTGTGCTATTCAGGTTCTGGAGGATATGTTGCAGGCCCGCGTTATTGATTTTGAGAGTCAGTGGGATGAGTTCTTAGTCCTATCAGAGTTTGCATATAATAATAGTTACCACTCCAGCATTTAGATGGATTTGTTTGAGCCTTTGTATATAGGTGGTTCAGATCTTCGACGGGTTAGTTTAATACCTTCGAGGTTAGGCTTTGGGGTACTGACTTGCTTCGTGATTCTATAGATAGGTTTTAGGTCATTCAAGAGAGACTTGAACTGCCCAGAGTAGGAAAAAGAGTTATAATTACCAGAGGATTCGAGACTTAGAGTTAATGGTGGGTGATCATATGTTCCTTGGGGTGTCTCCCATGAAGGGTGTGATGAGGTTCGGGATAAAGGGTAAGCTTAGTCCTAGGTTCATTGGGCCATTTGAGATCCTTCGTCGCATAGGGGGGGTTGCTTATGAGTTGGCCCTGCCTCTTGCTCTTTCTAGTGGGCATCCAGTATTCCATGTTTTTATGTTGAGGTGGTATATTTAGGATGAGTCTCACGTGCTTCAGTGGGATTCAATTCAGTTGGATAAGTCTTTGGCTTTTGAGGAGGAGCCTGTTGCTATCTTAGATAGGCAGGTTAGGAAGTTGAGGTCCAAGAAGATTCTGTCAGTAAGGTATAGTGGCGGCATCGTCCTATCGAGGAGGCTACTTGGGAGATTGAGATTGACATGCAGACCCGCTATCCTCATCTTTTTGAGCCTTCAGGTATCTTTCCTTTCCTAACTTTTGAGGACAAAAGTCCCTTTAGTAATGGATGTTGTAATGACCCTCTAGGTCATTTCCTTGATTTTCATGCTTTTTCCGCATTTTGAGCTTTCTCACAGCGGCTATATGTTATTTATGACTTGCCTGAACTGATGGTTCAGTTCCTGGGCCTTTCGTTTTGTTTTAAGCTTATTTCCCTATTTTACAACTCTTATAGCTGGTAAAGTTGACTTTGGTCAACATTCGGAGAAGATGGCCTCGGATGGAAATTTTGTCAGCATTATTAGCTCTATAATGTTGACTTTGGGCTAGAGGGACCGTGGTTCGGGTCCCAAGGCTTCTGGAATCATTTTAGGCTATTGGGTTCCATTTTGGTAAAAGTTGGTTCTTGGGCATGGGGCCCACTTTTCGTTAAAACAATCTCTGTTAGGAGTTTCATCTATTCCATTGAGTCTGAAATGCCATTTCTGGTAGGGTAGTATGGTTGGTTGGTGTTCACGAGGTTCTGAATGAATTCTGAGGGTTCATCTGGTGACTTTATAGCCTTAAGTTTTTGCTGGTTGTTGTTGCACTGTTGCAGACCATTTTGGTCATCGCGACCATGAGGTGACTATCGCATTCACGATGGCTTAGATTTTTGACCATCGCGATTGTCACACCTTGAGACTACCCCCTAAACGTAATACGGGACCTAAGACCACAAGTGATTCCAAGTTAACCCTTAGCATTAACATGACGTAATATAACATAGATAACAATAGCGGAAACATAACTAAAGGGTAAGCACACTAACTCAACATAAACATAAAGATCTAGGAATATCACAATCGGAAACATGAAATCCTGAATATCTAGCTATGTACAGAAAGCCTCTAAAATTATCGTAATGAGTTGCTGGGACAAGACCCCAGCTAACTCTAAGTACTAAAATAAAGGAGTCTACTAGCTAGGAATCATACTAGTCCTCGAAAGATAAGGACTCACCAACAGTGACTGGATAACCTGCGGTCACTAGCCACTAGCTTGAGAACAAGAGCCTGAATCTGCATCATAATAGGATGCAGCACAAGAATATGCATCAATACTATGGTATGTACTGAATATGCGAGCCTATGCAATAACATGATAAAACGTGCTAAAAACATGCTTAAAATTGAGTTCCATCATAATAAGAGAAATCATAAGTAAATATCGTGGCTTAAGCATAAGACATGAAATAGAAGTCAAGCCTCAAAATAGAATATCATATAACTTAATATCCTGAAAACATTCATATGGGAGTTTCTCTTAACCGATATCAAACCATGTTGAGCACCATGGAGTCTATTGTAATACACCCACACTAAAAAAGGTTATCCTAATTGGCCAAGGTTAGAACCATGTTCATAAGGATCCTGTCATAAAGCCACAGAGGGGAACCTATGGTGGCAATATAGTTTTGGACTTGGGTTATCTAGAACCCTCATCACTCGGTGATATATATATATATATATATATATATATATCATAGTTCTCAAATACATGTGAAATATCTAGATGTCAAAGCTTATTCATGGTCATGATGGCAAACCCGGATTTCATACTACTCACAAACCTTGCTTTTGAAAAATAGTTCATGAGCATTGATGTCATGTCGAGATGTCATATCATTCATAATAGGATCATATCTTAAAGGCTTGCATGGCACTAGTTCAATTTTATAATCGCATGCAGTTTTATAAAAAAACTTAGGAATTAGGCATGCAATTGCTTGAAATTCATGAGGTCATGCTATAAATATACACCAATTTGCTTAAATCAATTCATGCATGTAAAATTGCCTATGTTTAGCCTTCAATTCATGAGGTAATAACTCACTCATAAAAACCCATGCAAAATCATGAAATTTAGAATTAGATTTCATAGGAGAATCATGGGAAGACAATTTATAGAAAAACCCATGGGAATTGGCTAAAAACCCTAATTTGAAAGTTCATAAAACCAATATAGAATTTGGGGGTTTGGGGCATAAGGGTGAAAGAATCCCTTATTGAATACCCACATACCTGAATGGAAGCTTTCTTAATCTAGGACTTGAGGGATGGAGACTTGGAGATGGAATCCTTAGCTTGGAGCTTGGGAGATTTGAGTTTCTTTTCCCCTTTTAGAACTTGAATAAGAGATTGGTAGAAGACTGAGGCTAATTGAGGTTAAGAACCTCCTAGAATAGCCCAAAATGACTTAACTTAGGAGTTAAAAGGAAAGGGAAAAAGACCAGAATACCCCTGACTTAACGGAGAAATTGCAAAAACTCTTCCGCCAGATAGGTTACCCGATGAGCGTCGGACCCTCAATGGCCCATCGGATCTAGTCATTGGAATAGGCTAGCTGGGGGTCGGGTTCTGGATGATTTCCACGGCGGGTTCCCATGGCCCGTCGCAACCAGAACGACCCTGGTGACCGCCCGTAGGAACTGTATGGGGTGAGTCACTGGTCGCTTCCCATAGCGGGGGCTGATGGCCCGTGGTGACTACCACGCCCATCTCCCTTGGCTGTCAAGCTGGGAAACTTATGGCTCAGTTACACTAGATGCTTTCCACGATGGGCCCCATGATGCGTCGGAGCTCTGACGCCCGTGGTTGTCGCCCGTTGATAATGCCCAAACTACACCTCAATTTAAGAAGCGTAAGCGGTCGTCGGCAAATATAGAATCCAACAGAGGTTGGGGTCGATCCCACAGGGAATAAGGTGCAAATTAAGTCGTTAGTGAAGTAGATGACTAGTAGTCAATAGTTTCCGGTAAAAGGGGGGGTTTGTGTGATCGAATCGTGAACAAAAACCAACAATAACGTATGAATGATAATCAATAGGAGAATGAACTAGGGAAGTGTTCACCATGGCGATGGTAACAATGTCGATTCTAAGCTTAACCGGGTTCTTTCTATATGTGTGTCACGATGTGATTGAATTAATGGTATCATCTAAGCGTTTCTCAACCAAATAGACGAATTTACTTTTCAATTCTCTCGAACTTGAAAAGGTATTCTTTTATATTTCAATCCTAAACATCAAGTAGATTAATCTAGTTACAGCATTAATCATAAGACGAGAGTTGGTAGTCTCGAATCCTCATCGTTAATCAAGTTTTCCCGGTTTTAATCTCTTTACTCAAGCAAATTTAAACCTAGGCATGTTCTAATGTTTGCAACCACTAGAAAACGTTAAATAATGAATGATTAACAACGTGACAACATATATATTGAACCCGTCGCTACCCGAAATTTATAATGCTACTTTTGCCATGGCTCCCACAACCCTAGTTGTGGGAGTTTAGTTAATCATGCTAGAAGAAGAAGAGAAGAAAATCATATTCATAATAAAGAGAAAAGATTCTTACAATATAATGAAAACAATCTTCAATTATCCAAGAACAAGAAAACCAAGATCCCAAGAACGAATCAAGAATAAGATTCAAGGAGGAGGAAAACGTGTGTAGCGTGTTTCCTCTCTCAAAACTCGCCTAAACTCTCCTAGAACTATTGGGTGAACTATTGTAAAAAGCTTGACAAATAAAATAAACCTAACATAGGGTATTTATAGGAGTCTAGGAAACAAAGTCCCAAAAACGTTCGGATTCCGCGTAGCGGACTGCCTTACTGTGACGGTTTGGGTGACGGACCGTCACCACCTTGACGGACCGTCACGGTGGCCGTCACCACTAGGCAGTGGTGCTGCTGCCTCAGGGTGACGGTTTGGGTGATGGACCGTCACTGGCTTGATGGACCGTCACTCCAACCGTCACTCTTATCCAGAACATCATTTTTGCTCGTAATTCCTTCCTTTTCTACGTTTGTCTCCCTTTCCTGAAAACATAACATAAAACATCAAAAACGACGACGGTTGCCTGAAAACGTACGATTGTTCTTAGTTTAGAGGCGTCGAAAGTGCCGTAGAATGGCGGCACATCAACACCCTCAACTTAAAACGTTCGCTTGTCCTCAAGCAACATGACACAAAAACAATAATACGACTCAACTAAGAAAACAAACTCGTGTTTCTAGCGACTGATGGTCATCCAATCATTAATTCTTAAATCAAACCACCCTAGTAGCATACAAATGTATGAAACATTAACTTGCAAGGATCCAAACATGTCATTCCGATATGATAGAATATTATGCATACACACGCACAGTTATCCTAACAGTCAATAGACAATACAGAAATCTTGGTGCCCTCACCACAAAGAAGTCCTACGAACAAAATTTAGGACTAGGTAAGACGCTCACACTCACAAACGATTTCAAACAATGCACATGCGATGCCATAGGCTTGCCCTTACTATTCTATTTCAGTTTTTCGGAAAGCCGCTCAGGATCACTACAGGACTTGTTTAGGCTTGTAATGAGGCTTCGGGTGCAGGTAGGATACGTTTGGGGAATAGTGACTAAACCCTCCTTGGAATCACCGACCTACTATTTCCACATAACTTTACTTTGTCCATCCTTTATTCACCTCCTTCTTCCCTTCTTTCTAGCTACAGGTGCGGCCTCTTTATTTTGACACTTCTTTTTATTTCTTTTTCGTTCTTTTCCATCTCTTTTTCTTTTTCGTTTCTTTATCTTTCTTTTTCTTAGACACCACCCGGAATTTTCATTTTATCCACAACCAAACCTATCCATCCTATTTTTCTTCTCATTTACCTCTATAGTAGCCACCCTCAACTTAGGCTGATTGCCTGAGTTGAGGTGCACAATATCCAAGGAGGACCAGGGCTAAAATAGGGATTCAAAGTTAAACAGGAACGGTGACGGGTTATTGAAAGAACATGGTCTATTATGGCTCAAACAGGGATCAAAGGGATTATTTACGTTTGGACGGTCTTATAGGTTAAGTGGACTGCACACAAAAAGGGCCTGTGATCCTCTCCTAAGCAACCAACTTCAAACTTAACAAAATAGACCGGGCAAGTTCTAGATGCATGCACAGAGTAAGAATTTATAACAATACGCTCACACACACTTGGCACCAAGAACCCATACCACTACCAACTATCAAGACAACACTCGGCTTAACATACTTATTCCAATCATAACCACACAATGACATCCAAGGATCCAGACAGTCAATCGTTTCAAACATAAGTACAAAATTAACTTTTTCAGAGGGGGCTCCTTTTAGTATATTTTCCAAAAAACGCAATGCTTGCTATAGACAATTAAAAAATTATAACTAAAATTTAAACGACAACCTAAACATGACGGTTCTACTAGATAGCACACCGGAGGGAAAAGAAACACGGCAACAAAAACCCTCAGTGGTGTATGACTCACAGGTATCCCAACACCCTCAACTTAGACTCATGCATTGTCCCCAATGCAAACATGCGAAAGCTAAAGACTGTGAGAGAAAGGAATACCTGTGGAGCCCATAGGACTCAGATTCTGACATGATGTTGGAGACCGCCAGGGTCTCCAAAGCAGGAGAAATCGATGGAATAGGTGCACGCCACACCATTCTGTTGCGTTCCAACGTCCTCTTTTATCGGCTCCGCAGCTAGTCGCGGCAACTTCTTCATTCTTTCTTTGCAGGTTCTCTTGCGGTGTTTTCGTTTCCTTGATCTATTTTCACCGCCTTCCTCTACAAGTTCCTCTTCTTGCGCTCCCAACTTCATTCTCATAACAGCTCGGGTCTCAACACAACCCTTTTCCTTTAGATGCACATCCGCAGGCGCTTCCTCAATAACATTTAAAACTGTGACCACCTTCATGTCTCTTGGCTGCTTCATCAATTTGGACACATCGAACTTGACCACTTTGTTGTTCAATCTGAAGGTCAGTTCGTTTCTTTCCATGTCAACCAATACTCTTGCCGTGGCTAACAAAGGTCGTCCCAAGATTATGGGAACTTCAAAATCCATTTCGCAGTCCAAGATCACAAAGTCAGCTGGGAATATAAGCTTACCAACCTTTACCAGCACATCAAACAATATTCCAACTGGTCGCTTTACTGAACGGTCAGCCATTAGCACCCTCATGGTAGTTGGTTTGGGCGCTCCCAAACCCAATTGTTTGTAAACTGCTAGCGGCATCAAGTTGATGCTAGCACCAAGATCACATAATGCTCTTCCGAAGTTGAGCTTCCCGATAGTACAGGGAACCGTAAACGCACCTGGGTCTTCCTTCTTTTCCACTAATGATCTTGAAGAAATAGCGCTGCAGTGGTGAAGGTTATCTTCTGGTTCAAAGCTTACTGACCTCTTCTTGGTAATCAAGTCCTTCATGAACTTGGCGTATCCGGGCATTTGTTCAAGCGCTTCCACCAGTGGGATGTTTATTGATACTTGCTTGAGCATGGTCATGAAATTTAGGAACGTGCCATCATCCACTTTTTTCTTCAAACGTTGCGGAAACGGAGGCGGTGGCCGAGGCATCATAGTTGGAAGTTTTTCAACTTCCTTGCTTTTAACCGCGGGCTCTTGAGTACCATCCTCTGCCATCTTTTCGTTCGCATCATCACCTTGAGTCGGAATTACCGGATGTGATTCCGATAACGTTTTACCGCTTCTGGTGGTGATTGCCATACAACTCGCGTCATTCCTTGGGTTTTGAATAGTGTCACTTGGCAGGGTACCTGTCTTTCTTTGATTTAGCAATGCCGAGATGTGACTCACTTGCTGCTCTAATTGCCTGATTGAGGTGGAATGTGAATCCACTAACTGGCTTAATGCTGATAACTCAGTCCTCATCTCCTTTACCCTAGAGTCAGTCGATTCCACCTTCAGCAGCATCTTCGCCATCATGTTCTCTAGTTTGGACGTCCCTGCCTCGTTGCTAGCTTTGTCCCGATTACCAAGTGGTACATAAAACCCACCTCTATCAGTGTTATTCCTCCAGTTTCCCTGGTCGCGATCTCTGTAGCCAGCTTTCTCATA
Organism: Jaltomata sinuosa; assembly: GCA_003996215.1. Taxonomy (NCBI): domain Eukaryota; kingdom Viridiplantae; phylum Streptophyta; class Magnoliopsida; order Solanales; family Solanaceae; genus Jaltomata; species Jaltomata sinuosa. Next base: position 173,527 of record QJPP01002942.1, read on the forward strand.
GTAGTTGTCTCTCTGATAGTTCCGACCTTGGTTTCCCTGGCCATTAGCCTGGAAACCCCCCAAATAGTTCGCCTCCTCATCAGATTCAACCTCTGCTACTCTACCTTGGGAACCCACAGCTTTCACCATCTCAATACCTCCTGACATCAAATGCTTGGTCAGCAGGTCCATTTACGTTTTTAGATGGGCCATGTCTTGGTCCCGTTCTTCCTCTTTTCTGCGCTGCTCTGCTGACATGCCAACTGCATAGGTGCTAGCTGCTACTTCTGTATCACGTGTATGCCAGGCCCTGTTGGTTTTTGTGAGCCTGTCCAAAATAGTTGTGGCATCGGCAAACGTGCGACCCATAAATGCTCCACCTGCTGCGTTATCCAATGTCGGCTTGGTAGCCGAATTCAGTGCCCTGTAGAATGTCTGCATCAAAAATTCGTCGTTCAATTGATGGTTAGGTCATTGTGTCAGCTTCTTCTTGAACCGCAACCAAGTCTCATGTAAAGCTTCGTGAGGTTGCTGTCTGAAGTTGCTAATTTCATCCCTCAACTGTATCATCCTAGAGGGAGGAAAGAACCTTTCTAGGAAAGCTCCTTTCAACTCTCCCCAAGTTGCGATAGAGTCGGGGGTCAGCTCTGTCAACCATAGCGCTGCCTCATCAGATAGAGACAACGGAACAACCTGAGCCTGATCGCTGTTTGACTCACTCCAGGCAACTCAAACGACTTGCAGATGCCCACAAAATTCATCAGGTGTTGGTTTGGATCATCACCAGCAGCTCCACGGAACACTCCTCTTCAACAGCTGAATCATCGTGCTAGTAATGTTGAACCTGGCCCCGGGTGCTAGCCGAGGAAAAGCAATGGCGCCCGTAGCGCCGACTCCAACCAGGTCTATATCCTCCTCATTCAGCGCGATATCGTCCTGCAGACCACCAGCATTCACGTTTTGTTGGGCCTGCAGTTCTGTAGCGAGCCTTGCTGCCTCTGTTTGTTGTGCAACCATGGTTTGCCTTAGCGTCCTTGCGAGCTCGGGGTCGTAGGGTAATATTAGTTCACCCGAGCGTCATGTACTTGGCATGCACAACTCAGTACCCTAGCAAAAACAAAAACAACAAATAAACGTAAAAGCAGGAAAGTATGACTAAGAGTCAAATAAACACACCGGACTTAATAAACAACCGTATTCCCCGGCAACGGCGCCAAAATTTGATAACGCCCAAACTACACCTCAATTTAAGAAGCGTAAGTGGTCGTCGGCAAATATAGAACCCAACAGAGGTTGGGGTCGATCCCACAGGGAATAAGGTGAAAATTAAGTCGTTAGTGAAGTAGATGACTAGTAGTCAATAGTTTCCGATAAAAGGGGGGGTTTGTGTGATCGAATCGTGAACAAAAACCAACAATAACGTATGAATGATAATCAATAGGAGAATGAACTAGGGAAGTGTTCACCATGGCGATGGTAACAATGTCGATTCTAAGCTTAACCGGGTTCTTTCTTTATGTATGTCACGATGTGATTGAATTAATGGTATCATCTAAACGTTTCTCAACCAAATAGACGAATTTACTTTTCAATTCTCTCGAACTTGAAAAGGTGTGCTTTTATATTTCAATCCTAAACATCAAGTAGATTAATCTAGTTACAGCATTAATCATAAGACGAGAGTTGGTAGTCTCGAATCCTCGTCGTTAATCAAGTTTTCCGGTTTTAATCTCTTTACTCAAGCAAATTTAAACCTAGGCATGTTCTAATGTTTGCAACCACTAGAAAACGTTAAATAATGAATGATTAACAACGTGACAACATATATATTAAACCCGTCGCTACCCGGAATCTATAATGCTACTTTTGCCATGGCTCCCACAACCCTAGTTGTGGGAGTTTAGTTAATCATGCTAGAAGAAGAAGAGAAGAAAATCATATTCATAATAAAGAGAAAAGATTCTTACAATATAATGAAAACAATTTTCAATTATCCAAGAACAAGAAAACCAAGATCCCAAGAACGAATCAAGAACAACATTCAAGGAGGAGGAAAACGTATGTAGCGTGTTTCCTCTCTCAAAACTCGCCTAAACTCTCCTAGAACTATTGGGTGAACTATTGTAAAAAGCTTGACAAATAAAATAAACCTAACATAGGGTATTTATAGGAGTCTAGGAAACAAAGTCCCAAAAACGTTCGGATTCCGCGTAGCGGACTGCCTTACTGTGACGGTTTGGTTGACGGACCGTCACCACCTTGACGGACCGTCATGGTGGCCGGCACCACTAGGCAGTGGTGCTCCTGCCTCAGGGTGACGGTTTGGGTGACGGACCGTCACTGGCTTGACGGACCGTCACTCCAACCGTCACTCTTATCCAGAACATCATTTTTGCTCGTAATTCCTTCCTTTTCCACGTTTGTCTCCCTTTCCTGAAAACATAACATAAAACATCAAAAACAACGATGGTTGCTTGAAAACGTATGATTGTTCTTAGTTTAGAGGCGTCGAAAGTGCCGTAGAATGGCGGCACATCACCCGTGGAGATCTTTAGTTGCAAAAATTTTCTTAAATTCAAGTTCGAAAGCTAGTTCGAATTCCGGGGTGTTACAAAATCTCCACCTTGGGATCATTCGTCCTCAAATGAAGACTGTGGAAAATCTGAGAGAAAACAACAATACCAACCCACGAAACATGAAAAACTGAAGAATATGCATGAATATTGAGTTCCAACTTAAACACATGGTTGAACTAACTTTGAAAACATGTATGCATTCTAGGATCATGAGAAAATATAATAGAATAGAATCGGAGGGACATACTAAGGAGGAAACTATTACCTGACGCTGAAACTAGATCAAAAGGAAAGAAATGAGGGTACTTGGCCTTCATGGTTGCTTCTGCTTCCCAGTAGCTCCCTCAACTAGCTGGTTCCTCCACAGGACTTTTACCAAAGTGACTTCTTTGTTCCTAAACATTCGAATCTGACGATCAAGAATCTCAATGGGAACTTCTTCATAAGTGAGGCTATCCTTCACACTCACATCTTCTAAAGGTACAATCAAGGTCAAATCACCAACACACTTCTTCAACAGGGAAACATGGAAAACTGGATGAACCACTTCTAGATCAGCTAGCAACTCCAACTCATAAGCAACACTACCAACTCTCCTTAGAATCCTATAGGGACCTACATAGCAGGGACTAAGTTTCCCCTTCTTACCAAAACTCGTCTGACCCTTCATGTGTGACACCTTAAGAAACACCCAATCGTCCACCTCAAACTCTAATTCTCTTCTCCTCATATCTGCATATGATTCTGTCAACTCTGAGGAGTTTTCAACCTCTCTCTAATAATCTGAACTTTCTCCATAGTCTCATAAACCGAATCTGGATCAATCTAAGCCGCTTCACCTACCTCAAAACAACCAATAGGAGATCTAAACCTCTGACCATAAAGTGCCTCATAGGGAGCTATCTAAATGCTAGAACGAAAGTTGTTATTGTAGGAAAACTCAATAAGAGGTAAGTGATCATCCCAATTACATTTGAAATTGATCACACAAGCTCTCAACATATCCTCTAAGGTCTGAATAGTACAATTCGCCTGGTCATCCATCTGTGGGTAAAAAGTTGGGCTAAGCTTAACCTGAGTACCAAGACCCTTATGAAACATTCTCCAAAACTGGGACGTAAACTGAGTATGCCTATCTGAAATGATAGATAATGGAACCCTATGCAATCTGACTATCTCACGGATGTAGAGTCTGGCATAATCCTCTATTGAATCAGTAGTCTTGACAGCCAAAAAGTGAGATGACTTAGTTATCCTATTAACAATCACCCATATAGAGTCATACTGCCTGCGAGTACGAGGAAAGCCGGTAATGAAATCCATATTAATCACTTCCCACTTCTAAGTAGGAATGTCAATATCCTGAGTCATACCACCCGGTTGTTAATGCTCTACCTTCACTTGCTGACAGTTGGGATACTTAGCCACAAAATCTGCTATGTCCATCTTCATTCCCTTCCACCAATAGACTTCTCGTAGGTTATATTACATCTTGGTGGCACCAGGATGGATGGAATATCTAGAACTATGAGCCTCTGTCAAAATTTGCTGTCTCAAGACATCCATATTCGGAACACATAATCGACCCTGGTAGCGAAGCATACCATCTCCCCCTAGGGAGAAAACCTTTACCCTCTATTGATGGATTGCACCCTTTAACTGATGCAAAATAGGATCACTATCTTGTTTCTCCTTCACCTTAACTACCAAAGATGATTCAGACCCATTCTAAACAATAACACCACCATCAACTGAATCTGTAAGGCAAACTCCCAATCGAGCAAGTCCATGAACATTCTTGGCCAACTCTTTTTTTCCAGCCTTTACCGAAGACACGCTGCCCATAGACAACCTACTAAGTGCATCAGCCACTACATTGGCCTTACCCGGATGGTAAAGCACACTCATATCATAATCCTTAAGAAGCTCAAGCCACCTTCTTTGATGAAGATTCAATTCCTTCTGAGTAAACACATACTGAAGACTCTTATGATCGGTGAATACATCCACATGGACATCATACAAGTAGCATCTCTAAATATTCAGAGCGAAGACTATGGCTGCTAACTCAAGATTATGAGTTGTATAGTTCTTCTCATGAATCCTAAGATATCTAGAAGCATAAGCAATCACCTTACCATGCTGCATCAAAACACAACCCAAACAATTTCAAGAAGCATCACAATACACAACAAATCCATCCAAGCCCTCGGGTAGAGCCAAAACTTGAGTTGTGGTCAACCTAGTCTTCAATCCTGAAAGTTCTTCTCACACTCATTAGACCACTGAAATTTAACTGTCTTCTGAGTCAACTGAGTCAATGGGGAAGCTATGGATAAAAATCCTTTCAAAAATCTCATGTAGTAACTAGCCAAGCCCAAAAAGCTCCTAATGTCATATGGGGAAGTGGGTCTAGGCCAGTTCTTTACTACCTTTATTTTCTGCGAATCAACTTGAATACCATATCTAGTCACAATATGACCCAGAAAAGCAACAAACTACATCCAGAATTCACAACTACTGAACTTAGCAAATAACTGTTGATCCTTGAGAGTTTGCAACACCACCCTCAAATATTCCACATGCTCATTCTTACTTTGAGAGTAGATAAGAATATCATCAATGAAAATAATCACAAACATATCCAAATATTGTTTGAACACACAGTTCATCAAGTCCATAAAGGCTACAGGAGCATTCGTTAGTCCAAAAGACAACCACGAATTCATAATGACCATGCTGAGTTTTGAAAGATGACTTTGGAATGTCACACTCTCTAACTCTGAGTTGATGATAACTGGATCTGAGGTCGATCTTGGAAAAATAGTAGGCACCTTAAAGTTGGTCGAATAAGTCATCAATCCTAGGAATGGGGTACTTATTCTTTATTGTGACCTTGTTCAACTGATGGTAGTCAATATATATTCTGAAAGAACTATCTTTCTTATGCACGAATAGAACTGGAGCACCCCATGGAGAGATTCAGGGTTGGATAAAACTTTTATCAAGAAGGTCCTTTAACTGTTCTTTCAATTCCTTAAGTTTCACTGGAGCCATTCTATAAAGAAGATTAGATATAGGATGTGTATCTAGGAGAAGGTCTATCCCAAAGTTAATCTCCTGCTCGGGAGGGACTCCAGGTAGATCCTTGGGAAACACTTTAGGAAATCTATTTACAAAAGGAACTGACTGAAGAGATGGGGTTTTGAACTCCGAATCCATAACCCGAATTATATGGTAGACATAACCCTTAGAAATTATCTTTCTAGCTTTGAGATAGGATATGAAATGAACCTTGGAGGATGGAGGACTAACCTGCCACTTGAGGATAGGTTCATTTGGAAATTTGAAACTGAATACACGGGTGCAATAATCAACCAAGGCATAACATGCATGTAATCAATGCATACCAAGAATAACATCAAAATCAATCATCTCCAACTCTACTAGATTGACTGAGGTGACTCTATGAAGGAATGAGATAGGGAAATTTTGGTAAGTTCTCTTGGCTGGGAGTGACTCACCAACAGAAGTTGAAACACAAAAGGGTTCTAAGAGTTTTTCAGGACTAACTTCAAATTTGCAAGCAACATAAAGGGTCACAAAATATAAGGAAGCTTCGGGGTCCAACAAAGCATAAACATTGAGAGAGAAGACGTGTAACATACCAGTGACAACATTGGGGGAACTCTACTGATCCTGGCAATATGACATAGCATAAAGACGGTTTGGCGCTGACCACCACCTGAACCAGAAGCAGTACTCTACTGAACTAGATGACCTGCTGGAGCTATTGAGGTAGACCTCTCCTACCACCTCCATGTCCCTTCTTGGCTGAAGGGCAATCCCTGATCCTATAACCAACATATCCATGTCCAAAGCATCCACCGGTGATATAAAGGCACTCTCCAAGGTGACTCTTCCCACACTTGTTGCAAACAGGGTAAGAAGCCTCTTTTGCCATACTCCCCTGAGACTGTAAACCTGATCCTCTACTTGTCTGATAATTCCTAGACCTGGGGGACTGAGTAGGAGCACTAGCTGATGAAGGCACGAGTCCTAATAACCTCTTCTATAATGAAGAACAGTATCCGCCTCCAGACCTCTTATGACAAAAACTTGAACTCTCTGATCTGGCCCTCTTGTTATCCCTTACCATTTCCTTCAACTTATCCCCCTTAATCTGCTGAGCATGAGTCATAAGCCTAGAGATATTCATGTGTCCCAATAGTATTGCGAACCTGCATTTCTTTTTCACCAAGTCGGATACCCTATAAATAAAGTTGCTCATCCGATCCCTCGGATCAACCACCATCGAAAGAGCATACCAAGAAAGATGATTGAACTTCAGCCCATATTCCTGAACTGACATAGATCCTTTCCTCAAATTCATAAACTCTTCGGCCTTATCCTCCCTCAACTCCTTAGGGAATAACTGATCAAGAAATGCTTTCTCAAAGAACTCCCATGTCAGAGGGACCACATCCCTGCCCCTCGCATCCTTCCACTGAGTATACCGAATGTGAGCCACATCCTTGAGCTGGTAGGAAGCTATCTCAACACCATCAGCACCGATAATCTGCATCACCTCCAAAATCTTCTTCACCTCATCCATAAAATCCTGTGGGTCTTCACCAACCTTAGACCGCAAAAACTCTGGCGGGTTCATAGAGATGAAGTCACAAACTCTGGCAGCAGCTGTCCCACCATGAGAGTTAGCAGGAACAAATGCATTTTGATTGTCTTGAGTAGCCCTAGCCTGTGCTAACATCTGAATGGCATTCCTGAACTCTGCATTAGTGACCTCGTGGTTCAAAACTAGAGGATTAGCATTTCGGGCATTGGCTCTGCGAGGCATGATCTAAAATGCATAAAGATTGGATTAGAGAGGAGTAAATCTATTACACGATGTTGATTATGAAGTTTTTCCTAAAACATCTCGTAGCCTTCCCCTCATAAGTGTGTCATGCTTTACACCCCTGAAATAGACTCTACTTAATATGGTTTTCAGACACCCTAGGACTCTTGAACTTTGGCTCTGATACCAAGTTTGTCATGCCCCGAGACTACCCCCTAGATGTAACATGGGATCCAATACCACAAATGATCCCAAGTTAACCTTGGCATTAGCATGACATAATATAACATAGATAACAATAGCAGAAGCATAACTAAAGGGTAAGCACACTAACTCATTATAAACATAAAGATCTAGGAATATCATAATCTAAAACATGACATCCTGAATATCTAGCTATGTCTGAAAAGCCTCTAAAATTGTCGTAATGAGTTGCTCAGACAAGATCCTAGCTAATTCTAAGTACTGGAGTAAAGGATTCTACTAGCCAGGAATCATACTAGTCCTCAAAAAATAAGAACTCACCAACAGTGACTGGATAACTTGCGGTCACCAGCCACGATCCTGAGGATGTGAGCCTGAATCTGCATCATAATAAAATATAGCACAAGAATATGTGTCAGTACCATAGAATGTACTGAATATGCAAGCCTATGAAATAATATGATAAAACATGCTCGAAAATATGCTTAAAACTGAGTTCATGCATAATAAGAGAAATCACAAGTAAATATCATGGTTTAAGCATAAGACATGAAATAGAAGTCAAGCTTCAAAATAGAATATCATATAACTTAATAGCTTGAAAACATTTATACGGGAGTTTCTCTTAACCAATATTAAACCATGTTGAGCACCATGGAGTCTAGTGTAATACACCCATATGGAAAAAGATTGTCCTAACCAGCCAAGGTTAGAACCATATCCATAAAGATCCTGTCGTAAAGCCACATAGGGTAACTTACGGTGGCAACGTAGTTTTTGACTTGGGTTATCTAGAACCCTCATTGCTCGATCCTAAATACTACTCCCAAAATATATATATCATAGTGCTCACATATATGTGACATATCTAGATATCAAAGCTTATTCATGGTCATGATGGCAAACCCAGATGTCATACTACTCACAAACCTTGCTTTTGAAAAATAGTTCATAAGCATTGATTGCATGTCGGGATGTCATATAGGGGTGTGCAAAAATCGGTTTAACCGATAAACCAAACCGATAAAAATATTATTGGTTTATTGGTATTGGGTTATTGGGTTAACGGTTTTTAAATGGATTTGTAAAATTTTTTATTGGGCTATCGGTTCGGTATTGGTTTTAAGGTTTTAGTTAATGGTTAAACCGATAACCCAATAAGATTATATTTTTATTCATAATTGTATAATAGTGGCTTTAGATTTTAAATATATACCCTATTATTTTTTGCATTTTATAGTTGTTGTCTTATTGTTGTTATTTTTGAGAAATTGCTACCGTTGCTACTGTATTCAAGTTTTCTACTTAATAAGAAAGAAAATAAGTTTATTTTAGTAATAACGCATTTGAATTTACTTATACTTGTATTTTGTATAGATGTTTATGCATGAAAGTAGTCTATATATGAAGAAGAAAATAAGAGAAATCAAAAATATTATAGGAACATTTTCTTATTGGTTAAACCGATAACCGAACCGTTAAGGACCAAAAATCGATTAACCGAAAACCGATAACGAATATCTTATTGGTTTGGTTATCGGTTTTGCATGTTTACAAACCGATAACCGATAAACCAAACCGATAATATACAAAACCGAACCAAACCGACCGATGCACACCCCTAATGTCATATCATTTATAATAGGATCATATCTTAAAGACTTACATGGAACTAGTTCAGTTTCATAATCGCATGTAATTTTATAAAAAAAACATAGGAATTAGGCATGCAATTCTTTGAAATTTATGAGGTAATGTTATAAATATACACCAGTTTGCTTAAATCAATCCATGCATACAAAATTGGCTAAGTTTAGCCTTCAATTCATGAGGTAAGAACTCACTCGTAAAAATCCATGAAAAATCATGCAATTTAGAATTAGATTTCATAGGAGAATCATGAGAAGACAATTTATAGAAAAGCTCATGGGAGTTATGTTAAAACCCTTATTTGGAAGTTCATAAACTCAATATAGAATTTGGGGGTTTTGGTCATACGGATGAAAGAATCCCTTATTGAATACCCACATACCTTAATTGAAGCTTTCTTAATCTAGGACTTGAGGCATAGAGAGTTGGAGATGGAATCCTTAGCTTGGAGCTTGGGACATTTGAGTTTCTTTTCCTCTTTTAGAACTTGAATGAGAGATTAGGAGAAGACTTAGGCTAATTGAGGTTAAAAGCCTCCTAGAATATCCCAAAGTGACTTAATTTAGGAGTTAAAAGCAAAGGAAAAAAGATTGGACTACCCCTGACTTAAAGGAGAAATTGCAAAAATTCTTCTGCCGAACGGGTTACCTGATGGGCGTCGGACCCTCAACGGCCCATCGGACCTAGTTGTCGAAATGGGCTAGCTGGGGGTTGGGGTTATGGATGATTTCTACAGTGGTTCCCATGGCTCGGCGCAACCATGACAACTATGGTGACCGCCTATCAGAACAGATGGGGAGTGAGGGAGTGAGGGAGTGGGGGAGTGAGTCACTAGTCGCTTCTCCGGGGGGGGGGGGCGATGTCCCATGGTGACTTCCACGCCCATCGCCCTTAGCCGTTGAGCTGGGAAACTTATGGCTCAGTGCCACTGGATTCTTTCCACAGCGGGCCTTATGACCCATCGGAGCTCTGATGCCCGTGGTGGTCTCCCTTGGAGACCTCCAATTAAAGATTTTTTTTGAAATTTCAAGTTTGAAAGCTGGTTTGAATTCCAAGGTGTTACAGTGATCACGAGGTGTTCCTCGTGATTGCGATGAAGGTTGACTGGGACCCAGTCCAACTTGCCCTTTGAAATCATGTGGCTGGACTATCGCAATCAAATTGTCTAGCTAACGTGGTTATCACGACTGCGTAGGGTCCTTCGTGATCTTGATGAAGGACCCCTAGTAATATATAATGCTTTCACTTTGTTTTCTCCTCCTTTTTAACCAAAACTTCCATTGATTTGAGCTTTCTAGCGCTGGTTTTGAGCCTAGTTTTCACTCTCTATTATTTTGGTAAGTTCCCTTTGTTTCTCTTCTCCCTTTCCGTCTTTAATTCATGGTTAATCAGTTAATTTTCCGTATATTCCTTGTTTTAATTCCTTGATCAAAGTGGACTTCAGGGCTATTTTGGGCCCTGAAATTAGTCCCATTCGCGTTCAATTTTTGGGCATAGTTTTATAAACCTGTTGTGAACATTATTGTGAAATTTGTTTTTTGTTTTTTCATGTGGGCCCCGAGGGTCATTTTTCGACTCGATTTCTGACTTGAATTTTATATAACTAATATAGGTGTCATTCTTCTCATCTTGACACCTGGATCATATTTTCTATAGCATGGCAGCATTCTGAGGCTGTTCAGAAGTGAATGGCACATGAGTGACAGTTCGTATTTGCAATTTTGCCTCGAGGTAGGTTACGATTTTCTTATTTTAGACTTGGCTTAGTTAGATTCTATATTTCATAAGTTATTGGAATCTTAAGTTAGATCCTAGGGTAGAAATAGGCTTAAATCATGTGATCATATAAATTGGCCATTTCAGGACCAAAGATTAGGATTATTACTATTTATCTTAGTTTAGGGGCTTGTAGGATTGTCGTGGCTAGCCTAGAATCCTTAGAATGCTTTTAGGAGGTTTTAGAGGTAGAGTAGATGCTTTTGCTTGTTTCATGTTAAATTTCCATTTCTTTCATTTATATTTATCGTTAATGTGTAACTATGTACCCGAGGCCATAGCTTTAGACTGTGCAGAATTCCAGGTAAGTACCTTGTTTAGAGGGCACTCTTGTTCTATTTTGGTGTATGTTTCCACGTTTACTTGGTTGTCATATGGCTTATGCATGTATATATTCATTCCTGCAAGTATGAACATGGCATAAAAGAGGTTCTTCAGTGTTACTACGCATTTTCGAGCTTTTACCGGGATCTTTACTAGTGATTTTTGGATTTGAAAACTGAGACGCCTCCCTTTTTACTGGTATAAGTTTCATGGAGGACATTTTTACCTATTTCATGTACGATGCTGGGATTTTGGACACACTTTTACTTGTTGCATGTCCAATGCTGTGATTCCAATCTCATATTTACTTATTGTTCATTCGACTCTTGGATTTCAGACTCATATTTACTTATTGTTCATCCGACTCTGGGATTCTGGACTCATATTTACTTATTGTTCATTCGATGCTACGATTCTAGACTCGTGTTGCATTAGCCACATTTTGCATCATATCATTTCTCGGTGCATTGCATTTATTTATGTATACTTGGAGTGCCTTTGCCTTATTATCATTATTATCTTTGTCATTGCTGGGTTACGGCTCTGTTAGTAGATAACTAGATTTAGGTGGATCCCTGTAGCTAGTTTACTTTCCTGTAGTTTATATTATATATTATCTTTCTGAGCTCGATCATTCGATGATACCTACTAAGTACCTATTATTTTGGTACTCATACTACAACTCTGCATCTTTTTCTGATGCAGCACCTAGTACGAGTCACCCTTGCTGATCCTCTTATCATTCGTGGCCAGCTGTTGTCAGATCATGGTGAGCTCCTGGAATTTTGGAGACTTTTACTGCTTTTCATATACCTTTCTGTCTATATGTTGTATTTTTTATACACAGTACCTGTTGTATAGCTATTCCGTACCTTAGACGCTCTTGTACCGGTGACACCAGGTCCAAGGTTGGTTCTTGTGTATATTTATTATCCTCTCGATCATTTTAGGGCCATTTTTGTATATTTATTACAGTCGGTATGTATCTATACTGTTGGCCCTTATTTCCTTATACTTTCTCTTCCGTTTTTCTTATTTAAACTGTTTTATTATACTTTTGCATCTTGGGTTGACTTGCCTACCGGGGGGTTATATAGGCGCCATCGCAGCCCAATTTTGGGTCGTGACAGTTTTGGAGCTGGAGTTTGGAGTGAAGAAGTGATAACGGAAAATACAACAAACAAGAAGAAACGAAGGAAAAGATATGAGAATTAATAACTAGGAATTGAAATTATGGGCAACAAGGGGCTAAAACCCTCACCTCCCAATTGATTCCAACAACTAGATATTAATTCAACTCAACTAATCAAGGAAACCTAAATGAAATCCACAAGTGGGAGACCTTCGATTAATTAAGTAAAGAAGTTAAACTAACAATCAAGAAAGTCACCCTAATCACTCACTAATTCCTTAAGGGAATTACACTAAGCCTTACACTAGCAACTACAAGTTTAGAGTATCAATCTTTAATATGCAAAAACTAGTCTTCCAAAATGAAGAAAAGCTACTACTTATACTAGGGAATAAGAAGACACTAGCTATTACAGTTTTGCCCTTAATGAAGTAAGGGCCTTGTTTGGTTGCCTTCTTTTGGGAATTCTTGAATTCCTCCTTCCACCTCACTTTAATGGACCACCCTCACATTGTATGCTTTCCTTTTCATGAACATCATACGTGTCATCTATACCATCCATACTCGTGTCAACCATGCTATCTATGCTAGTATCATTCTCCCCTTCTTGAAAATGATTCGTCCTCGAATCCAAACCTTAAAGATACATGAGAGGACAACAACCAAAACATCCTCAAAGCATGAGGGTTAGTACAAGGGTTAGCAACAATATCACCATGCCAAGGGGGCACAAATTTGAGATATAACCAAATATCCTTTTCTTCCAATAAAAATAACTCATCGTACAAGGTGCAAAGGTTTTGGTTATGATAAACATCAAGAGACAAGGCAAACACAAAGGTCTTTGTGGCATCAAGTATCATATCTAACTTTGGAGCCATAAGACACAATTGTTTCATTATCTCACAAGTAGGCCACACCAAAAGTGGTGCACTCACCCATAAGGGTTCATTCGGGTCAAAAAAGTAAAAGACCCACATATCCTTACCTCCATACAAAATAAATCTCACACCACTACGGGTATCATCATAAGCAAAAAGGTAGTAGAGAAAGGTGTTAAGCTCACTATTCTCATCTAGGGCATGCCAAACGATAAGGACACTGATAGATAAGAAGAGACATTTTAAGCGCAAAACAATCCTCTCTATAAGACAACTTTCCAAAGGAAGAAAGTGCACCAACAAAGCCATGCTACTAGAATAGTCGAGGGATTTATTAGGAGTCAAATCACTCCATGCCAAATAATACTCCCAAGGATTTGGGGTCCCTCCTATCATAGAACCAAACATGCTTCCAAAAGTTCCATTTGAAACTTCAACTTGTCCAACCCTATGAAGGTGACAAGGAGCTTTCAATATCCATGGACTCTCCCAAAAATAAATAAGCAACTTAGCATCCACTCGAGGGTTCTCAATTGCAAATACACACTTTAAGAAAAGAATGTTAACAAGATGGCATTCACAATTTGGAACATAAGAGGATGAGATTAAGCATTTCAAGTACACTTCATTATTATTCCTCAAACAAACTCCCACAAAGAATGGATAAACAAATGGAGTCATGCTTTTAAGAATCCATCCTAACACCTCAACTTGTCTAACCACATAAGTGTGACAAGGAGTAGAATACATAAATCGGGCATCACGAATGCACCATGGATTCTTTCCCAAACAATAACTATGGTTGGCATTCAAAACATGAAACACACATAACTTAAGCATATCCAAAACCAACCATGAATACATTGGAGCTATATCATCACTCTCATGGTAGGGTATGAGGTCATACAATTTCCAAAACCTACCTACCATAGGAAAAGTGTCATCATGACTCCAAGGATTGCTTGGAATAAGAGGGGAAGGGTACATACCTTGAAGACGGGCTTTTGAGTCTGCATTCTTGTGCACCACACTTGGTTTCCCAAAGCTTTCCCTCCAATGCATCATTTTGGACCCATAGACTTGGTCTTTGTGTTTCTTCTTAAGAGTTGACTTTCTAGGTAGCTCTATTATTAGGCCTTCAACCCTTTGTTCATGAGGGACTTTGTTCGGATCCTCCTTTAGAAATATTTGTCCATGAACCTGCAAAAGAGAAGGGATGGTACTAGGCAAAATGCTAGCACCATGGTTAGTAGATAACAGGGGATTGGTATTGGCAAGTCCCAAAATTAAGTGCTCCTTGTGCACCTCTTTTAAGTCACTTCTTGGCTCATCAATCTCATACAACTTTCCTTCTTGAGCCAATTCTTTCTTCTCCTTTTCAAGTTCTTCTCTCTTAAGTACTTTCTGAAGCTCCCTCATTATCTTGTAGTCCTCACTCACTTGATAGGGTGTTAAAGGTACAAGAATGTGCCTTCGTCCTCCAAATACAAATGAGTATTTATTGGACTCCACTTGATATCGAACATCCCTACCGGCTAGCCAAGGTCTACCAAACAACATATGACAAGATTGAATGGGCAAAACATCACATAACACCTCATCTCGATACTTGCCAATGCTAAAATTCACGACCACTTGTTTGGTTACCTCTACTTCATAATTCTCAATGAGACATTGAAGTGTGTATGGCTTGGGGTGTCTTTGTGTAGGAAGCTTCATTCTATCAACCATAGTGCAACTCACCACATTAGTACTACTCCTACCATCAATGACCAAGGAACATACCCAATCCATCATCTTGAACCTTGCATGAAATAGGTTCACACTTTGATCAAGTTCCTCTTTAGAAAGATCCCCCATGATTCTCTTTAGATCACAAGAAGAGTTCAAATCCTTCTCCAATTTCTCATCAACAACATTTGAGGTTGCTTCATCATGCCTAACCTTAGGTTCATCACAACCATTCCCAACCTCATACTCTATCACATTTTTAGCACAAGGTTCATCACACAAGATAACATTTGACCTCTTTTGTGGACAATTTCTAGCAATATGTCCTTCACCTTGACACTTATAACATCGACTGATAGAAGGAGAAGAAGATTGAGGTATATCATGATTACCTCCATAGACTTGGTCTTCCCCTTTTGTGTTGTAGTTAGCTTGAATAGCTTGACTACCATCTTGGAACATTGGAAGACTCGCCATGTTGTCACCCATCCCATGATTTGGAACATCTTGACCACCATATCGATCACTTCGATCTTCACACCTTCCTCCTTCATTCCTATACCTATCTCCACTATCACATTTTCCTTGACATCTCATGATGCCTTGGTTCATACCAAAGCCTTCGGGTCTTTCCCACCATTCATTCGGGATAACCTCTTCACACATTTCATCATAAAGAGGGTTTTGATAATAGATATCTTGGTAGGGTACTTGTGGGTAGTGTTGTTGGGTTGGAACATAAGGTACATGCAAAGATGCATGTGATATATTTTGTGGAGGTGCTTGGCTTCTATCTTGGTTTTCCACAAAAGGACTCCTTTGTGGTGGATGATATGGTTGTGTATTTGGATGTGGGGTGACTTGCCTATCATAGCTTGGGTTCATTCGGAATGAAGTTTGAGGGTAGGATTGGTTCCAATTTGGTTGGGGGTAGTATAGGTTGAATTCTTGACCCGAGGTCCTTCTTGTTTCTTCACTTTGACTTGTCATAAGGAACCTCCTTTCATTCATACTATCCATCCTTTTTACCCTTTCCTCTATACCTCCAAACCTCCCATTTGTTTCAACCACCCTTTCATTCATATTGGTCACCCTCCTTGACACATTGAAATTCGTCCCCATGTTGTTCACCAAGCTCCTTCCTCCATGGTTATAAGGAAAATGATTAGACATTGTACCTACAAAAACTCAACAAACAATATTAGTAGAAAAAAAAAGCCTCACATCACTCGTATGTAAACTCTCAACTCATCTTCTATGGCGTCGTCTCAAAATTGTTAGTGAACTAGCTCCACTCAATCAACTCAAGGTCACCTATCCTTTGTGGAGGAGTAGATTCTTGTGACTCTTGAAAGAAGGACGACTTGAAAGACTCTAAACGGACTTGAATCAAGAAATTAATCAACGAAACAAAACAAGAAAAGAAGAAGGAAGAAGCACGAAAGAATTCGGACTCAAGAATTAAGTAACAAAAGTAGGAGAAACCACTTGTTGTTGCTTAATTTGGAGAATCAAAGAGATGATTTGATGTTTAAAAACTAGTTAACAAGTAATTAAAGATGTTAATTAGTTGTTAAATATTACTCTCTCCCTCCGTGAGTATATCTCCCTCTCTGGATCTCTCCCCTATTCTCTCGTGCCTAATTTCTCTATCTCTATCCTCTATTCTCTTTCTGCCTCTTTTTTTTCAATCTCTTCTATCTCCCCTAGTTCTCCTTGTGCCTCATTTTTTAATCT
Organism: Jaltomata sinuosa; assembly: GCA_003996215.1. Lineage (NCBI taxonomy): Eukaryota > Viridiplantae > Streptophyta > Magnoliopsida > Solanales > Solanaceae > Jaltomata > Jaltomata sinuosa. Next base: position 190,375 of record QJPP01002942.1, read on the forward strand.
CTTTTATCTCCCCTCTAGTTCTCCTAATCTCTCTTTCTCCATCCTCTTTGTGTTGCATCTATATTTTTTTGTGTGCGTATGTGTTTGTATTTTTGTCTCTAATATTGTTCTCCTTTTTTATGATGCGTGTTATATATATATATATATATATATATTTAATATGTGTGTGTATTAGTGGTGAGTTGTGTATCCGTATGTGGTGTGTGTGTTATGTAGTGTACTGTGTTATGTGTGTGAGGATGTAGGTAGATTAATGGGGAAAGTGGGGGAGTGGCAGGTGGGTTTTTGGGTAGTTTAGAGAATGAAATCTTATTTTGTTTCTTTTTTTTTGGTAGTTTAAAGATATAAATAAAATACAATCATAAAAATATTAGTCTATTATTTTAGACTAACATAAATATAAGACAAGTTAAATATCTAGACTAAAAATTGTAATGAAGAACATATTAAAATTACTAACTTATTTATTAAAATTTAAATTAAAAGAAAACATATTTTTTGGAAATTTTCTTTTCTTTTGAAAAGTAAAAACAAAACTTATCCTAAAATGTGACTCTATTTTTGGATTTTCAAACTCTTTAAATATAAACCTACTAAAAATGAAATAAAAACTAAAATAAAAATTAGATTTAAAATAAATATTTAAAGTTAAAAATGGGTTAAAACTCGGGAAGGGTCAAAAATCATGTGTCTACAATAACTCTTCTGCCTACTCTGGGTAGTATAAAGCCTCTCCTAAATGACTTGAACTTTATCCATAGAATCCCGCAGCAAGTCAGTACCGCACGGTCTAACCTCGAAGGTATTAAATCAACCTACCAGAGACCTGCACCGCCTACCATATAATGCCTCAAACAGAGCCATCTGAATACTGAAGTGGTAGCTATTATTATACGCAAACTTTGCCAAGTCTAAGAACTGGTCCTACTAACCTCCGAAATCAATAACACAAACCCGCAATATATCCTCCAAAACCTGAATAGTATGCTCAGACTGGCAATCAATCTACAGGTGAAAAGTAGTGCTAAGCTCGACTCAGGTACCCAACTCCCTCTTAATAGACCTCCAAAAATACGAAGTAAATTGAGTACCACAATCAGAAATGATAGAAACCGGCACCCCATGCAAACGGACAATCTCACAGATGTAAATCTGAGTCAACATCTCTGAACTGTAAGAAGTCTAAACTGATAGAAAGTGAGTAGACTTTGTCAACCTATCCATGATGACCTGAATAGAATCAAATCGTACGTGGCAAGCCTACCATAAAGTCCATAGCTATCCGCTCCTATTTCCACTAAGGAATGGGTAGCCGCTGAGTCAAACCACCTAGTCTCTAGTGCTCGTACTTCACCTGCTAACAGTTCAAGCACCTAGACACAAAATCTGAGATATCTCACTTCATTACACACCACCAGTAGTGTTGTCTCAAATCATAATACATCTTAGCTACCCCAGGATGAATAGAATACCTAGAACAATGAGCCTCCTACAAGATCAACCTGACCAAAGCAGCAACTCTGGGAAAGCAAATACAACCCTCAATCCACAGAACACCCTCCAAATCCAAGACCGCTTTCCTAGCCTCGCCACTCAAAACCTTATTATAAATGATCCTTAACCTTGCATCATCAAACTGTTATGCCCGAATCTGCTCTAACAATGATGATCAAGCCTCAACACATGTAAAAATGTGGCCAGGCTCAGAAATGTAAAGTTTAACCAACCTATTAGCCAAGGGTTGTATGTCCGAAGATAAAGGTTCCTCCTCTACTGTAAAGTATGCCAAGCTACTATACTCGCTACCTTTCGGCTCAAGGCATTTGCTACCACATTTGCCTTGCCTAGTGATAGAGAATACAGATATCATAGTCCTTCACTAACTCCAACCACGTGCGCTGCCTCAAATTTATATCCTTCTGGCTAATGATATACTGAAGACTATGGTGGTTAGTAAAGATCATACAATGCACACCATACAGACAGTGCTCCTAAATCTTCAACGTGAAGACTATTGTTGCTAACTCCAAGTCATGGTGGGGTAGTTCCTCTCATGAACCTTCAGCTGTCTGGAAGCATAAGCAATAACTTGGACATGTTGCATCAGTACACAACCCAAACCAACTCTTGTAGCATCACAGTAGACCATAAACTACTAACCATCAAACAAAAAAGTAAGAATCAAAGCTGAAGTTAATGAGGTTTTGGTTTTAGAAAGCTCACCTCATACTCGTCAGACCACTGGAAAGGGATATTCTTCTGAGTTAATCTATTCAATAGAGCTTATATAGAAGAAAATCCCTCCACAAACCATCTATAGTAACCTGCCAACCCAACAAAACTGCAAACCTTGGTAGGAGAAGTAGGCCTAGCGCAATAACGAATTGCCATAATTTTTAGTGGATCAACCATAATCTCATCCTTGGACAACACATGCCCCAAGAATACCAGAGACCCAAGCCAATACTCACACTTAGTGAATTTGGCGTACAACTTCTGATCTTGCAAGGTTTGAAGCACAACTCTCAAATGTTGCTCATGTTGCTCCCTACTCCTTTAGTAAACCATCATAATGTTATTGATAAACACAATACTGAAGGAATCCAGGTAGGCTCCGAACACACAGTTTATCAACTCCATAAAGGTTTTTAGGGCATTGGTCAACTGATGACGTTCAAAAATACTCTGCCGTAGGAGGTGGTAACGATCGCCATACAAAAATAAATAAATATACCCAATGGATGGTCAGGGTCGTATCCACGAGGAATAGAGTGATAGTTCGCTAAGAAATAATCGAATAGTAATCACAAAGGTGAGTCAATATTCAAACAACCAAAGTAAAAGTTGGAGGAAAAAGGAATGGGAATTAGCGTATCAATTTCAACATAATATTAATGAAAACATGATTTTTTAATGAATGAGAAGAACAACTAGGGTTATGCTTCTGATGGGATTCTTAAATGGGTTAAGGACTTGATTAATTATGCAAATAAAAGATACGGGTAGCATTGGTTTGGGCTATATTTGGTAGTCTCTCAACCCTCCAAATATATATACTATAGCCTTTGCCCAAGCACCATAGCTATTACTTTCAACCAACCAATTCAAAGCTTGGGGAAATCACACTATTTTTAGCTTAGATTCTTAGATGAAACTTTCCTTCGATTAAGCTATTTCTAGCCTCAATCTAAGGTGGAAATCCCAAATTCCCATTATTGAATTCCTATCCAAATTATGAACTTCTCTTTCAAGCAAGAACACAATTAAGTAAATTCAATTTATATTTGCAACTATCAATTTTATGATTAAAATATGAAGAATTCAATAGACCCATACTAATTCATCAATAATAAGAACAATTAATCAATACCCACATTCAAATTCAAATACCCATCATGCACATAACCCTAGACAAGGAAATTAGTTGCTCATATTATTGAATTAAGAATATATACCAATTAGGTTATCCATAATTCCATTCATATTCAAAGCTAAACTCCAAATCCAAGCTCAAATCCTTACAAAAGTGGTGATTATAATTGGAGAAGATGAAGAGAGAAGAGTGTACTCTCAATATCTTCCTTTGGAAAAGCAAAATATTCTATATCAGCTACACACCCAAAAATGGATTTTAGAAACTTCTCAATGCGTCACATGGCTTTGGACAACGTTACCCCTTGGGGGTGGTGATAAGATCCCAATCGAAGTTACTAATTGAAATCTTTCAAATATGAGGAAATTAAAGATAGATGAGAAGTGAAGAAAGAAAGGCTTAAATGAATCCACAAATAAACTAAGGGAGAAGAGACTTTGAATTTTGAAAATAAACAACTCAATTGAATCCACAAATGAGCAATCTCAAGTGAAAATCAAGGTAAAGGATTTTTATATCAATAATGGGAATCCACTCAAACTACACTAAGCTAAAAAGCTACACTCTCAAAGAGTTCTTCAAATCTCAATTCAACATAATCTAAGGAATGAAAATAGATAAGGCATGTATTTATAGTATGCTTTACAAACATAGCCCAAAAGTGGCTATTTAAAATAAGGCCCAAAAGTGACCTTGGAAGACTACATAGGTCGCACATCATGTGCGAAGCTTGGTGCATTTTGCACCATCCATTGTGCTGGTCACACATGGCTTCGCATAGCTCTAGCAACAACCATCTTCGTGTTGTCTTCTCCCTCTTGCTTCCAAGCAATTATCCAAATGTGGAATTGCTTCAATTAGAGTGTAATGAGTCTCTTACAAGATCCCTTTTGTGCTCCAAGGGTGAGTGTGGCTTGGATCCTCTAGTCTAGACCTTGAAGTATAAGTCTAGCATGAATGATTTCAGGAGATATCGTATCATTCTCGCATGAATGCTTTCAGGAGATATCGTATCATTCTCCCCTTCTTGAAAAGAATTTATCATCGAATGCAAAGCTTGCAAAAACATAGGAAGGACAAACAACCACAAATTATTCATAGTATGAGGGTTAGCACAAGTAGTAGCATGCCATAGAGGCACCCTTAGAGGGTCTCCAGGGTCAAAGGGATATAAGACCCACTTAACTTGGTCACAACAAAATTGGACCAATCTAAAGAATCCCTACCTCTATAAGAAATAAATCCAATACAAACATGGACATCATCATATGCAAAGAGGTAGTAAAGAAATGTGCTAAGGATACTAACCTCATCTAAGGTGTTCTAACAAGTAAGATCACAAGAAGATGAGATAAGATGTTTCAAGCATGTTATGCCTCTCTTTCTCAAGCAACTTCCCAAGGAAAGTAAGATCATCAATGGAGTCATGCTACTAGAGGGATTGAGGACTCTATTAGAAACCAATTCAATCAATAACAAATGGTCCTCCCAAGAAGTTGGGTTCCCTCCAACCATGAGCCTAAGCATGCTCCCAAGAGTCCAAGTCACTACTTCAAGATGTCCATCCCCAAGAGGGTGACAAGAAGTTTACAATACAATCTTGGTAGCAAGTGTACCCCATGGACTCTCCCACAAACAATTAATTGACTTGGAATTCAAAAGTTGTAGCTCAAACAACTGAAGCACAAGTGTGTCAAACAAGGGTACAAGTAGATAAATGGTACCTACAATAGGCAATGACACATTTGCCTTAGGGTTCGTAAGAGTTACTAGCATGAGATCACACACTATCAAAGGATCTCAGGATCAAAAAGATAAGAGACTCACATGTATTTCTTTCTCAAACAATCACACACTCCAAGTAGTTTTCTACCCCCCTACACAATGTATTTTGAGAACAAATATGAACATCATCAAGTGTAAAGAGGTAGTAAAGAAAGGTGTCCCGCAAAATAACCTCATCCAAGGTGTCATAGCTTGTAAGCTCACTATTGGATTCAAGAATATAATAAATCATACCAATAGGGTTAGGACAATCCAAGGGACAAGTATCAAAATTTAAACAATTTTCACCTTTCTCTTCCAAATAAGAATTCCCAAATTGACCTTCACCACCACTAGGATCAAAGAGACAAGAATTCAAGTCATCACATGAATTAACTAGCTCATCATCATCTTTATCAAACAAGGGTGGGGTGTGATACTAGCATGGATAGCATGGTTGACACGAGCATGGATGGCATAGATAACACATACGATATTCATGCAAAGGGAAGCTTATGAGTCCGTGGGAGTGATGTGGATGAAGAAAAGAGGCAATTTGTGCAAGTGGCTAGGATTTAAATTCAAGAATCCATAAAGAAGACAACCAAACAAGGACCTTGCTTCATTAAGGGCAATATTGTAAAAAGTCAATGTCTTCTTATTTCCTTAGTATAAGCAGTAGTTTTTTTAATTTTGAAGACTAGTTTTTGATGAATATTGAGCTTTGAAGCTTGTAGTTTCTAGGTATTTCGCTTGTAGTTTCTAGGTGAAGCCTAGCATTAGTTGGTAATTCTAGTAGTGTGGATCTTAGAATTGTTGGTGAACTTCTTGGTTTGGTTAATCGAAGGTTGCTCATTTGTGGTTTCTTGAGTTTCTTTGATTTTTTTCAAACTAGGGTTTGTGTTTGAATTATTGAATTCAATTGGGAGGTGAGGGTATCAAGTCCCTTGTTGCCCATAAATTCAAGGGTTTGAATATTAAATCACATATCTTTCTTTTGTTTTCTTTCCTTCTTATTCTTCCCTCTTTGTCCATTATCATTTGGTATCAGAGCTTGGTTTAGGTTTGTTCCCACAAATCTAACTCTTGGGAATTTGATATCTTCAAAATTCAAAAATAAAAAATAAAAAAATTCTTGTTTGATTTCTTGTTTTTGACACTAGATTCTTGTTCCCTAATTTTTTTTGAGTCTAAATTTCAAACTATATTCAATTTGGAGTTGTAGAAGTGAAGTTGCCATTGAAGGACTTTGAAGCTTTGAAAACTTGCAAACTTGAAAACTGGGTCTTTGGATTGGGGAGAAGTTGGAGCTTAAAAATTACTGGGGTTTGTTCCCTAAGTCGAGGGGAAGCTAATCCTAAAGTTTGAGCCAATTCTGAGTTGATTTGAAGGTGTTGGTGTTTAGTATGTGTTATTGGTGTTCTAGGTATTTTTGATATTCATGAAGAACATCTTGAAGAAAAAGAAGACAAAAGGTACATTTGATCCAAAGTAGTCAAAGATGTTTGTTGGGTCCACAAGTGAAATTTAAAAAAAATTTAAAAATTCCAAAGGACCAAATCTGCCCCTTAGAAAAGGTTTTGGGGGCTGAAATGCACACTTGCAAACTTGGACAAAATGCTTCAAATTTTGGGAACCTAAAATTTTTCTAAGTGTTGGAACTCTTAAGACCTCAAAAAATTTCCAAATGTCCAAACTTCAAATTTCTTCTTCTACACTCATTTTTCTTCTATTTCTCTACTAATTAACAACTAATTAACATCTTTAATTACTTTTTAACCAGTTTTAATCATCAAATCATCTCTTTGATTCTTCAAATTAAGCAACACAAGTAACTTTTCTACTTTTGTTACTTAGTTTTTTTTGAGTTCGTTTTCTTTCGTGCTTTTTTTCTTCAACTTTTCTCATCTTAATTCGTTGATAAATTTCTTGATTCAAGTCCTTTTACCTTCAATCGAGTCATCCGTCTTTCAAGAGTCACAAAAAACCACTCCACTACAAAGGATAGGTGATCTTGAATTGATCAAGCAAAACTAGTTCACTACCAATTTTGAGATGACATTTTAGGAGGTGAGTTGAGAGTTTGCATACGAGTGATGTGAGGCTTTTTCTACTAATATTATTTGTTGAGTTTTGTAGGTACAAAAGGAGATATAAGGTATCATGTCATCCATAGCTTCGGATACTTGTGATGATGACATGGAAAGCTCTATTTGTAGCGATGGAGGCTATGATTCTAATGTTGAGGCCTATGAAGGCTATGATGGAGCCAATGAGGGATATGAAGGATCATGTGTTCATGAACATTATGATGGAGAGAACTAGTACTTCGAAGATGAATATGTGATGAATAGAGCTTATAGCTCTTGTGATGATGTTGAAGGGGTAGAGGAACCTTGTGGAGAATATTATAGTGGAGAAGAAGGTTATGAAAGTTCTCATTTTCCACACCATGAGTATGAAGGCGATGTGCGGTAAAATACTTCCTTCCGTATGTCTTGTGAATCCTTTTAGGGAAATCTTGATGAAAATGGAAGTTGTGAGGTTGAATGTCCTTCCTCATCTTGTGCGACTTTCTATTCTAAAAGAGAAGGTATTGATGTATGGTTGGTACCAATTCGAAGATATCGTATGGGCTATAGAAGAGGTACATTTCCTACTTCTTGAAATATGATAATGTGCGATTCTTATCCTAATACCAATGTGTCTTGTACATGATATAGAAATGGTATTAGAGGAAGTAGAGACAAGTTGATGTTTCAAGATAGGCAAGACCCGGAGAGGCGAACTCTTGAAATGAAAGTGAATGTTTATCGTACTACGGGGTTTGATCTTGTCCTTGATGATCATAGTGTTTCTAACTTTATAACCCCTCAATTGGTTGAATTGTTTGGGATACCTTTTTGGCCGAAGCGAGACTCCTTTGTTACTCAAAAAGGGTATCATGTTAATAAAAGGGTGCAAGTACCTATTTCACTTGGGAAATATCAAGAGGAGGTTTGGTGTGATATAGCTCCCATGGATACTTGTCACATATGTTTGGGAAATCCTTGGTTCCAAAGTCATAGGATTCCATATGCACAAGATTGGTACAAGTATATCATGGATCGCAAAGAGGAACTTCTCTTTACACAAATATTTCCTAGAGAAGAAAACACATCCACTCCTTATGCACGAAAATGGAAGCTTGAAGTGAAGGGATCATCTAACCCTTCGCAAGGGATACTTGGCACTTGTCCTAACTCCAATGAAATTGAGAGACAAAAGATTGAGAGGAGTAAGGGTATGATAAGTGACAACTCTAGAGTGAAAAAAGGAGAGGTTGTGTGGAGTGATGTGAGAGGGTTGTCACAACCTTATCTTAACTCATGTAACATTTCTTGTTTCTCTAGTTGTCTTGATACTTGTGCAGGTATTCTTGAAAGCGAACCTATTGTGGAACCTCAAAATGTGGAGCATCATAAGGTGGTTGAAAGCTTCCAAAGAGAGCAATTGTACTTAAATGTTGATAACCAAGGTGAAGGCAATTCTTCCTATGAGCTACAAGGTAACAAAGCTAACTCTTGCACTTTATTAAACTTGATGGATCATTGTGTGGCTAATAGCCAATTGAGTGTGAGTGATAGTTTATCTTTGTATGATCTTAATGAGCCTTTACCATGTGGTGAGCTTAATAGCTCTTTCTTGTGTGTTGCAAATTGTGGTGATCAACTTTCTTGTGATACTTGTCCATTAAATGAGGAATTTTGTGATGTGCTAAATGAACCTCAATTTAGTGATGATGTTGATGTAGTTGATCATGTGAATAGTCATGTAGGTTCCTTGCTTCTAGATAATGATTCCTTGATTAGTGATTCCATTACTTGTGTCTCTCAAAGAACTCATGTGATGGAATATGTTGTTAAGGATAATATCTTATTTGATGATGACATGACTATTAAAAGTGTGCATAGTGGTAGCTCTTATAATGTTGAAAGTGTAGCTACTCTTGGAGGCTACAAGTTATTTGGTAATCCACTATGGGATGATGACACCTTTCCTGAGGAAGGAACTTCCTTCTTGAGGGACTGTGGACCTCTTACTTGTGAGGTGAAGCTTGGTCAAGATGAAAAGCAAGATGTGGGTGAAGATTGTACTATCTACCCACTTGAAGACATCGGCCTATCACTTTTCAAAAGGGATGATCCTTGGGATAAAGCTAACATTGATTTGTTTGATGGTTTGAAAAAACCAACTAGTGATTATCCTTATGAAATTGATGATAATTGTGATCATTTGTATAACACCCCACCTTTGTTTGTTAAATATGAAGATGAGTTAGTTAATTCATGCGATGGCTCAAATTCTAATCTCTTTGGTCTTAATGGTGGTGTAGGTCAAATATGGGATTGCTACTTGAGGAAGGAAGGTGATTTTTTCCTACAAAGTATCTTGTTTTCTTCATGTGTCCCAACATGTGTTGATGTGCTTGATAAGATTCATGAAGCAAATTGTGATCTTGCATGTGAGGGCACCTTGAGGAGGATTGACAATATTGACACCTTTCTTTACTACCTCTTTGCATATGATGATGTCTATGTTTGTATTAAATTTGTTTTCTATAGAGGTAGGGGTTCCTTTAATTTGTCCAGTTATCTTTGTGACCATGATATGTGGGTCTTTTACTTCTTTCACCCCAATGAACCCTTATGGGTGATTGCACCACTTTTGGTGTGGCCTTCTTGCGAGACAATGAAATAATTGTGTCTTATGGCTCCAAAGTTAAATATGATACCATCTTTTGGAATTTTTGATGCCACGAAGACCTTTTTATTTGCCTTGTCTCTTGATATTTATCATAACCAAAACCTTTGCACCTTGTATGATGAGTTTCTTTTATTGGAAGCAAAGGATATTTGGTTGTACCTCAAATTTGTGCCTCCTTGGCATGATGATATTATTGCTAACCCTTGTACTAACCCTCATTCTTTGAGGATGTTTTGGTTGTTGTCCTTCTCATCTGTTTTATGATTTGGATTCGAGGACAAATCATTTTCAAAAAGGAGAGGATGATACTAGCATGGATAGCATGGTTGACACGAGCATGGATGGCATAGATAACACATATAATGTTCATGCAAAGGGAAGCTTATGAGTCCGTGGGAGTGATGTAGATGAAGAAAAGAGGCCATTTGTGCAAGTGGCTAGGCTTTAAATTCAAGAATCCATAAAGAAGACAACCAAACAAGGCCCTTGCTTCATTAAGGGTAATATTGTAAAAAGTCAATGTCTTCTTATTTCCTTAGTATAAGTAGTAGCTTTTCTTTATTTTGAAGACTAGTTTTTGATGAATATTAGCTTTGAAGCTTGTAGTTTCTAGGTATTTAGCTTGTAGTTTCTAGGTGAAGCCTAGCATTAGTTGGTAATTTTAGTAGTGTGGATCTTAGAATTGTTGGTGAACTTCTTGATTTGGTTAATCGAAGGTTGCTCATTTGTGGTTTCTTGAGTTTCTTTGATTTTTTTCAAACTAGGATTTGTGTTTGAATTATTGAATTCAATTGGGAGGTGAGGGTATCAAGTCCTTATTGCCCATAAATTCAAGGGTTTGAATATTAAATCACATATCCTTCTTTTGTTTTCTTTCCTTCTTGTTCTTCCCTCTTTGTCCGTTATCAGGGTGTCATACAAGGGATCACATTTATCACCAATTTCCTAATAATATTCACTAATTCAGTTTTTCAAATAATCAAGCAAATCAATGTTATCACCTAAAGGATCATTCATTTTGACACAATCCTTCTCACTAGACGTACTCTCATCTTTCAAGAAGAGATTTCTATCTTTCGAAAGTGTATTGTCACACCAAAGTGGGTTATCATATAAGATATAGCCCTCAAGAGGAGCTACCTCACAATCAAGATTCACACCACTAGGTTCTTCATTAGGAGTGACATCCTCATCCATAACCAATACATTATCCTCAAACAAGATAGGGCTTGTAAGCTCAACACATGGTAAAGACACATAAGTTACTATCATGCTCATCTTCATTAATGGAAGTGTTGAGATTAGCTTTGTTACCTTGTAGCTCATATGAAGAATCGTCTCCACCTTGGTCATCATCATTGGAGCACATTTGCTCCCTTTGGAAGCTTTCAACCACCTCATGATGCTCTACATTTTGAGGTTCCTCATTGGGTTTTCAATACCTGCACATGTATCAAGATAACTAGACAAAGAAGAGAAGTTACAAGACTTAGTATAAGGTTGTGACAACCCTCTCACATCACTCCACACAACCTCTCCTTTTTCCTCTCTAGAGTTATCACTTAACACACCATTACTCCTCTTAATCTCTTGTCTCTCAATATCAAGGGAGTTGGGATAAGTTCCAAGTATTCCTTGAGAAGGGTTAGAAGATCACTTCAACTCAAGTTTCCACTTTTGTGCACAAGGAGTAGACAATTTGACTTCTAGGTTTGACTCCTTAGTGTCGACCTCACAAGGAGTAGCTTGCCGTGTTTCCAAAGGTAACTCCTTAAGTTCATCTTCATGAGGAGTGATTTTCTTCATACTCTTTCGTAACTCCCCAGGCTTAAGATTGGAAACCCATCGACTGAGCTAGTCAAACTCAGTTTGTATAGAAGCCCTTAATTCTTTATCACTTAAGGATTCATGATCCCTTACTGCAAGGGGATCATTTGATTTCACTTCTCTAAGAGGTATTTTTGGAAAGAGAAGTTCTCCGTTGTAGTCCATGATATACTTGTGCCAATCCTTCACATATGGGATCCAATGATCTTTAAACCAAGCATATACCAAGCGTATGTTACAAGTATCCATCAAGGCTATATCACACCAAACCTCCTCTTCATAGCTCCCTAGCGAAATGGGTACCTTTACTTGTTGATTAACCCAAACTCCGCTCTTATAGGATAGGGCTTCGAGTTTAACATAAAGGTATCCTAAGATATTCCACCACCTCACGGGATATGAAATTAGCAAAACTTTGATCATCAAGTACAAGATCAAATCCTGCAACCCCATTTACATTTATTTTTGTTCCAAGAGTTTACCTCTTTGGGTCATGCCTATCTTGGAACCTTGAATTCATTCTACTTCCTCTAACACCATTTTCATATTGCGTATAAGACATATTGGTATTAGGATAAGAATCACATATCATTATATTTCGGGAAGTAGGAAATATACCTCTTCAATGGTCAATACAATGCCTTTGAATTGGTACCAACCATACATCCATCCCTTCTCCTTTAGGATAGGAAGTCGCACAAGAAAAGGAAGGATAGTCAACCTCACAACTTCCATCTTTATCAACATTTCTCTCAAAGGATTCACAAGACATATGGAAGGAAGAATTGTACCGCACATCATCTCCATACTCATGGTGTGTGGTGTGAGAACCTTTATCATCATCATAGGACTTATAATAAGATTCTTCTACTCCTTCATCTTCATCATAGGATCTATGAGCACTTGCTTCATATTCTCCTTTGGAGTAGTAGCTCATAACACCATCTTCTTCATGGTCATATGGAACATCAGAGCCTTCATAAGCTTCACTATCATGTTTGAAGTCAAAGCCCTCATTGTCTCCATCATAGCCTTCATAGGCCTCACCATTAGATTCATAGCCTCCATGGCTACAAGCATTGTATTCCATGTCATCATCATAAGTATCTGAGGCTATAGATGACATGATGCCTTATAGATCCTTGGTATCTACCTGCAAATAAGAAAACAAGGTTAGTAATAAGAGTTCTTTAACAACACTCGTGTTTACACTCGATTAGGCTTGGGTAGCAACATCAGATATGGGCACGCTCTTGCCTTTTACAACTCTAAACTTACATTCCTAGAGTGTCATTACCAAAGTTGATAGTGAACTACATTAGCCTAGTCAATTCACAAGGTTACTAATTCTTTGTGTAAGAATAGATTCTTGTTAATTGAACAACGGATGACTCAATAAGAAAACGGATAAGAGCCAAACAATTCACAATAAAATCAACTAAGAAAAGCTTGAAAGAATTGGCATGAAATGAACAACGGACACAAGACCTAATCACAACTAAGTAAACCAAGTACTTGTTGATAATTATCTTTAATAATCAAGAGAGGTGAATTAGAATCAAGGAAATAGAACTAGGAAGTTAGAACCTGAGATTCATTAGAGAAAAATAAACTTTGCAAAAATTTAGCATGTGCTGGTGCATTTTGCACCTTCCATGGTGCTCCTCGCACGTCATTTCGCATATGAAACCAGTAGTTCATCACTTGAGGTGCAAAATCAATGTGCTGGTCTCACCAGGCATTGTGCCCCTCGCACAGCACTTCGCACAGTTCCAAAACAGACACCTGAAGCTTCTGATTTTCGTACCTTTTTCTAATTTTGTACTTCTTTTCTCCTAGTACTTGCCCTTTTTGGTAAATTCTCTTTTGAACTAACACAATTACTCTTTATTTTCCTTTTCCCTTTGGATTAAATATACCTTTTTGAGATTCTTGCTCTTCAAGACTTGAAGAACACCAAGAATAATATGAACTTCAAATTTTCAGAACTTCTTCAATTTAGCTCGGATTGACCCTAAATTTGAAACGTAGCCTCTCCTTAATATAGAGAACAAAGCCCAGTACAAATTAGAATCAATTACCACCAAAATCAAAGAGACCCATTTTATGTTCTTCAAGTTCTTCAAAAGCTTCAAACCCAAAAATGGTAGAAGCTTCAATTTAGCTCCGTTTCCTTCCAAATTTGAGATTCAAACTCCTTATAGTGAGAAGATCAAAGCTCAATACCTTTGGATCTTCAAACCAACCCAGATCTTCAAATCCTTCTTGCTTATTCTTCAATTTCTTCAATCCAACAATGGTGAAAATCTTAAATCAACTCCAGACAAGGTGACATCTCAGATCTAGACTCAAGAAATACTAGAGAACACATATCTTGTGTCAGAAACACAAATAAAACACAAAATCAAAATAACTTTTTTTAAATCTTTTTTTCAAAAATGTTTTTCCTTCAATTATTTTTGATATTTTCAGATTTATAAACCTAGGATTAAGAATTGATAGAACAATACTTTAGCCTAAGCTCTGATACCATATGATAATATCCCAATCGGGGTTACCAATTGAAATCTTTCAAATATGCAGAAATTAAAGATAGATGAGAAATAGGAGATGAGAAGTGAATAAAGAGAGGCTTAAATGAATCCACATATAAACCAAGGGAGAAGAGAACTTGAATTTTGAAAAGAAACAACTCAATTGAATCCACAAATGAGCAATCTCAAGTGAAAATCAAGGTAAAGGAGTTTTAGATCAACAATGGGAATACACCCGTCACTAACCTAAGCTACACTAATAGGAATCCACCCAAATACACTAAGCTAAAAAGCTACACTCTCAAAGAGTTCTTCAAATATCAATTCAACATAATCTAAGGAATGAAAATAGCTAAGGCATGTATTTATAGTATGCCTTTTACAAATATAGCCTAAAAGTGGCTATTTAAAATAAGACCCAAAAGTGACCTTGGAAGACTACATATGTCGCACATCATGTGGGATGCTTGGTGCCTTTAGCACCATCCATTGTGCTGGTCTCACATGGCTTCGCACAGCTCTGGCAGCAATCATCTTCGTGTTGTCTTCTCCCTCTTGCTTCCAAGCAATTATCCAAATGTCGAATTGCTTCAAGTGGAGTGTAATGAGGCTCTTCCAAACTGCCTTTTATGCTCCAAGGGTGAGTGTGGCTTGGATCCTCTTTTCTAGACCTTGAAGTATAAGTCTAGCATGAATATTGTCGGGCGATATCATATCAGGTGGTGCAATGCAACGTGCGATGCAATGTGCGATCACACAACTGGTTTTGCACTTCGCATGTTCCCTTTTCCTTAAACCAGTGATGTCAGTTGCTTTTTTGATGAGGTGTGAAGGGGGGTGCATCTCACATGCCGCATTGTACGGCTCACACCCCTCAGCAGTTTCTTCCTCTTTTTCATCACCTTCACACTTCAACTCTTTTTTTTAGCTCTTTGGGTTCAATTCCTTTGTTTTCTACTCTTGACCAAAAGTACCTGTATTTTCATCAATAAAGGCAATAAGTACCTCTAATTCTCATCAAAATATGGCAAAATTCATGATTAAAGGCTCAATAAGTTGGTAGATTAGCAACTTATCAAACCCCCAAACTTGAACTATTGCTTGTTCTCAAGCAAGATACTCACAAGGTAAGGAATGAATTAGGTTCTAAAACATCAAGGGTGCACACAAGATTAATCTAAACTCTAAAAACTAAGAAAATAACAAACAAAAAGACTCAACTACAATGCTCATCTCTATTGGTACCACCATATTCTAAAGGCAAGTGCTCATTTCAAAACTTTTATCAAAAGGACTCCATTTCTCATTTAAAAGCAAGGGAATTTGTTATTCAAAACAAGATATTCAAGCTTCTAAAGTCATTGCCATAGACCTTCAAGGTTTGCCTCGAGATTCATCACACAACTTGTCTCATTCATTCCTCTCAATCAAAATAGAGACTTCATCATTCATTTCAAGTGTGCGATGCCACTCACCACAAGAGAGAATCCCACTCATAATCATGTAATTCACAATAAAAAGGGATTATAAGAGAACCAAAAAGACTCTTACTCTCTCAAAGAAGTTTGAGTGCACACTCATTGAACCATAGGCTTGCCCTTTATGTAATTTTCCACTAATGTAGAGTTACCAAGATCGGAATCACTAAGGACTTACAGGTTATGATGTTGGTTAGGATTGAGGTGAGGATTGTATTTGGCTCAAGTGACTAAACCTCCCTAGTGGTCCTTGTGATCATTGAAAACACCACTCATATTTTCAAACAATAATTTCACCTTATTTATCCCTCGCACAACCCAAAGTTTCCCTTCAACTTGATCATTCAACATCCTTTTATCACCTTCACTTGGTAGCACAAATTCCTTTTTTATTTTCATTTTGCTCATTTCATTGGACATTTGGATGCAATTTTCAATTTAGGCATATGGTGCTACCTTGCATTGAAATGCATCTCTTTTCTTCTTCACATTAGTACATACACCCCTAAACTTAGACTTTTGCCTATGTTATCATTTCAATTCCCCCCCCCCCCCCAAACTTAGGCTATTAGCTTATGTTTCACTTTCAAGCCATTAGGAAGGATGGACACAAAAATTAGGGTTCCAAAAAGGGTCAAGGTATCGATCAAGGTGCCAAAGAAAGGTCACAAACTCAAAGGGGCTTACTAGGGTCAATGTCAAGGGGGGTCAATTTGGGTGAAGTGGCTATTCAAAAAAGACCTAAGTTCATCTTCCAAGCTCGGTTACATCTAGGATTTTTCTTTGAAAAACATTTGGGGCAAGTTCTAGACAACACATACATATAAGAACGAAGTATACCCTTACCAGATAAGGCATTACAACACAAGAACTTTAAAATTAGTCTCACAATCAATTGGGTCAAATGACTTTTGACAAGCTATTATAAGTTCTTTTACACACTCGTTTGTGAATCAATCAAGCCAAACGGGGAATGTACAAGTCATAACAAGAGAAATCTTTACTCAAAATCATTTTCCCTCTTTCTTTCAATTTATCAAAAACTTTTTGCCAAGAAAATTTTTTTGTGGGTTCATTTCGAGACAAGCACAACACTGACTCAATTTAAACAAAAACTTGGCATTTTCTCTTAAGAAAATCACCTTTTAATCTATCATAGGAAAACACCAACCTAGTTCGATACTAAAAAATAAAAGAAATAAATAATAATAAATAAAAAAAATAATTTGCTTCTTGGGAAAGAACCATGGTATGAAAAAAACCCTTAGAGTTTATTCACTAATCTACTATTAACAAGGCGATCAAAATTAAAGCACTCATGAATCATTTGAAATCAAGCCTCGGTGTAGGAACTAAGCTTGTTTGCAAGGCACGGGTAGTGAAATAATAGATCGTATAAGACCAACCTGGCATTAACATTCAAAAAATCAATATGATAAATCAAGCCCAGCAAGGGCATAATTAAGAGCACAATAGAAACAAATAAATATTTTGACATGCCTCACAGTGTCTTAAATATTAATTACACCCCCAAACTTAAATAAAGCATTGCCCCCAATGCGCAAAAATTATACAAAGAGATGAAGTGCAAGGACTCCCTGGTGGATCTAATGTTGGCGATGACGTCTTTGTAAATAAACATGCTAGTGGGTCCTTGGGGACCGAGGTGGTGATGGTGAAGGAATATAAGCATGCTCTGGGTCAATCTGAAATCCAACCACCAAAGGAATCCATGGGTCCTACTGAATATGAAGGGGGACAGAAGGCTCCAAAATTTCCCACTTTTCTCAGAAAGTCATGAACTCATGGTATGAGAAAGGAGGAGCAGCCTACTTGGGCCTAGGCTGACGGTCCCAGTCTGCCACATGAGATAATTATGGCTCAAGAAGATATTGGATGGGTGGTCTTGTGGTCTCTAGGGCAATCTTGATTGGATCAATTACTTGAATCTTGGATGTGCTCACGTCATCACTCAGATCCCAACTCATGCACCAATCATCAGGAGGGATATTAATCTTAGGAGGAGACCCTAAAGTAGTGGAAGGTAGATTGAGATCCCAATTATGGACCTTTGGTATGGTCTGTAGTACTACTTGCTTGAGATCTTGAACATCCACTTTTATGTTGTCAATACTACACAAAGTTTGCTTACACTTATCACTACCGGCTTTAAAGCTAATTTGATAGCTAATTGAATCATGCTTGGAATGTCCCTAGCCAACTTGTCCAATTACTCCTCGTTGTGGTGAGCAAGGTGAGCAAGTTGGATTAAACCACCTGAACATGGAGTGGCTTAGAGAACAGTGTGTGTGGTAGCTGGAACCTTAGGGCAGAAGTGTGTGCAATATTTTTGGTGTGCTCCATACCTACAAGTACATTTGGTTTTTGAGGGAGACACCTCTTCTTAACATGCGAGCATCTTTGTCCTACTTTGTGTCCAAATAAATCATGCCCTTAGCGTGGCAAACTTTTTCCAATGGTCGAATGGAGGACATTATGCCAGTAAACACAATTTACTTATTAGAACTAGAAAGGCCATAAAAGTGGAATCATGTCTAGCTCTTTTCTTGAGTTGTTCTGTAATGATTTCCCCTTTGTTGTTTTTGTAGCTAGACATGATGCACGCAATAAGAATGGCCACCTCTATGGTCACCTGAGTGGTGTGGTAAGTTTGCATGAACCGCGTGCACACAAAATACAACCATATTCGAGCCTCAAACTTAAGATCCTGACGAGAGATGTGTCCCTTTGAGATTTCCTAAAAAAGATCTCCTTCAGCAATGACACTAGCCACCTATGCATTTGGTCGGCCTTTGTAACTATGCATCGAGCATACCCTGATATCGGTCTTGGTTCATCATCCCATTCTATTGAGTTAATATCTTTAGGAGTAATGTCAACCTCTTTGCCCCTTACTAAAACTGATTGTAGGCATGGTAACTTTATTGTTGGACCCTTGTGCTTTAGGATGTCTTGCCTGGCCCGATAAGAAGCATAAAACTCCAATACAAATTCAGGGATATAAGGTTCGGGAGAGGTAGCCAATTACGTCTAGTCCCTTATTTCAAATTGCTTGGCTATATATGGAAACTCATCTTTGAAGGAGTCTACATCAAACCCCACTTCTTCCAAGATGGATCACTTATCATAAAACTTAAAATAGTAGGCCTCCATCCCTTCGAGGCCAAACCAAATTAGTGACTCAGATGGTCCCTCATTTTGTACAGGGACAGTCGGGTGTTCTGATGTTGAGGCTTGGTTATCGGCATGTCTTTTTGAATGGCGCCTACAAAATGTCATACTCCTGCAAATAGATGTTAGCACGAGGAACCATGCATGAACTGCTATATATAAAATAAAAAGAAATTACTAAGCAAAATGAATCAAACTGCATGGGAGAAGAAAACCACCTCAGGTGACTGCTGGTATGTGCGATTCACATGTTAGCCACACCTGGAGAAGTGCGCGTCACATTTGGCCTCGCACATGCGAGCAAAAACCTGAAACAAAGGGGCTTCAAGGTGCGGAGGCATGTGCAATTCGCACCAGCCTTTGTGTGTGTTGCACATGCCATCACCCTTTAGAATAGTGCACTGGGAACCTTTAAGAAACGTGCAATGCCTTGTGTATTCAACACGTAGATATCTGCGCATTGCATGCGAAATGTACAAGGAAATCGTTGGAATTTTTCAACTCCTTATTTTCTTATGTGTTACGTATGTGACTCGCAGAGCAATACCTGTGGAATGCATGGTCAACACGTCTAGAAACACTAATTCTAACAGGCCCTAAGCATGAATTAACGATAACCTAGTTATCACGGTACTCAAACTTACCCGAAAAACTTCTAACACAATCAAAACTCAAAGATTAGCTTAATGATTTTCCTTAAGAAGGACGTTAACCCATCTATCATTGGAAACATCAAGCCCTCATGAAAAACACATAGGCACATTCAATCGCACAATAATTCACTCCCTTCAACCAAAGCACTCACCGAACAATTATATTCTATTGAAATAGGCACAATGGTAACAACAATATCTGACAAAAACCTTGCAAAAATGATGATTTGCCCTTAAGAATGACGTTACCCAATCTATCATAGGGCCAAACCATGCATCAACTCAAGTGGGTTACTCAGAATTCCCCAAAAACATGAAATTTAGGGCTAAAAATTAACACAAATCACATGCATTAACACAAAAGCAAGATCTAACAAGTTTTTCACAAGCAAAATCATCAATATGCCCTAAAATTAGGGTCCCAAAATTTAGATCTCACTCAAAATTAACACGGAAGATTAAATTAGCATGCTTCACAATAAGTGCACCCAATCTACTTAAAAATATGGATTTAACATTGGGGAACTTACCACAAGTAAACATGAGGGAGTAAAGAGAAAAAATTTCATGCTTTTAGTGCCTAACAATGGTGACTCAACTTTTTTCCCAGAAAAAGTAGCAGCGAACGACGGTGAAGTGGTGGTGATGGAGTTTGGGTGAGAAGGAAGAAGATTGTGGGGACGGTTTGGAGTTTTGAAGGATTTTAGGAGAGAGTTATGAAGGTTTTGGTGTGAGTTATGGGAGAATAGAAGGTGGGGTGATGGTTTATAGGAGAAAAAGAAGAAGAAGGGTCACTAGTCAGTTTTGGTGTCGGGTTGGTCAATGGGTAGGTCAAAAATAAAATTAAAACTTACCTGAGTGTGCTGTAATATGTGATTTGCACTTTCCAATGTGCACATCACACGTCACTTTGCATGTGATCTTAAAAGACCAAAATTTTGCCCAGCATTCTGGTTTAGCATGCAATGGAGGTGCGATGCGCAGAATGGAAGGTGCGATTTGCACCTTCGATCGCATATTGCCTCCACTATTCTTTTTCTTCCTAGTTTATTGGTTTATGTGTGTGGTGCCACATATGGCCACACAATGGGATATGCGAACCGCATGGCCCATCGCACATGCTCTCCGGTCTTTTTCTTCCACTTAGTCATTTTTCATCTCCGTGCATTCCTAAATCACACCAAAAACAACAAAAGGTAAAGAATAATAATAAAAACACTTGGGTTGCCTCCCAAGAAGTGCTTGATTTTACATTGCAGCTCGACGATAGTACCTCAACCTTAAATTATTTCCTGGAAGCATGCCAATTCGATTGGCTTGGCCCCATCCCAAGCAAGGGAAGTGCTCCTTCAACATCTTCATTGCATTCTCTTGTTGCCAAGTTGGCAATATCATATATTTGGGTACCTTCTTCATCTCAAACTCACCATGGGCTTCAACCAACTTGCTCTCAGTATTAATCACAGAAATAACTCTAAATTCGTCTGGTGGTCTAGTAGGTTGGCATACATTGAATGTAACTTCCTTTCTCCCCACATGGAACTTGAGCTCTCCTAGCTCCACATCAACAAGAGCTCTCCCCATTGCCAACAGTGGTAATCCCAAAATGATGGGCACCTCAAGATCAACGTCATAATCCAAGACCACAAAGTCAGATGGTAGGATGAACTTGTCTACCTTTACTAACACATTGAACAAAATCCCCACTGGGCACTTAATTGAACAATCAGCCATGAGCAATATCATTGGTCTACGCTTAGGAGTACCCAAGCCTAACTATCTGAATATCTCAAGGGGTATCAGGTTGATACTCACCCCGAGATCACATATGGCCTTTGGAAACAAAAACACTCTAATAGTACATGGGATGGTGAAGGCTACCGGATCTTCCCTGTTTAGGGGCAATGTTGCTTGTCATCACTGCACTACAACTGTGGGACACTTCCACCATACCCACTTCAATCACTCGCTTCTTCTTTAATAGCTCTTTCATAAACTTGGCATACTTCGGCATTTGCATAAGAGAGTCAACCAAAGGATATTGATGGCTAGCTTGCTGAACATGTTGACAAACTTTTTAAATTGAGTATCTTTCTTTTTATTAGCTAACCTCTGAGGATATAGATATGGCCCTTTTGGCAATGGCTTTGGCACACTTGGATCATCCTCCTCAATATCAATAGCAATTTGAGAAGGAGAATCAGTCTCATCCTTCTCTTCATTGGGGTCTTCATCATTTTCAATCACATTGGGTGCACTAGGCTTCACCCCAATATTCGGACTCTCATCAACTTTGTTCTCAACCACGACATCCACTTCTATCTTGTCCTCATTCTCCACAATAACATCAATATTTGGCTTCCTCACTAAGCATTCTTCCTCTTCGAGTGACTATTGCCATCACATGGCCATCATTCTTCGAGTTTGCAAGTGTGTTACTTGGAAGGGTACCTTTTATATGTGGACACCTTGCTTTTTAATTCTTTCACCCTACTATCAGTCGATTCAACTCTTTTAGAGACTTGAGATAACATGTCCTCAATCTTAGAATGTCCAGGGTTACTCATCGTTGGTTTGTAGGGAGACACATCAGCCTTTGGTGGAGGCACATAAGGGTTGATACTATGATGATTGTAACAATCACCATCTCTCTCACGTTCATACCATAGACCTTCACGGTCTCTACCTGGCTCTCTATATCTCCATTGATTTCCCTTATCCTGATTCTAACCTTGGTTCTTATCTCTCAGATGCCAAGGACCTTGGTTGGTACCTTGATATCCGAGTCGAGAACCCGCCATAAAAAACACAACTCCTCATTTCCTGATACATGAGTACCTGCTCCATCATGATCATTCAACCCATAAGCAGCCACGGCATTGACACTCTTGGTGCCGGCTCCCATCATATGTTTGGCCAATAGATCGATTTGCGTCAACATCTTGGCCATAGTTTCATCCTTTTCCTCTTCTTTTCTTCTTATCTTACTTCTCATAATAGATGAAGTAACACCCAGTGAGACATTGGCTTCTCTAGTGTGCCACGCCCTATTTGTTTTTGTCATCCGATCTAAGAGGGCTATAGCTAGACCATAGGTTTGGTCTATAAGAGTCCCACTTGCGATGTTATTCACCCCACGAATTTATTCATGGAGTCAAGAGACCTATAGAGGCTTTGAAGTAAAACATTGTCCGACAACCCATGGTTTGGACATAATAGAAGCTTTTTCTTGAACCTTAGCCATGTTTCATGCAATGGCTCATCCGGTAGTTGGCAAAAGTTGGTAATATCATCCCTTAGTTACATCATACGAGAAGCAGAGAAGAATCTCACCAAGAAGGCTTCCACAAGTCTATTCCATGTTATAATAGAGCCCTCCAGCAGGTCCTCAAGCCATGCCATCGCTTCCCCCATAAGGAAGAAAGGGAATAATCAAAGTCGAATCAACTCTTAACATATATTATTGATGTTAAAAGATTGACATATTTCAATAAAGTTGCAGATGTGCCGGTTGGCATCCTCATGAGCCATCTCTCCAAAAAGTCCTTTCATCTAGATCAAATAGAGTATGGTGTTCGTCACATGGAAAATGGCATTTCCCACGGTTGGGGGTAGGCAAATTGCACCTATGACACCATGGACCATGGTATCATTGTCCACATCCATATATTTGTCGACACTCTCTTGGTCGCCCGCTTGACTCATAAGCACCCTGTTCACAACAACACAAACAACAAAAAAAGGAAAAGAGAACAAACACTCAACAAAAGTGAACTTAAACGACAATCAAATGGCTAATCAAGAACCATTCCCCGGCAACAACATCATTTTTTATGACGTTCAAAAATACTCTCCCATAGGAGATGGTAATGATCATCGTACAAAACAAATAAATATACCCAACGAATGGTCGGGGTCGTATCCACGGGGAATGGAATAATGATTCACTAAGAAATCATCAAATAGTAATCACAAAGGTGAGTTAATGTTCAAACAACTAAAAATAAAAGTTAGGGGAAAAAGAAATGGGAATTAGTGTATCAATTTCAACACAAGATTAATGTAAACACGATTTGTTTATCAATGAGAAGAACGACTAGGGGTATGCTTTCGATGGGATTCTAGAATGGGTTAGGGACTTGATTAATTATGAAAATTCTCGATAAAATGTATGGGTAGCATTGGTTTGGAATATATTTGGTAGTCTCTCGACCCTCCAAATATATATACTATAGCCTTCGCTCAAGCACCATAGCTATTACTTTCAACCAACCAATTCAAAGCTTGGGGGATCACACTATTTTTAGCTTAGATTTTTTGATGGGTATTTTCTTCGATTAAGTTACTTCTAGCCTCAATCTAAGGGGGAAATCACAAATTCCCACTATTAAATTCCTATCCGAATTATGAACTTCTCTTTCAAACAAGAACACAATTAAGGAAATTCAATTAATGTTTGCAACCATCAATTTTATCACTAAAATATGAAGAATTCAATAGACCCATACTAATTCATCAATAATAAGCACAATTAATCAATACCCACACCTAAATTCAAATACCCATCATGCACATACCCCTAGACAAGGAAATTAGTTACTCATTTTAAGGAAATAAGAAGATATACCAATCGGGTTATCCATAATTCCATTCATATTCAAAGCTAAACTCCAAATCCAAACTCAAATCCTTACAAAAAATGGTGATTCTAATTAGAGAAGATGAAGAGAGAAGAGCGTACTCTCAATATATTCCTTGGGGAAAATAAAACTAAAATTTTATATTAGGTACACACTCCAAAATGGGTTTTAGAAGCTTCCCAATGCATATGGCTTTGGACAAAAATATCCCTCGGGGGTGGTGCGACGTGACATGCAATCGCACCACTGGTTCTGTGATTTGCATGCTCCCTTTTTATCAAACTAGTGATATTAGCTGCTTTTGTGATGAGGTGTGAAGGGGGATGTGGCTCGCATGCCGCATTGTGCGGCTCACACCCCTCGATAGTTTCTTCCTTTTTTTCGTCACCTTCACACTTCAACTCTTTTTGAGCTCTTTGGGTTCAATTCCTTTGTTTTCTACTCTTGATCAAAACGACCTACATTTTCATCAATAAGTACCTTTAATTCTCATCAAAACATGGCAATAATTCATGAATAAAGGCTCAATAAGTTGGTAGATTACCAACTTATCATCAATCCAAAAGACATGACTAGGAACTCATAATGGTTGTACCGTGTCCTAAATGTGTAGTCTTTGGGATGTGAACAGCCTTGATCCTCAACTGATGATAACTCAACCTCAAATCAATATTAGAGAACACAGTTGCACCCTATAGATGGTCAAACAGATCATCAATACGTTGCATCGAGTACATGTTCTTAACAGTTACCTTATTCAGTTGATTGTAGTCAATACACATACGCAAGAAATCATCTTTCTTCTTCACAAATAGAACAGGAGCACCCCACGGAGACACATTAGGCCTAATAAATACCTTACTCATAAGATCCTGGAGCTGCTCTATAATCCCCCTCAACTAGGTTGTGCCATCTGATAAGGCGAAATAGAAATAGGCTGAGTGCCCGGCTCAACATCAATACTGAAGTTGATATCACAGTCAGGAGGAAGACCTGGTAGATCAGAAGGAAACACATCCAAATACTCGCAAACCATAGGAAGTGACTCAATGGAAGGCGTGGTGGCACTAATATCACAAACGTAAGCAAGATAAGCCAAGCACCCCTTCCCAACCAACCGTTGGGCTCTCAGGAAAGATATGACTCCCTCGACATGTCATTATCAGGACACTTCCATATAATATAAGGGATACCAGACATCTATACAGTAACAGTGTTGGTAAAGCAATCCAAGACTGCATGATAAGGAGACAGCCAATCCATGCCTAAGTGAAGAAACCTTGTCAAACAAGTTTTGATAATGAGGCAAAACAATTTTTGGTAAAAAGCTATTTATGGAAATTAAGAGTAAAAAGAAGTATCCATGACAAACAAGGAAAGAAAAAGTCCAATAAGGAGAGGACTCCAAATTGGCGGCCAACTTCTACAAGGAAAGGACTGCCTTTTCCTATCAAAGTGAGGAGAGCTTGAGACTTCTATAAAAGCATTGGAGTAAAGAATAATTCAACCATCTATTGTAAAAAGCTAAGAAGGAGTATTCTCAAGCAAGCTATTCCAAAGAAGACACAAGAATGAGTTGTTCTTAGTACAACCCTGCGTGGTTGTTAAGACATAGAGTGTGAGTTTGTGAGGCTTGTAACAAGAAGTAGGTTTGGCTTCTTGTGAGAGAGAGATAGAGAGAAAGAGAGTTAGAGAGTTTGAGAGAGTTTGTGAGAAGAAACAATATTAGTGTATTGTTTGAGGCTAGGTACTAGAGTTAGTTTCTTTGATTATTGAGTTGTAATCATAAAACTTGAAGTTTTGAGTAAAGGTGAGTTCATGGTTTTTACTCCTGGAGTTAGGGGGTTTTCCATGTAAATTTTGTGTGTTAATTTACTTACTGTTTTAAGTGGAATTGTGCTAAGGACCTAGTTCCTGAGATAAGTAGTGGGCACCAACCTTCTTCAGTAAGATAACATCGAAATCAACCATATCCAGCACAACCAAGTCTACTCAAGTGTCAAACCCCAGAATAGTCACCACACAAACCTGATATACATTATCCACTACAAAGGAATCTCTTACTGGGGTAGCTACATGCATAGGCACAGGCAACAACTCACAAGTAGACTCTAAACGAGTAGTAAAATAAGAAGATACATAAGAGAATGTCAAACCCTGGATCAAACAATATAGAAGCTGACTGATGACAAACTGAGATCATACATGTGATGACATCATCTGAAGCCTCAGCCTTTAGTTGTCCTAGAAATGCATACATGTGGCTCCGACCACTATGACCACCTCGAGCACCCTGGGAACCACCCCTACTACCCTTTGCACCACCTCTGACCAGTGGTACTATAGCCCTGGGGGGCTAAACCTACTGACTCAGCTGACTCTGCTAACCTTGTCGCCTAACATACTAAATCAAAGGACAATCCCTGGCATAGTAATCCAACACACCATACTCATAACAACTCCAACCAGCTGCATCCTGCTACGATGTCCCAGCTGAACAAGAATGTCCACCACAACCCAAATACCCAAAGCAAGCACCTCGCACAAATCTTTGGCTACCTTGACCACTCTGACCCTCTGTAATTTGTAGTGCTACCTAAGTTGGCTGGCTAGGCTAGAAATGTTGATGTTGCAGACGCCTACCAAAAAAGCTTCTACCTCTAGACTGGGAAACACTGAATCTACCCTAATAGTGAGGCCTCTTATCGCTGCCTCTATAAGACTGGAGACAAATATCCTTAATGGTGAGAGCATGATCAACAACTGTAAGAAAACCCACCCCTGACGCCACTAAGTACTCTGAAGCCAATTGAAGCTGCAAACTCAACCCTCTAACAAAGCAATGCACCCTCTCATGCTCGGTGAGGAGAATCATGGTGCCATGCCTATCCAACTTGTGGAAGTGGATATCATATTCAGAAACACTCATAGAGCCCTGCTCTAGTCTGGTGAATTCATCCCTCAATCGCTCCCTCAAGCTGTATGATACAAACTTCTCTAAGAAGGCCTCAAAGAACTGAGCCCAAGACATAGGAGGTGACCCAGCTGGCCTATAAGTAATGTATGACCTCCTCCACTACTTAGCTGCACCATCTAACAAAAATACAATATAATCTACTCAATGCGACTCAACCAAGCTGAGGTTATGTAACCTCTGCTAGAAAGTGACTAGAAACTCATAGGCAACCTCTTTTGGAGCACCTAAAAACTCAGAGGACCTAGTCGAATGAACCTACCCAGCATCTTTTGCTTCTCAGAAGATATAGCAGTCCTAGCTGTAATAGGTGGAGCAACTAATAGAATAGGCAATACCTCTAATTGGGGAGCCGCAGTAGCAAGCTGCGCTCCTAAACCCTGTGTCACTACATGGGCTGAAGTCTGGGCCTCATCCCTAATCTACGAACCAACAAGAGTATTTGGTGATGCCCCAGGCTGTGACATGCCCTCTAGAAAAGAAAAAATACAAATAAGAGTGTCCTGAAAAATAGGTGTAGCCATAAAACCTGTCGGATATTAGGCAGACCCTATGCCTTTCGGCTGATACTAAACCTCCTCCACCACTATATATGGCTCTGGTGATGGTACCCTAGTCTGGGCCTGAGCTGGTGTTGTAGCTCATGCCCTACCTCTACTTCTAGGTCGACCTCTAGCCCATCCCCTAGCTAGGGCTCTATCTGCAAGCACGGGGGCCTCATACTTGCCCACTGATGATCTCGTTTGAACCATCTAAGAAAGAGTGAAACAAAAGATACTTAGAAATTGTTAAGATAAAGGACGCATGATACGAAATCAATCAAGATGGAATTTCTCCTAAGAATGCCATATAGCCTCCCGCAGATGGGATATCGATGTTATTGTACTAATTCGCGAGACTCTACTAGACACTTGCTCTTGTACTGGTAATACCAGCGAACCTGAAGCTCTAATATCATTCTATTATGACCCAAAATTGGACCATGATGTCGCCTACAAAATCCCATAGTAGGCATGCTAACCCAAGAGAACAAAAGTGCAATTAAACATTTAAATAGGTAATGCGGAATAAAAAATAATAATAAGATAAGGGACAACAGTATAGATATATACCTAATAGTATAAAATATACAAAATGTCCCTAAAGAGATCGGGAAAGATAAAATATATACAAGAACCAAATCCTAGACCTAGTGTCACCGGTACAAGAGCGTCTAAGTACAGATATAGCGCTATACAAAATGCTAATATCTACCAAAATACAAAATACGGACAACATAAATAGATGGAAAGCAGTAAAATCTTCAAATATTTGGAGCTCATCACGATACAAACACCAATTGGCCTCGAACGAGTGGATGGTCAATAAGGGTGGCTATACTAGGTGTTGTATTAGAAAAGATGCAGAAATGTAGTATGAGCACCAAAATACAAGGTACTCAGTAGGGATCACAGGTCGACCAAGCTCAGAAGATAATAAATAATATAAGAAATAGGAAAGTAACTAGTTATCAGGACCCACCTAAATCTAGTTATCGTAGGAAAATTGAAAAGCAAGTACAATCCGAACCAATAGTGAAGATAATAATAAGAAAGCAATAAATCACTCAAAGTGCATACCAGAGAATGCAATGCATCATCGGATGATATGGTGCAGAATGTGGCTTATGCAGTAGATAATAATAGTTTGAGGCCCACCTTGTAGGTTCCCTGAACCATCTCGCAGGCCACCCTAGAGCTCATCAACATATGCAATAAAAGTAAAACCTTGATATTTTCTCCTCAAGCTGCCCATGATCGTACCTCAGACTCATCAACAGAAAATGAATGGAGAAAAGGTTTGGAAATATCCCTCGGACTAAGTATAAAAAGTATTACATTCCATTTTCTTTCCAAAGCAATGATAAAACCATGAAGTCTTTCTCTGAAATCTAAAAAATCATAGTAAGAGTAGAAAATCTCATTTAAGAATAAAAAATCTCATGTTTCCTTCCAAAACCATACCACTAGCCATATAGATGTATGCATGAGTGCATACGTGTCATCACAAGAGGATACAAGTATATGTACATAACAAACATGGAAAGAGCACCCTCCAAACAAGGTGACTAACCTGGAATTTCTTCCAACTCCAAACTATGGTCTCGAGCCCACAGTTACACAATAACGACAATAAATACAAAAAATAGAACTATAATGCAAAAACAATCATAAACCTCTACTCTACTACGAATATAACCACAAGCCTATACTATAACACCCTGAATTTTTTAAAAAAGTAAGAAGTATTAATATGTTACACTCAATACTTTCACGAGGGGATGCATCATTAGTAAATCAATATGAGCTTGACAAGTTAAGGAAGTGTCGTGAGGGTTGGAGGTTAAGCTAATCGAGGATGTTATAAACTGTACAACAGGGGTAAGAGTAGAAGTGTTGAATATGATAAGGAAAGATGTTTTATGAGGTATTAGAATCATAAAATGTTCGTATGTTAAGTTTTGAATTCAAGCAAGTTGTAAAACAAAAGTCGGCAAAAATTATCGCAAGTTACTTTCATTAGTTCTCTGAAATTTGGGTCAGATGTTACCGAGCTTTTCTTTCAATATACTTGGAGTTGTGGGGTGATCCACCCACCAAATTGAAGGTCAATGAATCTAGTTTCTAATGAACTAAACCGTTCAATGATACAAATTCAGAGTAGAGAGATATTCACATTTTCACGAGACTACGCAAGCAGGCATGTCAAGGTGGGCCCCTAAGTCGGTGGAAATTTCAAGCGGATATATACAACATTTTCAGTTCATTTTAACTCATTTTTTCACTCAAACAAGAACCAAAACAGTCCCAAATACTCTCTAAGGGTTCTCCTACCATCTAAGCCATAATCTACATGATTTCAACATGATTTAACCCTCGAAAAGTTCATAGAGATTGTGTTACTTCTTTCCTCCTCTTTGGTTGTGATTTGAAGGATTCTTCAAGGTTATGGAGTCTCGTTTTTAGGTGGTATTGCTTCTTTTTGGAGGTAATAATTCTCACGCTTCATTTTATTGAGTGAATTCAAGCAATAGCTAATCTATGTAAGCAAGAACACACGAATAGAAGGTCAGAAAATCGTATTTGGATTGTTATATGATGTTGGGTTGGTTTAAAGTATTTTCTTGATGTTGTTATTGCTGGAATTTTGGAGAATGATCTGTATAGTGCATGGTTATGGTTTATATGCATTTGGGAGAGAAGGAGTATATATGAGTGTTGAATTGTAAGATAAATTAGCGTAACATTAGTTCTATTATTGTATTGTGATTTTCGAATGGTTTCTTCTTGATTTAAGGTCTCGTGTTTGAGGAAACAATTTGTTATTTGAGGAGACAAGTTAAAATACTAAAAATTCTATCAAGTTTAAGTTAAGGTTCTACCCTCTTAACCCCTTATTATTTATGAGTAGAAAGACTTGATTCTAGACATAATTATTGTACAAATTCACAGGACGGTGATCAAAAGCCATGAGTTTGAGTTATTATGGTTATGTTGAACTATTATAGGACTGTATTATATATATATATATATAGGAAAGGAGGGGTGTGGAGATACAATGAGTTATTGATTGTTGTACAGGCATACTGTCTGTTTCATTTGGGTGGACTATTTTGTGGGCCTTCAATTATCAATAGTTGCTATAATAAATGTCCATTATGTCTTTAATTTGTGATTGTAATTGGGAGAAGAAAGTGTAATGACAAATACATTTAAAAAAAGTTCGACAAGCTAATCACTCACCTAGTAGTCTATAAATTTTTGATTTGACCCTGGCGTGTTAATATTCTATTTGTAATGGTTGTGTCATTTGATTTTATGTAGATTACATACTTTAAGGAAGGGGTACACATTCCATATTAATATCTCAAGACCCAGAATCGAGGTATGTTAAGGCTGCTCTATTTTTATCGGCATGAATATAGAAATAGAACTCTAAATTTCCGAAGGGAGGAATCTGAGTATTGCATTGTCAAGAAGTATTTTGGTGACTAAACAAATCTTAAGAAACTAAATGATATGTTATGATGAGTCAAGTCTCTTTCTTACAAAAATATAATTTCGAAATCGAAATGCAAGTTATTCTTTCATCGAGTTTTTATTTTTATTGTGATCCCTAATCAAGCTTTAGAAGGTACAAAAGGAAGGTTAGCTAGTCAAATCCATATTAATATTCAGATAGTAAGTTGAGTCCCAAAGAGTACATGAGAATAATGTTTAGTAAGTCAAACCTAAGGAAGTTAGCTAAAGAAATCTTCATAATCAACAGAAGTAACTTCGAAAGTCAATCCCGATAATATACTTATTATATGTGAGTTGCATGTGTTAGTGTGCGCCGATGCACTACTGCCATATTGAGCCTATTATATATAGTGTGCGCCAAGGCGCTACTGCCATATTGAGGCTATTATATACATAGTATGCGCCGAGGCACTACTGCCATAAAGAGGCTATTATATACATAGTGTGTGCCGAGGTACTATTGCCATATTGAGGCTATTATATACATAGTGTGCATTGAGACACTACTGCCATATTAAGGCTATTATATACAGAGTGTGCACCAAGGTGCAATTTCCCTTATAGTGGCTAATATTATATATAGTGTGCGCCAAGGCGCTATGGTAAATCAGTGTGCGTTATAAAGCATGTGTTGCAGGGGGATTAAGGCGTGTGTTGTTCTCTAAAAATAATAAAAAAGATTTGAGCTCAACGAGTCCTA
The DNA here is from genome assembly GCA_003996215.1 of Jaltomata sinuosa. Lineage (NCBI taxonomy): Eukaryota > Viridiplantae > Streptophyta > Magnoliopsida > Solanales > Solanaceae > Jaltomata > Jaltomata sinuosa. Next base: position 222,317 of record QJPP01002942.1, read on the forward strand.
CCAATTACAATTTACAGGTTTCATATTATATCTCATTCTGATTTACTGCTTGCAGCTTAATCATATATTTCTACCTTACATATCAGTACATTTTTTTTATACTGACGTCCCCATTGCCTGGGGGCGCTGCATTCATGCCTGCAGGTCCATATAGAAACACAAACAGACCTCTTCAATAAGAGTTGAAGTGTTCATCCATTTTGGTAAGCTCCATTTTCCTGGAGCTGGCAAGTTAGAGGTCCAGCTTGTATTGTGAGTTTGTATGTAGCAAATGGGTAGGTTGGGGCCTTGTCCCAATGATATGAAAGTTTGATTACTCTTAGAGGCTTGTAGACACTTATTGAGTTGTTAGTATATTGTTTATGGCCTTGTTGGCCTTCTGTTTACCCATTGTGCAGTTTATACTTTTGTCAGTCCAAATACTATCCAGATTATGTGAGTTTCAGTGGCTCGCTCGATCAAGTAAGGCACTAGGTGCCAGTCTTGCCTCCCAAGGTTGAGGCATGACAAACTTGGTATCAGAGCACGTCGTATCCTAGAGGGTCTACAAGTCATGTCTAATAGAGTCTTGCTTATGGGTGTGTTATGCACCACACTTATAATCAGGAGGCTATATGACATTTAAGGGTAGTTACTATTTTTATCATCTATTAGATCGTGCGATAGAGCAAAGTTCTAAGAAGTTGTTTTATATTCATACTATGCCTAATTGTTATACAGATTGTGCCTACTAAAGGCAAACTCATATCAGGCCAAAGGTCAAATTCTAGTATTACCAAAGAAGTAATTTTCAGCTTATAGTGGCAAGTACAGGGAGACTCACTCCTCCACTTATAATAGCCTGGTGAGTCCGATTTTATTTCAATATTTTAAAGGTTCCATTATAATAGAAAGGTTTTAGAAATTTCTCTGTTCTCTACAGCTATAGATTCAATTATGTAAGCCCATAACTTATCATAGTATGACCTAATACAAGGTATTACTCTTATGGTTATTCAGTGAAGGATTAGTAAGTGGCATCTCCCATCACCATTGTTACACAAGAACTTAGTTTTAAATTTTGAAAGTTTCCCTGCACCATCCCTCCAATACTTATAGAATCTAAGTATATGCAAAATGTTTAATAATTCTTGGGTAATATGCCTAGAAGACTCAGACTAGTATATATGTTATGATTATAGGTAATTGAATTAGTTCCTTATAAGTCGAAGATGTGATAGTAGCCAAAGTTATGAGGCAAATGTGTTACGAGCGTTAAATAAGATACCTCAATTGGTTAATTAGGCCAATAGACTATATTATATATTAACTCAGGAGGGTACATAAATAATTTTTTATAAAATTTGTGCATCCGTCAATCCCAACTGTTTAACGATTTATGTAAGCCCTTTTAATAGGTTTCAGCTCGAGGCTAAGTATTTTAAAATATCTTATAGGAATATGTGTATATAGGCTCATTCTTTATGATCATAATAGAGATGAATTAAGTTATTAGGTGACGAAAGGTAAAAAAACTGAAAAAAATATCGATGACTTAGGCATAAGTTAAAAATCTATGCGAGTGCTAAGAATAACAAGAGATATAGCACCAATAATTATCCTTGGGAATCAGTTATAATGAGGAAGGTTATTTGTGAAATCTATTAAACTAGGGAGATATGTGAATCTTTTTATGGACACCGAGCTTGGAGAGTGGTGGTTTAAATTATTTTAAAAGGACAAATATGTAAAGATTTATCTGATTGTGTTTTGTACTAATGTCAGAAGAGATTGTTACATGATCAAAAGGTTAGGCTCGGAGGATATGAGGAAAAAGTCATAAGATAAAGACTTATGAGAATGTCCAAGATAATAATAGATAGATTATTCGTTACTTGCCTTTTGAACGGTGGTGGTTATATTTGGCATATAGCAGAATGTTATATGAATAATAAAAAAATAAAGTATATACATGAAGTAAATGTTCCCAATTAAGGTAAAAAAAAATTTAAGGGTTAGAAGAATGATTTATAACCTATAAAAGCACCAATTATCTATTGAATTAGGTTAATCTAAATTTACCGAGGTAAATATTATAGAATATATGTTATATGGTTATTCAAATTTTATACCTTGCAGTTTATTCATTATATGTTATATGCTCCATGATTTACAGCTAGACTGTTGCTTGCAATTTGTTTCTTAACTTACTAAGGTATGTGCTATATATTTCTTAAGAAAAATTATCTTTTTGATAATCCCATCATAAGTCAATTGTCCATGGAAAGTGTTATATATGGGCCGACATGTTAGAAATATTACAAATTATGAACTATGACTGAGATGACTACATTGAGTATTTTATAGATGGCAAAGGCATTAGATGCCTATAAAGAGTAAGTCGTCAAGAATCTATATATAAGTGTATTACAATATAATTTCTTACAACATTATATGCGCTACATATTTCATGATGCAAGGATATACATGCTACTCATCCCATAGTTTTGTTAGTTTGCTTGCTAAGTTCCCTTCAGTGGTTAATAATCTACACATTAATTTCACCACAGAGCCTTTGCTGCAATCTAAATTTTATGTGATCAAATTGAGTATATTCTTTTTATTTTATAAGGAACTTGCTAATGTGTTATATGCTACATGAATGCTTGATGCATATGCACTCCTCCCAATAGGAATAATGCCTTAATGAAATGCTTGTTGTAGCTTCCCCATTCACATTATTAAGCATAATTGGTAATATATTATTTTTCGTTGCTCCATTGATTGAGATTTAAGCATGATCGCTATTTCTGAATCCTTTATGCAAATATGTTATTGTAAGCCTCTTTTGGAAGTGTAGAGTATTTATTGTGTCACATGTTCCCGGGTTGAAATGAATTAATAGTACTCGTAGCACTTAAAATTTGCAAAAAGAAGTGCATGATGAGTTCGTTTCTAAATTAATGAAATATTAATTTCTTGTGTTGATCTGAAAACCATGTTTATGTTGTGTCTACAGTTTTAATTCCTTAGAAAGGAGACGACAAGAGTTCACTCTGTAAGAATTCTATGTTTAGCGTGTCTTGTAAGTGTTATTTGTTTGTTGTTTCAGATAGTGGTAAGCGTAAGAGTGATAGAGCTCCCTACCATTATATGAGATATTTTATATTTCCAATTATCAGGGTGATTCTCCCCCAAAAATAAATACATCCCATAAGCGTCGGTTACAAGACCTCATATAAAAAAATATTCTTGTCATAGCCTAAACTCTCTAGAGTCATTTTTGTAAGATGGAAGCTTTATTTGAATGGGAATGATCTTCTTAAGGTAGTGGCAATCATATGGAACTAGTTAAGCTAAGTGACTATGTATAGATAAGAGTAGTCATAAATTATAGCCCGTGGCCATAGTTGAGTATAACCAGAAGAAATTCTAGTTATTGGCTTATTAGAATCTATTTTTCAGCCATTACGATTTGTATAATAATTTGTTAAGAACTTAATTGTTAGGCTATTGAGACCTATGATCCAGCTAACGGAGGCTTCCTCAAAAGTTAAAAAAGACATACCAATATGCTTTAAACAAGTAGTTTTTCAGATGAAAGAGCATTTGTATTAAGATTATAACTTATATTGTTTATGTGATACCTATTCTATAAAAAACAATTGACGTTTTATAGGTTAAAGGCTCAGGGGATATGAGCATCAAAGATTTAGCTTCATGGATTGTGCATTTATGTGCCACATACCTTATAGTATCTTTGTTCAAATTATGTAAGTCTCATAAATTGTAGTTTAACATGCTAAATTCATCCGTCATATGCTTAATGAGTTCATAAGTTATTTGTAAAGTATAATAAGATTATGTTTTGGTATGACACGATTAAGATTTCTCATATGTTATATGTTTTCATGTCCTAAAAGTTTGTGTGCTAAGTAAATTTATTTTTTCTTTCTCTTATTAGAATGTGTGACCAACTTCGCGTCATGGTATTTGACTACTTGTTACATGGTTAATCATTATTAGCATATATTCTATCATATAGCTTACTATTATTTAGATTACATGTCCATATACGTTCTACTACTCAAATGGCATATGCATATTAGGACTTACATGTTTAAAAGCTAAAGTACTTTACTAGATTAGATGATTACATTCCCTTGTGCTCCGTGATTTATGTGTTATGAATCCTATATGAATTTTTGTTCAAACACTGCATGCCATTATGAGTGTACAACTCGAGTGGATAGATAAGGATAACTTGCCCTTTTGAGTTGCAAGAAGTGTTATATACTACCTGGTAGTATTGGTAGAATTTTTATTAGACATTGTCTTGTAAATACATTTAATATTGCCCCGTAAGGCACATAGGTTGGATTCTTCTGCATTTAAGATTTTTGGAGTCTATTTTTACAGAGGAAACTCTGCCAAAAATTTTGGCAAATCATTAAGACTTACTCCCGAAAGTAATACCTTTATTCGAGGATGAATGTTCCGAAAGGGAGAAGGATGTAACACCCTGCAATTTTTTAAAAAGTAAGAAGTCTTAATATGTTACACTGAATACTTTCACGAGGGGATGCATCATAAGTAAATCAATATGAGCCTGACAGGTTAAGGAAGTGTCGTGAGGGTTGGAGGTTAAGCTAATCGAGGATGTTATAAACTGTACAATAGGGTTAAGAGTAGGAGTGTTGAATATGATAGGGAAAGGTGTTTTATGAGGTATTCGAATAATAAAATGTTTGTATATCTTTTTTGGAGTCAAGTAAGTTGTAAAACAAAAGTCGGCAAAAATTATCGCAAGTTACTTTCATTAGTTCTCTTAAATTTGGGTCAGATGTCATGGAGCTTTTCTCTCAATATACTTGGAGTTATGGGGTGATCCACCCACCAATTTGAAGGTCTATGAATCTAGTTTCCAATGCACTAAACCGTTCGATGATAAGCAGTCGCACCTCTCTTATAAGAGAATATGATACCATTCCCCACTTTTGGTGTGAGGGGTCCATTTCATAGAAGGATCAGATGAAGGGGTTCACTGAAGGCTGCTGTTGAGGTTAATTCACATTTTCACGAGACTGCACAAGCAGGTAGGTCAAGGTGGGACCCTAAGTCGATAAAAATTTCAAGCGGATATATACAATATTTTCAGTTCATTTTAACTCATTTATTTTGCCCAAATAAGAACCAAAACAGTCTCAAATACTCTCTAATGGTTCCCTTACCATCTAAGCCATAATCTACATGATTTCAACGTAATATAACCCTCGGAAAGTTCATAGAAATTGTGTTACTTCTTTTCTCCTCTTTGGTTGTGATTTGAAGGATTCTTCAAAGTTATAGAGTCTCATTTTTAGGTGGTGTTGCTGCTGTTCGGAGATAATAATTCTCACTCTTCATTTTATTGAGTGAATCCAAGCAACAGTTAAGCTATGTAAGCAAGAACACACGAATAGATGGTCGGAAAATTGGATTTGGATTGTTATATGATATAGGGCTGTTTTAAAGTATTTTCCTGATGTTGTTGTTGCTGGAATTTTGGGGAATGATCTGTATAGTGTATGGTTATGGTTGATATGCATTTGGGAGAGAAGAAGGAGTATAGATGAGTGTTGAATCGTAAGATAAATTAGCATAACATTAGTTCTATTGTTGTATTGTGATTTTCGAATGGTTTCTTCTTGATTCAAGGTCTTGTGTTTGAGGAAACTATTTGTTATTTTAGGAGACAAGTTAAAATACTATAAATTCCATCAAGTTTAAGTTAAGGTTCTTCCCTCTTAACCCCTTATTATTTATGAGGAGAAAGATATGATTCTAGACATAATTGTTATACAAATTTATAGGACGGTGATCGGAAGCCAAGAGTTCGAGTTATTATGGTTATGTTGAACTATTACAGGACTGTATTATATATATATATATGTCTAGCTTTATAGGTTTGAAGACTCATGGTTGGGGCTTGGTGGTGGTTGTTTTGGGGTTGGAAAAGAGGGATGTGGCGATGCACTGAGTTTTTGATTGTTGTACAAACATACTGTCTGTTTCATTTGGGTGGACTATTTCGTAGGCCTCCAATTATCAATTGCTGCTAGAAAAAATGTCCATTATGTCTTTAATTTCTGATTGTAATTTGGAGAAGAAAGTGTAATGACACATACGTTTAAAAAGAGTTCGACGAGCTAATCACTCACCTAATAGTCTATAAATTTCTGATTTGACCCTAGCGTGTTAATGTTCTATTTGTAATGGTTGTGTCACTTGATTTTATGTAGATTACATACTGTAAGTAAGGGGTACATTCCATATTAATATCTCAAGACCCAGAATCGAGGTATGTTAAGGCTGCTCTATTTTTATCGGCATGAATCTAGAAATAGAACTCTAAATTTCCGAAGAGAGGAATTTGAGTATTGCATTGTCAAGAAGTGTTTTTGTGACTAAAGAAGTCTTAAGAAACTAAATAATATGTTATGATGAGTCAAGTCTCTTTCTTACAAAAATATGATTTCGAAATAGAAATGCAAGTCATTCTTTCATCGAGTTTTCCTTTTCATTGTGATCCCTAATCATGCTTTAGAATGTACAAAAAGAAGGTTAGCGAGTCAAATCCATATTAATATTCAGATAGTAATTTGAGTCCCAAAGAGTACATAATAATAATGTTTAGTAAGTCGAGCCTAAGGAAGTTAGCTAAAGAAATCTTCATAATCAACGTAAGTAAATTCGGAAGTAAATTCCAATAATATTCTTATTATGTGTGAGTTGCGTGTGTTAGTGTGCGCCGAGGCACTACTGCCATATTGAGGCTATTATATATAGTCTGCACCAAGGAGCTACTGCCATATTGAGTCTATTATATACATAGCATGCACCGAGGCGCTACTGGCATAAAGAGGCTATTAGATACATAGTGTGTGCTGAGGCGCTACTGCCATATTGAGGCTATTATATACATAGTGTGCACCGAGGCGCTACTTCTATATTGAGGCTATTATATACAGAGTGTGCACCGAGGTGCAATTTCCCTTATAGTGGCTAATATTACATATAGTATGCGCCAATGCGCTATGGTAAATCAGTGTGCGTTATAAAGCATGTGTTGTAGCGGGATTAAGGCGTGTGTTGTTCTCTAAAATGAAAAAAGAATATTTGAGCTCAACGAGTCCTACCAATTACAGTTTACAGGTTTCATATTATATCTCATTCTGATTTACTGCTTGCAGCTTAATCATATATTTCTACCTTACATATCAGTACATTTTTTTCATACTGACGTCCCCATTGCCTAGGGGCGCTACATTCATGCCTGCAGGTCCAGATAGAAACACAAACAGACCTCTTCAATAAGAGTTGAAGTGTTCATCCATTTTGGTAAGCTCCATTTTCCTGGAGCTGGCGAGTCAGAGGTCCAGCTTGTATTGTGAGTATGTATGTAGCAAATGGGTAGGTTGGGGCCTTGTCCCAACTATATGACAGTTTGATTACTCTTAGAGGCTTGTGTCTACTTATTGAGTTGTTAGTATGTTGTTTATGGCCTTGTTGGCCTTCTGTTTACCCATTGTGAAGTTTATAGTTTTGTCAGTCCAAATACTATCCAGATTATGTGAGTTTCAGTGGCTCGCTCGATCAAGTAAGGCACTAGGTGCCAGTCTTGCCTCCCAAGGTTGAGGCGTGACATATACTAAGTATACTAGTCTAACATAACGATACTACAACACCCTAAACTAAGGATAAATATGCGAATTTTATTCTACGCTCCCAGAAATGTCCAAACATACGGAAATAGGATTTAAGCCTAACTCTAACCTAAAACTTACCCTAACATTCAAGTAACTTATAAAATAAAAATCTAACTAAACCAGGTCTAAAAGAGGTAAATCGTAACCTACCTCGGGGCCAAACTACAAGCACTAACCATCACTCATGAGCTTTTCCCTTTTGAAGTACCTTAGAACACTGCCACCCAATTATAAACATAATTTAAGTGTCTAGACGAGAATAGTGACACTCATATTGATATACAAAAAATTGGATTGGAAATTGACCCTCGAGGCCCGCGTAATGAAATAGAAAACAAATTTCATAATTATATTCCTTACGAGTTTCTAAACCCATGCCAAAATATTAGATACAAAAAAGACTCATTTCGGGGCTCAAAATAGCCTCGAAAGTCACTTTATCAAGGAAATTTAAAACAAGGACTTCTATAGAATTTACGAAAGATAAAGGCAACATAACAACGAAAAATAGAGTTGAGGGATGTGTTGAACTTATCGGGAACAAAGTAGATGAACAAGTCTTTCAAAACCAACTCTTAAGCTCAACAATAATGGAGGAATTTGAATTTGTAGAGGATAAAACAAAGTGAAAAAGCTTATATAGCTGCTAGGGGTCCATCGCAAATGCGAAGGACCCCTCGCTAACATGAAGAAGGGGCAGTTGATACTGTTGTGATCGTGATGGTATTCCTCACAAATGCAAAGAATAAACTAGAATGAGTCTCAACCGACCTTTATTATGAATGTGATGAACCACTCATTATCATGATGATCAAAGAGTTTGACCATCGCAAACGCGATGACCATATAACAATCGCAATGAACAACTGGTGCCTGCACCAGTATTTTTCTAAAGCTAGAATTTCACCAAATGGACCCTTGGGATTCGTTCAGAACCCTATGGACACAAACCAAATATGCTACCTAACTTGAAACAACATTCCAGACTCAATGAAATCATTGAAATGACCAACGAAGGTTGTCTTGATGAAATATTGGCCCAAGTCAACACTTTGTTAGTTTTGCTTAAAAGTTACCCATGTGCCCAAAATGAGTCTTAAAGCCTTGGACCTAAACCAAAGGTTTCACTAGCCCAAAGTCAATATTTCAGCTAACAGTGCTGATGAAATTTTCATCCAAGCCCATCTTCTTTGAATGTTTACCAAAGTTCAACCTATTAACTTAAAGAGCTCCAAAATAGGGAAACTCATCTAGAACTCGATTGAATGCCTCGAGAAGTATGCCACCCATCCCCATAAGTCAAATAAAGTACAAAGAAGCTATGGGATGGGCCAAAGCAGTAAGGTGTGAATATAAGAATTGACCAAGAGGGTCATTATAAGGACTATCATATATCGATTCTCTATCACCCTGGCAAGGCAAATATGATATTAGATTCCTTGAGCCAGAAGGTAGTGGGTATGGGTAGTTTGGCATTCTTGGCATGAAGGAGCATCATTTAGCTTCGGACATCCAGTCCTTGGCTAACAGGTTAGTTAGACTTGACATTTCTGAGCCAGGTCATATTCTTGCTTGTGTTGAGGCTAATTCTTCATTGTTAGAGTAGATTCGGGCATAACAGTTTGATGATAGAAGGTTAAGAATCATTTGTGATAAGGTATTAAGTGGCAACGCTAGGAAGGAGACCTTAGATTTGAAGGGTATTATGAGGATTGAGGGTCGTATCTATGTTCCTAGAGTTAGAGATTTGGTCAGACTAATCTTAAAGGATGCCCATTGTTCTAGATATTCTATTCATCCAGGGGAAACTAAGATGTATCATGACTTGAGGCAGCATTTTGCTAGTGTGGGATGAAGCGAGATATCTTAGATTTCATGTCTAGGTGCTTGAACTGTTAGCAGTGAAGTACGAGCACTGCAGACTAGGTGGTTTGACCTAGAGGCTACTCATTTTGGAGTGAAAATGGGAGCGGACACCTATGGACTTTGTGGTAGGATTACCACTTATTTTGTAGAGATTTGATGCTATTTGGTTGATCGTGGAAAGGTTGATGAAGTCTGCTCACTTTTTGATGGTTCAGACTTTGTATAGTTCAGAGAGGTTGGCTCAAAACTTCATCCGTGAGATTGTCCATTTGCATGGGGTACCTATTTTTATTAGTGCAGATTGTGGTACACAGTTTATTTCATATTTCTGGAGGTCTATTCAAAGACATATGGGTACCCAAGTTGAGCTTAGCACTGCTTTTCACCCACCGACTGATGGTCATTTTGAGCATACTATTCAGGTTCTAGAGGATATGTTGTGTGCCTTTGTTATTGATTTCGAAGATCAGTGGGACCAGTTCTCAGGCTTGGCAAAGTTTGCATATAATAATAGCTACCACTCCAATATTCAGATGGCTCCATTCAAGGCATTGTATGGTAGTTGGTGCAGGTCTCCAGTGGGTTAGTTTGATGCTTTTGAGGTTAGGCCATGGACCACCAACTTATTGCGAGATTCAATGGATCGAATTTGGGTTGTTAAGGAGAGAATTTGTACTGCCCAGAGTACGCAAAAGAGCTATGATGATCAAAGGGTTCGAGCCTTAGAGTTTATGGTTGGTGACCGAGTTTTCCTTTGTGTGTCGCTCATGAAGGGAATGATGAAGTTTGGGAGGAAGGGCAAACTAATCCCCAAGGTTCATTAGGCCATTTGAGATCCTTGATCGCATTAGGGAGGTATCATAAGAGTTAGCCTTGCCTCTTGCTCTTTCTGGTGTTCACCCTATTTTTTATGTTTTAATGCTGAGGTGGTATGTTCTGGATGAGTCTCATATGCTTCAGTGGGAGTCGGTTTAGTTGGACAAGTATTTGGCTTTTGAGGAGGAGATTGTTGTTATTTTTGATAGGCAGGTTAGACAATTGAGGTCCAAAGAGATTCTGTTAGTTAAGGTTTAATGGAGGCATCATCCTATAGAGGAGGCTACTTGTGAGACCAAGATCGACATGCGGACTTGATATCCTCACCTTTTTGAGCCTCTAGGTACCTTCTTTTCTTTAACTTTCGAGGATGAAAGTTCTTTGACTAGTGGATATTGTAATGACCATGGGTCATTTCATATTCTTATGCCTTTGTACTATTTCAACCATTCTCGTAGCTTCTGTATAGTTAATTTGACTTGCTGGGATGAGTGGCATGCTTCCCGAGATATTCAATTGAGTTTTAGAAGAGTTTTCCTGTTTTTGAACCATTAAAGTTGAAAGGTTTGACTTTAGTCAACATTTAAAGTAAACGGGCTCATATGACAATTCTATCAGCATTGTTAGCTCCAGAACGTGGACTTTGGGCTAGTGAGATCTTTGGTTTGGGTCTTGAGGCTTTTGGACTCGTGTTGGGCACTTGGGTGACTTTTAGGTAAAATCAGCAAAGTATTGACTTTGGTCAACATTTCATCAATATGACCTCCGTTAGTCATTTTGATGATTCAATTGAGTCTGGAATACTATTTCTAGTTGGGTAGCATGTTTGGTTTGTGTTCACGGGATTCTGAATGAATCCGAGAGTTCATTCAGAGACTTTTTAGTCTCATTGTTATTGTTGTTGTGATGTTGTTGGTGCAGCTACAGGGCATTCATCGCGTTCGTGATGGGGCCTCACGATCGTGAAGGTCAGGAAGTTTGAACATCGTATTTGGGAGCTGGCCATCACATTTGTGATGAAGGGGCCGGTGGACCCAGGTCATGTCTCTTTTTCACGTTTGAAAAGGGGACCATCACGATTGCGATGGGTCCCCTGACGCTTCTTCGCATTTGCGAGGGGTCCTTCTAGTTCGCAATGAAGGACCCTTGGCACCTATATATTGCTCAAATTCATTTTCTTCACTCCTAAAACATTTTTTCTCTATTATTGAGCTTAGGAACTCCTATTCTTGGGCATTTCTGAGCATAACTCCTTCCGGGTAAGTTCCTTGCATTACCCCGCTCTATTCCCGTTAGTTTCATGCGTTTTACGTCTTTAAATTCCATATTTAGTTCTCCAATTAATTCTTTTGATCAAAGTGAGCTTTGAGGCTGTTTAGATCCCCGAAATGTGTCTCATTTGTGCCTAAATTTTGGGCATGGGTTTAGGACTCCATTAGGAGCATAATTGCAATTTTTGTTTTGGTTTTTGTTAGCGGGCCCTGAGGGTCAATTTGCGGCCCAAAATTTCTTATATGAATATAGGTGTCATTATTCTCGTCTTGATGCCTACTTTATGTTTATGATAGCGTGACAGCATTTTGAGACATTTCTAAAGAGAAAGGCTACCAAGTGACAATTTATGCTTGCAATTTAGCCCCAGGTAGGTTACGATTTACCTCTGTTAGACTTAGCTCGGTTAGATTTTATATTTTATAAGTTGTATGAATATTAGTATAGGTGGTAGGGTAGAATTAGGCTTTAAATCCTTCTTGTAAATTATTGGCCATTTCTAGGATAGTAGAATTGTCACGACCCAACTACCGGGCCGTGTGGGCACCTAATCTAAGCAACTAAACAGGAGAACCCTTACCACCCAATCCAATAGTAATGCGGAAAACTAAAAGTAAAACATAAGAAATAGCCTTTTTCAAACTGGAAAAACACTTACAATATTCAAAACACTGAAAACCCTTTACAACCTAAATACAACCCTCCCTAGGAATTAGTCTAAAGAGGTATAAGATCTCTAAAAGAGAAATACAAGTACGAAAAGAAGACACAGCTTCCACCATGGAAACTGTTGTAGATCACCATCATCTTGTATCTATGAAACATCACTGATTCTACAACCAGACTGTCACGCCTAAACTAGGGGAAGGCATGACTGGTACTCGATTCCTTATTCGACCGAGTTATCCACTGAAAATACTAAGCCTGGACCATTAAGGTCATAATCTGGATGACGGTAAGTCATATAGACGAAGGTAGACAAGCCAAAAATAACAAAGTAATAGCTGACCGATGAGGTCGCAACTGAAGACATACATATATATATGCATGACAAGACTATGGGGCTAGAGACTGGAAGCTACAGAAAAAAGAACCAGAATACTGTGTCCACAATAGCCTCTAAAAGTTTCATAAGCACTGGTTGGGACAAGGCCCCGACTATACCCAAACTGTATAACAAAAGTAAACATTCTATAAGATCTCCAGGAAGAGTTGGAGCTTACCAACTCATATAGAAAGTAGTGATTAGAATCCCTACCTGGACCTGCACGCACGAAACAAAAATGCAGCGTCCCCAGGCAATAGGACATCAGTACGAATAAAAATTTACTGGTATGTAAGGTGGAAAGTAGAATCATAAATAGCTGTTGTAAAAAGAGTAATAGAGATACCACCTGAAGCTGAAACTTTGATAGCCTCCATGGCCGACATCTGACATAATAGAAATTAAATATGCATGGTATGCTCGCGTAATTGTATATCGTGAATACATATATATAGATGCAAATGAATGTCATACCCAACCAAGTGCTTGCAATGGTGGTGTCTTCCAGTAGCTAACCGATATCATATCTGCCAACTTGTGGCCATTTGTGTCTCATACGTTTAAATATAGGCAATATAGGCCCCATACCTCCTGATTATAGATCGGAAGTTGAAGGCATAGCATGTTATGTTTTGAATTTGTAATGCAGAATGTCATCATCATCGTGTTACCAATCTTGGCCCACTGGTACTCTGTATTCTCATAATCTCGTAATCACTTCCGTGTAACATGTAAAAGCCTCATGGAAGCTCATGTGTTTTTAGAATAAATTTGAACACTTAACTTGACTTTCGAAAGGTAACTTAAACCTAAGGATGTTCATAAAGAGCTTAAGGTGTTTCACTTAGTTCCTATGTATGGTTCCTTAATGGTTTGTAAAAGAAAGTATTTCAAAAACTGAGTCCGTTGGTAGTTTAAACATACGAGTTACATTTGAGAGTTTTGGGAATTGACGTATTATTTTAGAGTTTTCCAAAAATTATTTTTGCGAGGAAGGAGGGCTGATTGTGAATTTCTTAATGTTCCTTTGCAATCATTCTAAGTCACAACCCTCAAAGAAGAACAAGAACTTCTACATACAGACATATATTTAAGAAAGCCGACAAAATGACATATAGATGTCGAATACCCTATATAACCGAATGCCTTTCACAGAAGGTCTTTTTAGCAATAGAATAGTAAAATATCGCATTTGATGATTTAGGAATTTTCTAAAATTCTTGCTCAAAAGAAGGACAATGCTTAGCTTTAATATACTATGGACTATAAAGGAACATGCCAAGAAGATGAACCACAATCAATCAGTAAGGCATTAAAATTGTTATTATGACCAGCCCACTTTAACTCAATAATCAACATCACAATTCCTACTAGACCCACAACTAATAATAACAGTAAGAAGCTATCAATGTCTCACAAGAGCGGTGAGCTCCCAAGATAATCTAACAAGGTATATTTCACGTTGTTCAATCTGACAACTGCCATACGTGACTCCTAGAAGAAGTGAACCAACCCACCATTCCCACCAGTACTTTAATACCATAAATATACAACAATGATGACCCAATTTGATGAGAAAAAGGGTTGCTTGGAACCACGGTATTCAAAACACCACTTCATTGCTCAAAATTCAATAAAATGATTCTAGAACGTGGAATTATGTAGGAGGATCGAAGAAGGGAGATTATCACGACAAAAGATTCAAAATTTAAAACCAAACAAGTTCTTAGAAGTCCCACCACCGTCACTATATCAAAACCAAGTTAAAACATAATTTTATGATAATTCTGGCCCTACCCAGTTCTGCCCGTACAGTGTGTGGTAAAATGGTCATAACTTTTTAATCTAATTTAATATGAATGAACGGTTTGATGTTCTAGAAACTAGACTCAAATATCTTTAATTTGATATATAATAGACCCTCTAGCACTTTATATATTAGGAGATATGCTCGCTCCAATTTAGTCTACCAATAAGATTACATAAGTAGTTACTACTACCCCACTCGACATGGATCCAATACTATCGAATACGAGTTCATGATGAGAAATAATGGTATAAGAGGAATACAACACCGTAATAATTATAAAGCTCTATAAATAGTATCTCAAAAGCATAATAAATTTATAACTGCTAGAATCAAGGAATCGTGCCAGGAAAAGAACAGAGAAGTCTTTACATACCTCGATGCCCGCGTCTCAAAGATACCACCAACTCTATCTACCTAGTCCCTTATCTCGATAAAGGTCACACTTTACAATCTCTCAAAAAAATATCTATATATACACATATACAGAGGGAGCTCACAAATTTGACATCAAAAATTCTTTTATCAAAAAGGAAAGTGAAGCAAGAACGATATAAATCCATATTTCTTAAGAATGTCATCATAATTGTTGGAGTATATAAAATGATTTGGCCAATATGGTCATTAATTACATATACTACCTTATTAATATTTTTTAAAAACATACTAAGTGGCAGCATATTACACATTTAAAAGGAATTGTTGTCCACCCCTTTTACCTCCACGTGGGGTGGAGTGACCAAAAATATTCGTATTGCATAGATTCGTGATAAAATAAATATAAATTTTTGAATATATCACAATTAATAGAATATTATTTTGAGTAAAGCCCACTATATATAATATTAATTTTTAACATAATTAAATTTACTGTCTCGGTTAAAAAATTAATAAATTATAAAAATCTTATAAAATAAATACATACACAAATATATCGTAACAAAAGAATTTTTTCATAAATATTTAAAATATTTTAAGAAGGCAATAAAAATATAACTTTTTACAAAATTCTAATTTAGATCAAATATTTTCAAACATGCACGATATTAGTAAAACTTTAAAATTTAGGAACGTAAGCATTCAACACGGGATGAAGAACACCTCAAAATACCCGGCGTGTCACATCCTTCCCCCTTAGGAACATTGACTAGAATGTAAAATAGAATGCATGAGTAGGGCTAGAAACATCTCAAATTTCTGGCAGAACCTTGACTATACACCAGACTATTCCACCTATAAAACAACCCAGAAAACAAGCTTCAAGCCTCACAAAGTTACTACATCTAACAACAACTTTTCATGTCCCACACGACCGTTAATGATACCAACTCATAACAAAAAAATAGAACTTACCTCAACATAAGCAACTCTATCTTTAGAAAGGTTATGATGTCGTGAATCAAAATCGGCCTTTCCACAAGGTTTGTTGAGGTCTGACGAATGTGAATCCTTATCGCATGATTTAGATTTCATGCATCCTTATAGCTCTGCTCCATAGCACGATCTATCAATTGAATGAAATGTAACCATTTCTAAATGCCTTGTAGCCTCCTGATTATAAGTGTGGTGCACAACACACCCATAAGCAAAACACAACTAGACACGGCTTGTGGACTCTCTGGGACATGACCTGCTCTGATACCAAGTTTGTCATGCCCCAAACTAGGAGGAGGCGCGACTGGAACTCGATACCTTATTCGACTGAGTTAGCCACTGAAATATAACTGACTCAATTGTGGGCCCAGAAGGTTAGGCAGCATAATATCTAAAATAATAAGCCTAGACTATTAAGGTCATAACCTGGATGATGGCAAGTCATATTGACAAAGGTAGACGAGACAAAAATAACAAAGTACTAGCTGGCCGACGAGGTCGCAACTGAAGACATATATACATATATATACATGCCAAGCCTATAGGGCTGGACACTGAAAGCTACAGAAAGAAACCCAGAATATTGTGTCCACAATAGCCTCTAAGAGTTTCATAAGCACTGGTCGGGACAAGGCCCCGACTATACCCAAATTGTATAACAAAAGTAAACATTCTATAAAAGCTCTAGGAAGAGGTGGAGCTTACCAACTCACAGCTGAACTCCAAATCCTAGCGAATCGAGTGATCAGAATCCCTACCTTGACTTGCACGCACAAAAAAAAAAGTAGCGTCCCCAGGCAATAAGATGTCAGTACGAATAAAAATGTACTAGTATGTAAGGAAGAAAGTAGAATCATAAATAGCTGCTGTAAAAAGGGTAATAGAGATACCACCTGAAGCTGAAACTTTGATAGCCTCCATGACCGACATCTGACCTAATAGAAATCAAATATGCATGGTATGCTTGCGTAATCGTATGTACTGAGTACATATATATATATATATATATATATATATATATATATATATATATATATATGCAAATGCATGTCATACCCAACCAAGTGCTAGAAATGGTGGTGTCTTCCAGTAGCTAATCAGCATCATATCTTCCAACTCATGGTCATATGTGTCTCATACGTATAAATATAAGCAATAGGCCCCATACCTCCTGATTATATCTCGGAAGTTGAATGTATAGCTCGTCATGTTATGAATTTGTAATGAAAAATGTCATTATCATCATGTTACCAATCTTGGCCCGCTGGTACTCTGTATTCTCATAATCTTGTAATCACTTCCGTGTAACATGTAAAAGCCTCGTAGAACCTCATGTGTTTTTAGAATAAACTTGAACACTTAACTTGACTTTCAAAAGGTAACTTAAACCTGAGGATGTTCATAAAGAGCTTAAGGTGTTTCACTTAGTTCCTATGTATGGTTCCTTAATGGTTTGTAAAAGAAAGTATATCAAAAACTGAGTCCTTTGATAGTTTTAACATACGAGTTACATTTGAGTGTTTTTCAAAAATCATTTTAGCGAGGAAGGAGGGAAAATTGTGAATTTCTTAATGTTCCTTTACAATCATCTTAAGTCACAACCCTCAAAGAAGAATAAGAACTTCTACATACAGACATATGGTTAAGGAAGCCGATAAAATGACATATAAATGTCGAATACCCTATATAACCAAACGAGTGGAATATCCCCATAATAATACCATGAAAATACTTCAGTTGGGATCCCAATGCCTTTACAGAAGGTCTTTCTAGCAATAAAATAGTAAAATATTGCATTTGATGATTTAGAAATTTTCTAAAATTCGTGCTCAAAAAATGGACAACTCTTAGCCTTAACATACTATGGACTATAAAGGAACATGCCAAGAAGAAGGATGGACTTAAAAAGCCTTTCAATTGAATCTCAAAGGTGTTTCTATGAATCTAGATCAACTGATCGTAATGCAACAACTACGAGAATCAACAAGACTGCAGGAGTGAACTACAGTCAATCACTAATGCGTTAAAGTCGTTATTTTGACCAACCCACTTTAAATCAATAATCGACATTACAATTCCTACTAGACCCACAACTAATAATAACAGCAAGAAGCTATCAATGCCTCACAAGAGCGGTGAGCTCCCGAGACAATCTAACAAGGTGTATTTCACATTGTTCAATCTGACAACTACCATACGCGACTCCGAGAAGAAGCGCACCAACCCACCATTCCCTCCAGTACTTTAATACCATCAATATACAACAATGATGACCTAATTTGATGAGAAAAAGGGCTGCCTGGAACCACGGTATTCAAAACACTGCTTCATTGCTAGAAATCCTATAAAAACGATTCTAGAACGTGGAATTACCTAAGAGGGTCGTAGAAGGGAGATTACCATGACAAAAGCTTCAAAATTTAAAACTAAATAAGTTTTTAGAAGGACCCACCACCGTCACCATATCAAAATCAAGTCAAAACACAATTTTATGATAATTCCGGCCCTACCCGGTTCTGCTCGGACAGTCTGTGGTAAAATGGTCATAACTCTTTAATCTGACGTTGTATGGATGAACGGTTTGATGATCTAGAAATTAGACTCAAAGAACTTTAATTTGATATATAATAGACCCTCTAGCTCTTTATATATTGGGTTATATGCTCGCCCCAAGTCAGTCTATCAACAGATTACATAACTAGTTACTACTTTCCCAGTCGACACGAAGCCAATACTATCGAATACGAGTTCATGACGAGGAATAACGGTATAAGAGGAATACAAAACCATAATAATTATAAAGCTCTACAAATAGTACCTCAAAATCATGATAAATTTATAACCGCTAAAATAAAAAAATCGTGCCAGGAAAAGAACGGAGAAGCCTTTACATACCTGGATGCCCGCGTCTCAAAGATGCCACCAACTATGTCTACCTAGTCCCTTAGCTCGATAAAGGTCACACTCTACAATCTCTCGAAGAAATATCTATATATACACATATACAGAGGGAGCTTACTAATTTGACATCAAAAATTATTTTATCAAAAAGGAAAGTGAAGCAAGAATGACATAAATCCATATTTCTCAAGAATGTCATCATAATTGCTGGAGTATATAAAATGATTTGGCCAATATAGCCATTAATTACATATACTACCTTATTAATATTTTTAAAAAAACATACTAAGTGGCAGCATATTACACAATTAAAAGGAGTTGTTGTCCACCCCTTTTACCTCCACGTGGGGTGGAGTGACCAAAAATACTTTTGCCCTGTTATGTATGTATTCGGGTATTGCATAGATTCGTGATAAAATAAATATAACTTATTGAATATATCATAATTAATAGAAAATTATTTTGAGTAAAGCCCACTCTATATAATATTAATTTTTAACATAATTAAATTTACTATCTCTGTTAAAATATTAATAAATTATAAAACTCTTATAAAATAAATACATACACAAATATATCGTAACAAAAGAATTTTTTCATAGATACTTAAAACATTTTAAGAAGGCAATAAAAATATAACTTTTTACAAAATTTTAATTTAGATCAAATATTTTCAAACACGCACGATATTTGTAAAACTTTAAAATTTAGGCACGTAAGCATTTGACACGGGACGACGGACACCTCAAAATACCCGGGGTGTCACACAAACTATACCAAAAAAGGTATAGCAAGAGTAGTATCAGCACAAATAATACATACTGAAAGAATCAAGAGAAAATATGCAATAAGTTACAAGAATCCAGTCTTTCATCATCCATCCTTAGATATTAACACTAAGAACTTATACGTTCTGTCCCAAGCCTTCCTACCCTGCTCCGCTGCCAACTCCATGTTCAAGAGACTCTACACCATAACCCCTAGGACTTTTCCAAGTCACACTTTCACTAGGACTTCCCAAGTCACACTTGCACCCCGACTTCCTAAGTCACACTTACACTAAGACTTTTCCAGACACACTTATACTAAGACTCTCCCAGTCACACTTCACACTAGGACTTCTCAAGTCACACTTATATTAAGACTTCCCCAATCCCACTTAACACTAATCAGACAAATAAGTCCAAACCTGGACTACCATCCCTTGTTCAGGTCAATCACTCTAACTCTACAACCGAAAGTATGCCCAACAATATAATAATCAGACCACATATATTCATGTTACCATTTACAAGCACCCGGACCGAGCAAGGATCCCTAGGACAACACCTAAGTGTTCAACATAAAATTTCTGATCTACACAAAGACCAAATGAACATTTAAGTACAACTACCCGACCTCTCATAGACAAATATGCAACAATCATAGTTTCAATGATTAACCGGTCCACTCATGGAACCATCAACAAAACCCAATTAATAAGTATAAATAAACCACTACCAGGCGTGGTACCCGAGCCAACCATTATAGAACCTGTACCAGGTGTGGTACCTGAGCCAATCAATTGTCATAACCCGATTTCTTGGTCATAATGGCACCTATAACTCCTCAGCAGGCAAACCAATCCTCGTAGCCTAGAACAATTAGTAATGAGCTACCTTATAACAGTTTAAACAAAAGAGCAGGTAAAATAGCGGAAGCAAAGGAACAAGATAAAGAAATTAGATAAGAAGGATAACATATATGAAAAGCAGAAACTAAACAAACCCAAAACCTGCTATCATAGCGTATAGAAGCCCGAACTACATAAGGAGTACAAGGGTCCAAAAGAAATATACATATACACAAGTTGTCTCTGAGTTGTGACAGAGTACAGAATATACAAAAGATAAACTAAGTCAAGCTCTGAACACCATGAGCTCACCCTCAGCCTGGATGGTCCAAACACAGCACCCCGCACGAGTCTCCGGCGCTCTATCAGAGATGACCTACACTAGGATCTGCACCAGAAGATGCAGAGGGTAGAGTGAGCACCAAATGTGAAGCATAAGGTACCTTGTAGGTATCATAGGCCGACTGGGCACATATAAAGTAAAAGAGCAATAGCAGACAGGGTAGAAACAACAGTCACAGAAATCAATGAAAACGTACACATGAACTAGCCCAGAGGGAAGACAAAATAAGGCAACATACAAGGCTAGCAAATAGAATATATACACACAACAGGCCCAGGTAAAAGTAAAGATGACACACCTGGGATCCTCGCAAAATAGTATATATGTAAATAAGTTCTAACAATGGGCGGTATACCGGTAACCTCAAGTATAATGAAATAGGAGAGAAGAATAAAGGTAGACATGCTCGACATACAAGAGTTAATACCCAATCTAGTCATACAAACTCTATCCAGGAACTCACAACCTTACATTAATCATACTCATACTCGACCGTAATAGGGAACGATATCGGAATAAAGTAACAAGAGTCTACCTACAGTCTCTCGGTTGCCCAGACAACCAAGGAACGCAATCAAGTGAAAATAAATCCTCTGACATCCCATACTACCGGAGCGTATAATCAACACACAGAAACAAGAGTGGTATCTCAAATAATGAATGATATGATGCATGAAAACCTCAGGGTGAAATAGAACTTCTGATGTACCTCATTCGGTGCCGATCGGGCCCAGCAGGCAGGTTCCATTGAATGACACAACACATATACCTCTGCTCCACCGTATAACCTTCCCCCAGCACACACAGCCCAAAGCCTCAGGCCCAGAGTGGAAAGTTCCATGGAAGTCCCGGACCCCATACTAAAACTCAGAATCAAAACATATCCTCTGAAATCAAGTCTGAGTTCAAGCCAATGGCTAAGTCTCAAATATGCATGCCTAGACCCTGTCTAGGACTAAAACAGTAAAACAGATGTCTCAAAAACTCTTCCAAGGGTGCTCAAGCACAACTAGGTCTAAAACAGTAGTAAAAACGTCTCAGATGCTCGACCCGGCTGAGCCTGATATCATTTCAAATCAGTAAGGAAACTCAGCTAGCACTCTGACCCACTCGAGTCTAGCAATAGTAGTAAATCATGATAAAACCATATCTTTATCCTTGTTTTACCCCAAGAAGATCCACGTATCAAGTCAAATTATTTCCAAATCCAATTTCATCAAAAACGGGCTCTTGGGTCATGCAAGGTTTAGAAAATCAGTTTTCGTAGGCCCGAAGCCAAAAACCATAATAAAACATGGAATAACCTCTTTATATGCATGGAAATGATATGATCAACCCAAATAGCTGCCCGGCAGCTCACAATCAACCTAGCGGCGCTGCACAGGCTCTGAAGCTACTCAGCAAACATAACCAGCCTAGAATGATATTTCTATGTCCGGGACTCGCAAACATTTCCAATAATCCCACCTTCTATATTCCAGAGTCAACAATACCTCACGGGGTCACAAGGGTAATAAATATATCAACTAATAGGAATACTACACACAACAGAGGAAAGAAATAGGACGAATCATGGAAAAGCGATCAAGGTCTGTGGTACCAACCTAATAACCCAATCCAAGGATGCCAACTAGTACAATTTGACCCAATATATGTGAAGTGTAGGGAGTTAAGTCGTAACCTACATGTCGTCCGATGCCAAGTTGTGGGAACGACTATATCCGAGGCCGAGCTTCTCTGAGAAGCTCCAAACGAGAATCAAACTATCAAATTCATGAATAAAATATTAAGACGAGTCTAACAATGCCCATATTGCTATATTTGTAGCCGGGTCGAAATTCGGGTCAAAAGCGGGCCCGCGGGGCCCACAATTCAAACCAAAAATGAAAAGAATCAAGATGACGCCAACGATGCCAAGAAGGTATGCTCCAAATTTGAGCACAATTGGACAAGGGAAGGTCACCAAAACAGCCCGCCCAAGTTGGGGATTGAAGAATGGAAATTTCAAAAATAAAAATGGAAATTGGGTAAGAATTACTTACCAAAACGATAAAGAATCAGCCCAAGACGGATAAAACTTCACACCCATGAACATGCACAAGCTTAAGAGGCAGAATCTATCACAAAATCCAAGCTTTGGATTAGCATCAATGGAGGAATTAAGAGAAAAACCGAAGAAAGCAAGTTGGGGAAGATGACTTACCAAGAGGCGAAGAACTAAGGATAATCGACGAACAAATAATTTCCCAAGGTTTAGAACTGAATTGGATTAAAATGGTGGAGAGAATTTTGAGTTTTAGAGTGAGAAAAGTGAGGAGAAGGGATGGAAAAAACGATATGACAGCAATAAATAGTTGTTGTCCGCAGCAGATTTTCTGCACTTTTTAGAAAACTCAACGGGGCATTCGAGGAACAATTGGTAATCGATATTCAAAAATCAATAGTGCTAATAGAGTGGAAACAACGTTTCGGACTCAACGAAATCAATGAAACTTCCATACGAGGTCTTTTCGAAGAAATGTTAACCCAAGTCAACACTAACAAAAAGGAACTCAAAGGCTCGAAATGAGTTCGACTCACCTGGAACCCAAACCAACCATATTCCTAGCCCAAACTCAACATTCCGGAGCTGATGGAATCATCAGATTTCGAATCCAACACTCCAATCATCGAAAGTCACCCGAAGTTACACTTTTAGCTCCAAATGGCCTGAAAATTGAGAAAACCACACAAACCCCACACCGAACGTTCTCAGGCCTCAACTAAAGGTCCAACTAGACCAAACTCATCGTTTCGGAGCTAACGGAACTGTCAGAATTCAATTCCGAGCACGTTAGCTGAGAATGTTGACTAAAGTCAACAATATTCTAAGTTTAAAGCTCTAAAATAGGTGAACGGCTAAAACGACCAAATGAACGACTAGGGCACCAAACTACCTGTCCTAGCAAGCCATAAATGACTCGAGGCCACTACAGAAAGGTTCTAACAGTGCAATAAATGCAAAAATGCAAAGATGACTGAAAGGGTCATCACAACATCCACTACTAAAAATACTTTCGTCCTCGAAAGTCAAGAAGAATGGAGTACCTGAAGGCTCGAACAACTGCGAATATTGAGCACGCAACTCACTCTTGGTCTCCCAGGTAGCCTCCTTGATCGGACGATGCCTCCACTGCACTTTCACAACTAGAATCTCTCTAGATCTCAACCTCCTGACATTTCTGGCCAGAATAGCTATCGGCTCCTCAACAAATGATAAACTCTCATCCAACTGTACTGAATCCCAATGCAACACATAAGACTCATCAGGCACATACCAGCGCAACATCCAAACATCTAAAACTGGGTGAACAACTGACAACATCGGAGGCAAGGCTAATATGTAGGCAACACTACCAACCCTCTATAGAATCTTAAATGACCCAATAAACCTGGGGCTAAGCTTTCCCTGCCGACCAAATCTCATCACGCCCTTCACGGGCGATACTTAGAGGAAAACCAGATCACCAACACTGAACTCCAAGTCACAGAGTCTACGATCAGCGTAGCTCTTCTGCCTACTCTGGGCTACTCTAAGTCTGTCCTGGATCAAACAGACTCGGTCCAAGGAATCTCTAAGTAAATATTTACCCTACGGTCTGGACTCTAACCCATCAAACCAACCAATGGGGATCTGCAATGCCTACCATACAAAGCCTCGAAAGGTGCCATGCCAATGCTTGAATGAAAGCTATTATTAAACGCAAACTCACCCAATGGCACAAACTGATCCCATGAACCTACAAAGTCAAGAACACAAGCCCGAAGCATGTCCTCCAAGACCTAAATAATCCTCTCAAACTGTCCATCTATCTGAGGGTGGAAAGCAGTACTAAGATGAACCTCCGTACCTAAATCCCTCTGTATAGCTCTCAAGAACTGAGATGTGAACTGAGTGCCACGATCTAAAATGATAGAAGCTGGGATCCCGTGCAACCGTACAATCTCATGAATGTATATCTGAGCTAACCTCTCTGCCCCGTAGGAAGTCTTAACCGGCAAGAAATATGCTGACTTAGTCAGCCTATCAATGATCACCCAAATGGAGTCAAATCCCCGTGTAGTATAAGGCAAACCAACAACAAAGTCCATAGTAATACCTTCCCACTTCTACTCAAGAATGGGAAGTCACTGCATCAAACCACCTGGTCTCATGTGCTCGAACTTCACCTGTTGACAATTCAAGCACCGAGATACAAACTCTGCCACGTCCCACTTTATACCACTCCATCAATAAAGCTTTCTCAGGTCTCTATACATTTTTGTTGCGCCAAGATGGATGGAGTATTTGGAACAATGTGCCTCACGGAGTATCAACTGTATCAAATCACCAACTCTCGGAACACAAAGTCGACCCTCATACCTCAGAATTCCATCAGAACCCCAAGGTAGCCCGACTGGCCTCACCTCGAACCACCTGATCACAAAGGTCACACAAACTCTGATCCTCGAACTGTCGGCTCTGAATCTGATCAACTAGAGTAGAATGAACCTCAACACTAGCAACAACTCTGTTGGGATCCGATAAGTCAAGCCTAACCAAACAGTTAGCCAAGGATTGGATGTCCAAGACCAATGGTCGCTCAGAAGCTGAAAGTGAAGCTAGGCAGCCCATACTCACTGCCTTCTGACTCAAGGCATCCGCTACCACGTTTACCTTGCACGAATGGTATAAAATAGTGAAATCATAGTCCTTCAACAACTCAATCCATTTCCTCTGCTTCAAGTTCAGCTCGGGCTAACTCATCATGTACTGAAGACTACGATGGTCGGTGAATATCTCATAATGAACTCCATATAGATAGTGCCTCCAGATCTTGAGCACAAAGACTATCGCCGCCAACTCTAAGTTATGAGTGGAGTAGTTGTGCTCGTGAACCTTTAGCTACCTCAATACATATGCTATCACTAAACCTTGTTGCATCAACACACAACCAAGACCGGCCCCTGAAGCATCACAATACACAGAGAAACTCTGACCCTCAACCGGCAAAGTCAAAACTAGAGCTGAAGTCAATAAGGCCTTAAGCCTCTGGAAGCTATCCTCGCACTGATCAGACCACTAAAATGGAACATCATTCCTAGTCAAGATAGTCAAGGGTGCTGCTATGGAAGAAAATCCCTCAATGAACCATCTGTAATACTCGGCTAACCCAATAAAGCTGCGAACCTCGATAGAAGTAGTAGGTCTAGGCCAATCACGAACTACAGAAATCTTACCCGGATCAACTCTAATCCCATCCTTAGACACCACGTGCCATAGGAATACAACTGACTCTAACCAAAACTCACACTTTGAGAGCTTGGTGTAAAGCCAATGATCTCTCAAAGTCTGAAGTACAGTCCACAAGTGTTGCTCATTCTCATCTCTACTCCTCAAGTATACCAGGATGTCATCAATGAAGACTATCATGAACATATCCAAGTACGGGCTAAGCACCTTGTGCATCAAGTCCATAAAGTCTGCGGGGGCATTAGTCAACCCAAAAGACATCACCAGGAACTCATAGTGGCCGTAACGTGTCATGAATGTTGTCTTAGGGATGTCCTCCGCCCTAATCCTCAATTGATGGTAGCCGAACCACAAATAAATCTTAGAAAACATGGCGGAACCCTGAAGCTGATCAAATAAGTTATCAATCCTGGGCATTGGATACTTATTCTTCACTGTCACCTTATTCAACTGCTGATAATCAATAATCATCTGCATTGACCCGTCCTTTTTCTTCACGGAGAGAACAAGAGCACCCCAAGGAGACACACTCGATCTAATAAACCCCTTAGCTAACAAATCCTGAAGCTGCTCCTTAAGCTCTCTCAACTCAGCAGGAGCCATATGGTAGGGAGGAATAGCAATGGATCTGGTGCCTGGCTCTAACTCAATGGCAAAATCAATATCCCTCTCAGGTGGAAGGCCTGACAGGTCGATAGGAAACACATCTAGGAAGTCTTTAACTATAGGAACAGACTCAGGAGATATAGGGTCAGCACTAGCATCTCAGACATATGCTAGATAAGCTAAACAGTCACGGGATATCATCTTCCTAGCTTGAAGACAAGAAATAATCTCAAATGGTGCATGGCTAAAATAACTCTGCCACATAACCAGAGATACACCAGGCACGTCTATGGTAACGATCTTGGCATAGCAATCCAAAACTGCACGGTGAGGGGATAACCAGTCCATGCCTAGTATCACATCAAAGTCCAACATATCAAATATCATCAGGTCAGCCCAAGTATCCAAATCACCAACAGATATCGCACAGGATCTCACAATCTGATCCACTACTAAAGAATCTCCTACTGGGGTCAAAACAGAAACAGGCACATACAATGGCTCACTAGCCAACCCCAAACAAGGGAAAAAGTAGGCAGATACATATGAACAAGTGGATCCAGGATCAAACAAGGCATAAGCTGGTTGATGGCATACAAAAATCATACCTGTGATGACAGCATCCGAGGCCTCTACCTTCAGTCTCCCAAGGACCATATAGAACTAATGATGACCTCCACCTGCCCGACCGCCATCCCTACTATCTGCTCTACCACGTGGGGAACCACCTCTAGCCTGACCACCACCCCCTCTAGTCAGAGGCTGAACTACTCACAGCGGTTCGGCTGGCTGAACTATACCTTGCTGGGGGAAATCTCTAGCAAAGTGACCAACCACACCACAAGTATAGCAAGCCCCTGACGACCTACTCGGTCGAGATGAACCAGCAGAACCCGAATGGCCACCACAGCCTAATGCCCCAGAATTTGTACCTCTTAATGGCTGACCACTGTGACCTCGCTGACTACCCTGACCCTGCTCAAACTGAGAACCAGAAGCCTAAAGTGATGCCTGTACCAGTCGGCTAGACTGACCTTGATGCTGCTGTGGCTGATAACCTCGGCCCCACTGGCCTGAACCTCTACCACTATGCCTTGAACCAAAGTAACCACCCTGATGTCGAGGCCTTTTATCTCTGGCCCCGGTGTCATGATAACGCAAATCCTTCACTGTGCGGGCATAGTCTGCAATGGCTAGAAATGAATGACCGTTAGCAACCAGTATCTCTGCAGGCTCTCTAAACTCTCTCTGTAACCCCCAAACAAATCTACGGACTCTGTCAGCCTCAGGAGGCATAATCATAGCTCCAAAGGGAGTAAGCTGATGGAATTGGGTCTCACATTCTGAGACAGTCATAGTATCTTGAGAAAGTCTAGTGAACTCCTCCCTCCGACGCTCTTGGTCGCTCTATGGCAAGAACTTGGCCATAAAGGCCTCATAAAACTCAGACCAGGTCAAGGGAGGTGATGTAGAAGGTTTGAAAGCAACATGTGCCCTCCACCATAACTTCGCTGGACCCTCCAGCTGATATGAAGTATATCCAACCCCGTGAGTCTCTAATAAGCCCAAATGGTGCAATATCTCCTCACAGGTAGTGATAAATTCATGGGGGTCCGGATCCTGTGTACCAATAAATCTCGGCGGTGCCAATCTCAAAAACCTACCCAAGGCCTTTTGCTCCGTCTCTGTCATAGTAGGGCGAGGAGAAAGAAGCTGGGCAACCGATGGGACTGGAACAACCTCAGCACAGGGAGCCGCAGTAGCAGGTTGTGCTCCTGAACTCTGAACACCCAGGGCTGCCCCCTGTGCAGATGTATGGGCTATCTCAGAAGAATGCTACCCAATCATACCCAAAAGCTGAAGTAATAAACCCCGAAGACTGAGTTGGGGCTGAAGCTGGCACAGAAATTGATGTTGGAACTGGTACTGAAGCTGGTGGTACCTGGGTTATCCCCGGGTCCATATGCTATTATTCTGGAGCTAACTCTGGCTCTACCTCAACTCTAGTAGCTCTAACAGGTGTCGCTGCTTTGGGGAGCCCTCGACCCCTACTAGTACCCCAGTGACCATCCTGGCCCACACTTGGAGTCGGAGGTGCAGGGGTAGGAGGCTCTCCTCCGCCAGAAGCTGAAGATGTCATACGAACCATCTGCGGAAGAGTAAACCAGAATAAGAGAGATTTCTAGAAATCTTCAAGGATACTACGCACGAGAGAGAGACAAGAAAAGTCCAGTTTCCTAAGATTTCACTATAGCCTCCCAAAGATTGAGCACAGACATCTTCGCCCTGATCCGCAGGACTCTATTAGACATTGGCTCCTATACTGATGATACCGGTAAACCTAGGGCTCTAATACCAAGCTGTCACGACCCAATTTCTCGGTTATGATGGCCCCTACAACCCCCCAGTAGGCAAACCAATCTCCGTAGCCTAGAACAGTTAGTAATGGGCTACCTTCTAACAGTTTAAATGGAAGAGCAGGTAAAATAGCGAAAACAAGGAAACAAGATAAAGAAATTAGATAATAAGGATAACATATATGAAAAGCGGAAACTAAACCAACCCAAAACCTGGAATCATAGCGTATAGAAGCCCGAACTACATAAGGAGTACAAGGATCCACAAAAATTATACATATACACAAGTTATCTTCAAGTAGTGACAGAGTACAGAATATACAAAAGATAAACTAAGTCAAGTTCTGAATGCCAAGAGCTCACCCACAGCCTGGATCATCCAAAAACAGCACCCTGCACGAGTCTCCAGCGCTCTATTAGCGATGGCCCACACTAGGATCTGCACCAGAATATGCAGAGGGTAGGGTGAGCACCAAATGCAAAGCATAAGGTACCCAGTAGGTATCATAGGCTGACTAGACACATATAAAGTAAAAGAGCAATAGCATACATGGTAGAAACAACACACAGAAATCAACAAAAACATACACAGGAACTAGCCTAGAGGAAAGACAACAGAAGGCAACATACAAGGCTAGCAAATAGAATATATACACACAACAGGCACAGGTGAGAGTAAGGATTACACACCTGGGATCCTCGCAAAATAGTATGTATGTAAATAAGTTCTAACAATGGGCGGTATACTGGTAACCTCAAGTATAAGGAAATGGGAGAGAAGAATAAAGGTAGACATGCTCGACATACAGGAGTTAATACCCAATCTAGTCATACAAACTCAATCCAGGAACTCACAACCTTACAATAATCATACTCATACTCGACCGTAATAGGGAATTATATTGGAATAAAGTAACAAGAATCTACCTACAGTCCCTCGGCCGCCCATACAATCGAGGAATGCAATCAAGTGAAAACAAACCCTCTGGCATCCCATACTACCAGAGCGTACAATCAACGCACAGCAAACAAGAGGGGGATCACAAACAATGAATGATATGATGCATGAAAACCTCAAGGTGAAATAGAACCTATGTATGTAACTCCTCCAGTACTGATCGGGCCCAGTAGGCAGGTTTCATGGAAGGACACAGCCCATATACCTCTACTCCATCGTATACCCTTCCCTCTGGCACACGCAGCCCAAAGCCTCAGGATCGGAGCGGTAAGGTCCATGGAGGTCCCGGACCGTATACTAAAACTCAGAATCAAAACGTGTCCTCCGAAATCGAGTCCAGGTTCAAGCCAGTGGCTAGTCTCAAATATGCATGCCTAGACCCTGTCTACGACTAAAACAGTGAAAACGATATCTCAAAAATCCTTCCAAGGGTGCCTGGGCACTACCGGATCTAAAAGATTAGTAAAAACATCTCAGATGCTCGACTCGGCCGAGCCTGATATCATTTCGAATCAGTAAGGAAACTCAGTTAGCACTCTGACCTGGTCGAGTCTAGAAATAGTAGTAAATCATGATAAAACCATATCTTTAACCTTGTTTTACCCCAAGAAGATCCACGTATCAATTCAAATCATTTCCGAATCCAATTTCATCAAAAATGAGCCCCTGGGCCATGCAAGGTTTAGAAAATCAGTTTTCATAGGCTCGAAGTCAAAAACCATAATAAAACGTGGAAAACCCTCTTTATATGCATGAAAATGATATGATCAACCCAAATAGCTGCCCGACAACTCACAATCAACCTAATGGCCCTGCACAGGCTCTGAAGCTACTCAGTAAGCATATCCAGCCTAGAACGATATTTCTATGTCCGGGACTTGCAGACATTCCCAATAATCCCACCTTCTATGTTCCAGAGTCAACAAGACCTCACGGGGTCACAAGGGTAATAAATATATCAACTAATAGGAATACTACACACAACGGAGGAAAGAAATAGGTCGAATCATGGAAAAGCGGTCAAGGTCTGTGGTACCAACCTAATAACCCAACCCAAGAATGCCAACTAGTATAATTTTACCCGATATATGTTAAGTCTAGGGAGTTAAGCCGTAACCTACCTGTCGTTCGATGACAAGATGCGGGAACAACGATATCCAAGGCTGAGCTTCTCCGAGAATCTCCGAATGAGAATCAAACTACTAAATTCATGAATAAAATATTAAGACGAGTCTAATGATACCCATATTGCTACAATTGTAGCCGGGTCGATATCCGGGTCAAAAGCGGGCCTGCAGGTCCCGCAACCTAAAAAAAATGAAAAGAACCACGATGACCCCAACGATGCCAAGAAGGCATGCTCCAAATTTGAGCACAATTGGACAAGGTAAGGGCACCAAAACATCCCATCCAAGTTGGGGATTAATGAATAGAAATTTCGAAAATAAAAATGGAAATTGGACAAGAATTACTTACCAAAAACCTACTCCTAACTAAACAAAGACTCATCCGAGGAGCCACCATCGGTACTAGTCCAGGAGGTCAATACTAGCGAGAGTCTCATAGCTACGCTAGTTCGTTAGGTATAACGTGTTTCGGTCAGCTTTAAAGGCCAAACTAACCCAGTCGCTTTTTTTGCAGCCCTGTGGAGTATCACAAAATCCAAGATTTGGATGAGCATTAATGGAGGAATTAAGAGAAAAACCAAAGAAGGCAAGTTGAGGAAGATGACTTACCAAGAGGCAAAGAACTACGGATAATCGACGAACGAATAATTCCCCAAGGTTTAGAACTGAATTGGATTAAAATGGTGGAGAGAATTTTGAGTTTTAGAGTGAGAAAAGTGAGGAGAAGGGCTGAAAAAAATGAAATGATAGCAATAAATAGTTCTTGTCCGCAACTGATTTTCTGCACTTTTTAGAAAACTCGACGGGGCATTCCAGTCACAATCAAAAATTGGTATTCAAAAACCAATAGTGCTAATAGAGTGAAAACGACCTTCCAGGCTCAATGAAATCAATGAAACTTCCATACAAGGTCGTTTTGGAGAAATGTTGATCCAAGTCAACACTAACGAAAAGGAACTCAAAGGCTCGAAATGAGTCTGACTCACCCGAAACCTGAACCATCTTCCTAGTCCTAACTCAACATTCTGGAGCTGATGGAATTGTCAGATTTCAAATCTGACTCTCCAATCATCGAAAGTCACCCAAAGTTACACTTTCAGCTCCAAATGGCCTAAAAACTGAGAAAATAACACAAACCCTACACCGGACGTTCTCAGTCATTAACTAAAAGTCCAATTGGTCCAAATTCATCGCTCTGGAGCTAACGAAACTGTCAGAATTCAATTCTGAGCACGTTAGCTAAGAATGTTGACTAAAGTCAATGATATTCTAAGTTTAAGAATAATCGAATGGCTAATATGACCAAACGAACAACCAGGGAACCGAACTACCGGTCCCAGCAATCCATAAATGACTTGGGGCCGCTACAGGAAGGCTCTAACAGTGAAATAAATGCGAAAATGCAAAGATGACCGAAAGGGTCATCACATCGATATATATCCCGTACCAGGCATGGAACCCAAGCCAACCAATAAGTGTCCCATACCAGGCATGGTACCCGAGCCAACCAAATGTCACACACAATCTAACAATCAAAAATTAATGAACAAAATCACACTTGTAAATCAATATGCAACAAAACCAGGTTCAATTCGCATGATTGACAATCAAATATTTAGACATTCATAATTCCATTCCCTAACCATACAATGCACATACAATACTGCGCGACAGTTATATGAACACATATTGCATTTGGGAAAACAATAACCATCACCTACTTAACAACCTAGTTCATAACCCCAACATTGATATCCTATTCGAAGACTAATCCCTGGTTTACCCCCTAGGCACATATATCGTTGCTACATCAATTCTGGGATCTTTCTTTAAATACAAACACAGTTTAGGGAAAACATCCCCTATTATTGAGGCTCCAGCCCTTCCTGTTCATTCCATTCCTTTTAATTGAATTATTCTCGGAAGCCCGCTATAACTCAGCCAATTATTTGTTCACAATATGTCTGGTTCCCTGAACCTACCCAATAATCTAGTTCCCTAGAATTAGGATCACGCACAATGATACATAAGAATTGGATCAAAATCCCACAACATTACCATTTCCTCATCACTCACATAGCCTAAACAATACATTATTCCTCCAGAATCTATGTTCAAAGGCCTAGGCATGAACTCTCCCGTCATTCTAAAATAATAATATGCAAGAACAATACGGGTCTATAGTTACTCAATAAAGCCTAGCCTACCTGGGTGCCAAGCATTAGCTGCAGAGGTCTGAACACTGAAATTTGGCTCCATGAAGGAAATTTGACAAAGAACGAACTTGAAATCCATGGTTTTGCCCCTCCTTAGCCAAAATCTCCCCTCCCATGGCTCCTAAGCTTTGGAGCAGCCTAGGAGGGTTTTTGGAGAAACCCTCGTCTATTTTCCAACTGAGGAGAAGTCTAAAATAATCTTTGTGTTTTCAGCTACTGCCTCTGTCATACCATTATAACAGTCGGCTGACCATTAAAGTGGTTGCACTATAGTGGTAAAATTTCCGCTATAGCAGGGTGACGTCAGCCCAGACGAATTTCAAAATCTAAAATTTCCATCATGTCAATCCCTCTTAATTTAAACCCTTTTTTAATAATTCTCGAAATCTGTGATAAGGAAGTTTTAGAACAATAATAGGACAGGTCATAACAACAAATACTAATTTAACCATAGTTCATCCCAGAATGATCCCGTACCGAAAATGAAAGAAGAAACTAATCTGTAAAACCCATAGTCCTACCTGGACCGTGTAATTATGACGTGAAGCATCAAAATTTCCCCCTTTTTAATCATACTCGACTCAGTTAGAAATAATCTAATCCTTCTCTATCAAGGAATTCCTTCCTTCGAGCTACATAGAATAGTTAGGGTAACCTTCCTCGAGTTCCCGAGAAATCCAGGGCCTCATAGAACATCGAAGCAAAAGAAATTCAAAAAGACTCAGAAAGGAGCCTTTCTGCCCCCAAAACTGACTTGTCATTCCGCTATAGCAGAAATTATACTGCCATAGTGGTATTGCTATTGCAAGAGGCCAACCACTATAGTAGTTGGCAATAGTTAAAAGGGGTGAGAAATGGGTTTCACATACATTCTCCCCCATTTTCATCTGAAAACACTCCTCTCCTCTTGATCACTCTGCTCTTGATGTCAGAAAATCCAGGTAACTATCGTACCCACTTACTTCCTTACTTCATTACACGATTATCGATAGTTTTAAGGTAGAAAATAGTGGATTAGAGTAGATATTATAGTTGTTTTTTTAATTTGAAAATAGGTTGGATTTTTGTTAGATTTACTAAGCATGGGTGCTTCCCTTACGTTTACAATGCCTCCACAGCATTCTGGGCGTAAGGATTATGTGATTTTTGACCCAAAATGGGCTCAAAATGGTGGGTGGATGAAGGGTCGTTCTTGAAGAAAAGTGGTGATTTGGCCAAATTTTAAGGGTTATAGTGCCCAAATATTTGCATAAAAAGGTGATAGGGCACTTTAGGAAGACTGATCTGGACTTGGAATGTTAAAAACAAAGATTTGGGTCAAGGGGCGCCATTGTTGCACCCCTTGAAGCTCTGGGATGATGAAGACACTATAGTGAAACCCAACCGTCACAGCGGTTATGCTATAGCAGAGAAATTCCCTCTATAGCGGAAAATCATCCACTATAGCGGGAGGCCGCAGACAGTAGTCCCCCAGGCATAGCTAGAAATTTTGGTCCTTCCTTGCATATTAATTCCTTGCACTTCTACAAGCTCTAACCTCACCCTTTCAACATTGCAGGTTTGAATACTCAATGGCTTCCAACCAAGAACACATTCCTCCCTACGAGAGGTGTCCCGATGATGCTAGTCGGGAAAGATTTCAGGACTACCGGTGGATAGGTATATGCTATGAAAAGGCCTTTAATGAGGGGTGTAGAAGAGAAGGAAAATGCCTTCTATCTCAGGCTTCAGGAGTTTGGTTGGGTCCATTGGTATGGCTCCTCCTTCTGGGCGCCCAGGCTGGGTGAGGGAGTTATATGCCATCTTTCCCACCGTACGTTGGGATAACTTCAACCCCTCTATCCGCCTCCAAGGGGTGGATGTCCCCGTAGATGCTCGGACCATCAATGAGGTGCTAGAAGTGCCTCATATTTTGAATGAGGCATACGAATCCCAGCTTCAGATGTGGGACATGACATGGCTGAGGGATACTCTAGTGGAGGATGAGTTCAGGGATCAGGTCTACTGGCCTAGTGTTGAGGGCATCATGAGTACTTATTTCTTAGCCAAGGCTAGGAGGTGGCTGGACTTGGTGTCTTGGAGGATCCTTCCATCGGAAATACTACTAACATGACTTATCCTCGGGCCCTGGTGGTGGCTTGTGCTATGCAAGGTATCTAGCTGAATATGGAGGAGCAGATTGTATCTAAGTGGAAGGACTTCTACCGGGGTCCCAAGAAGGGCCCTTTTCTTCTGGGTCTGGTATCTAAGTTATGCAGGTGGTTTGCAGTGCCTGAGGATGATACTGATAGGGAGGTGGATATGGATTCCCCCTTCAACCCTCTCTAGGTGAAGGTTATTACCTCTACAAGGAAGAAGAAGAGAAAGGTGAATGAAGCGGGGAGCAGCCAGGTTGCCGAGGGTGCTAATGATGATGGTAATGATCCTGCCCCTCCTTCCCAGTCCCAGGCTCTGATCACTAGTATCCAGCTAGAGGAGAACTTAGCCTCGGTCAAGCAATTGATGGAGGGTACTACTGCCAGAGGTACTGCCCTGCCCCCTTCACTCAGGACTTTGCAGCCCTCTATAGGGAGTGGATGAGGAGAGAAGAAGAGGTGCTCCCAAGACCGTATGCCTGCCCGAATGTGGAAGACCATTAAGGTCATGTTCACTTGCTGTGTCCCCGATCAAGAGCTTCCCCAGCAAGAGCCAGAGGACCTACATGAGTTACCCTTTTTGAGTCATGCTGAGGACCCTGCCTTTGTAGACCAAAATGGTGATGAGTCATTTGTCCAGGTCCTCTCCCCCCCTCCTTATTATATTATAAATACTGTTCTTCAGTTTTGCCCCCATTTGGGGCATGTACTAGACAATGTTCCCCTTTCCTTTTCCCCTTTATTTTAAGCATGTGGATGCTAAGTTTACACGGTATTGACTTATATGCATGCTATATTTGCTCTATCGGTGATTTCCTTGTTTTACATAGCAGTTTACAGCTTAACTATCATTTTTAGACACCCTGGAAATGAAAAGCAAAACAAGGGAAAACAGGGCAGGGATTTCATCCCCCCCTCTGATAACGATCTCAATCGAGTGACTAAAATTGATATCGGAAACACGAAATTCAACAACACAAAATAAAGATAGTGGAAAAATTAAGATGAGAATTAGAAGAAATTGAGATGAGAATAGAAGAAAGAAAGGCTAATTGAATCAACAATCAACCAAAGAAGAAGAGAACTCAATCAAATGCATGAGAAACCAAATTGAATCCACAAGATGATAACTCAATGATCAACTAAGCAAAGAAGATAACACAAGCAATTCGGGAATCCACCCTAATCACTCATTCTAAACTAATAATTGGAATTGAACCCAATCAATATCCTAACCTAAAATATCAAGTCTATTCAAGAAAATTCAATCATCAAAAATCTAAGTATGAAAATGGCTAAGGCAACTATTTATAGTTATTGCCTTTACACAAATAGCCTATTACAAAAAATGCCCAAAAGTGACTATTTTGGACCCACAAAGGCCCTTCTTGATTGCTCAAATGGCATCTTGATCACCCATGGCCTTGTGTATTTGTTGCTCCATAGCTTCCACCAGGCTCCAAGCTACCATCCATATGTAGAAGCCCCTCCAATTATGCTCCAAGCTAACCAAGATCGTATCATCCTCCCCTTCTTCAAAAGGATTCGTCCTCGAATCTAAACCTTGCAAAAACATAAGAAGGACAAACAACAAACATATCCTCATAGCATGAGGGTTAGCACACGGGTTATCAACCATACCAACTTGCTTAGGAGGTACACATTTAAAATACAACCAACTATCTTTTGTGTCAAATAAGAGCAATGCATTGTAGAACATACAAAGGATCCGGCTATGAGAAATATCATGGAACAAAGAAACCTCAAAGGTCCTAAGACACAATTGCTTCCCTATTCCCCCATAAGACCATACCAAATGTGGTGTCTCCATTGGTTCAAACACCCATGAGTGTTTACCGAGGTCAAAGATATAAAAGGCCCACATAGTTTGGTCACAAAGGCAAATGGACCAACCCAAGAAACCCCTACCTCTATATAAAACAAATCCCATACAAACATGGACATCATCATATGCAAAGAGGTAGTAGAGAAAGGTGTTACTTAAATGAACTTCATCCAAGGTGTGCCCACATATAGAATCACCCTTTGATCCACAAGCATTAAGACCTTGATCAAGAGTGGGGTCACACAAGAATGAAGTGATCATTAGAGAACATACACCCTTTCCTTTTGACCATTAACCCCTCCAATAGACGTACTATCATCTTTCAAGAAGAGAGTTTCATCTTTGGAAAGTGTGTCATCATACCATAGTGGATTCTCAATCACTTGGTAGCCTTCAAGAGGGGCTACACTTCCATCATGCCAAAACACATCACTATGCATTTCATCTTCATTAGTCATGTCAAGCTCAAACAAGGGATTATCCTTAAAAACATACTCCACCTCAAAATCCTCATGACAAGAATTAGAAATGGAATCAACACTCAAGGAATCATCACCTCTAAGTAAATATCCTACATGACTAACTACATGACCAACTATATCATTACCATTACTAAATTGAGGTTCATTTATCACATCACACAACTCCTCAATTAGTAGGTCATCATTACAAGCAAGTTGGTCAACACCACAATGAACACTAGTTGGTAGCATATCAAGATCAAAAGAATCACACACATGATTACCATCATTATAGCCAACTAGCATTTTACTACCCCCATTACATGACAATACATTTTCACTCAAGTCACAAGTGCTAACACTAGATGGACTCAAATTGATCTTACTAGAAGAATCAATCAAGTCATCTATAGGATCAACTAGTGTTTGGGAACTCACAACAATGGCATCATCATCAATCAACAAGGTGTCATCAAGATCATCACAAGGTAAAGGCTCTTTAAGCTCACACATATACAAGCTATCACTGACACTCAATTGTCCACTAACCACACAATGATCTTCCAAGTTCAATAAAGTGCAAGAGTTAGCTTTGTTACCTTGTAGCTCATAGGAAGAATTGCCTTCACCTTGGTTACAACATTTGAGAACAATTGCTTCCTTTGAAAGCTTTCAACCACCTCATGATGTTCCACATTTTGAGGTTCCAAAATAGGTTTGCTTCCAAGAATACCTGCACAAGAATCAAGATAACTAGAAAAAGAAGAGAGGTTACAAAAGTTAGTATAAGGTTGTGACAACCCTCTCACATCACTCCACACAACCTCTCATTTTTCCACTCTAGAGTTGTCACTTATCACACCCTTACTCCTCTCAATCTTTTGTCTCTCAATTTCATTGGAGTTCGGACAAGTGCCAAGTATCCCTTGTGAAGGGTTAGATGATCCCTTCATTTCAAGCTTCCACTTTGGTGCACAAGGTGTGGATGTTTTAACTTCCATGTTCAACTCCTTAGTGGGTTCATCTTCATGAGGAGTAGTTTTCTTCAACATCTTTTGTAACTCCTCGGGCTTAAGATTGGCAACCCATCAAATGACCTTGTCAACTCCTCTTTGTATGACATCTCCTAATTCTTTAATTCTTAAAGATTCAAGATCCCTCACCGGAATGGGCTCATTTGATTTCACTCTACTTTCATGGCTTATTGATCATTCAATTCTACCTCCAACATCATTACTATAAGGAGAACAAGTCACATTAGAAGGAGAATAAGAAGTATAAGTTCTTGCATTCCAAGAAGTAGAGGATGTTCTTCTCCGATGGTTCACACAACGTCTTCGAATTGGTTGCACCCACACATCTATACCCCCTCGACTAGGATAGGAAGTAGCACAAGACAAGGATGATAATTCATCTTCACAATATCCCATTCTATCACAATCTTCCTCAAATGATTCATAAGAAATATGGGAGAAAGAATCGTACCTCACATCGTCTTCATCACCATGGTGTGTAATATGAGAATCCCCATACTCTTCATCTTCACTATCGGATTTACCATAAGATACTTCTACTCCTTCATGTTCATCATAAGAGCCATAAGCCCCATTCATTTCACATTCATTTTCGAAGTAGTAGTTCTCACAATCATATAACTCATGATCACAATCATAGCCTTCATAAGATTCCCCTTCAAAAGATTCCGAGGCTATGGATGACATCCTTCTTTATACCTCCTTTTGTACCTACAAAACTAGAAAACAAGTTAGTAATAAAATTCTCATGCCACTCTTTATGTAAGCTCTCAACTCACTTACTATGGCTTCTTTCCCAAATTGATAGTGTTACTAGTTTTGCTCAATCAATTCAAGGTTATCTAACCTTGTGGAGGAATGGATCCTTGTGACTCTTGAAAGAAGGATGACTCAAACAAAACTAAAAGGACTTGAATCAAGAAATTAACTATGAAATAAAAGAGAGAAGCACACAAAGAAATGCACAAGAAAAAAAATGGACTCAAAGAACTTGATAATATTTAGTAGGGTAATCTACTAATTAAAATCAAGTTATGAACCTAAAAGAAGGTAGATTTAATGAAAAAGAAACTAATTTACCAAGATTTTGACTAGAAAAATCATTTGGGAAGAAATTTGGTTGAAATCCATGGAGAAAAGCTTCAAAAAGTGGAGAAAACTTGAAAAATAGCTCCAAAATGGGCTGAAGCCGTCTCTGAACGTCGTTGGAGCCAGCTGGAGGGCCTGGAGGCGCTTGGCTTGAGTGCTGGAGCTGTTTTGAGGGTGGCTGGAGTCGGCTGAAGGGCGGAAGCCACGTGGCTGACGCGAAAGCCGATCCTTCGTCGGCTCAAAAACACAGAAGCTGATGGCTGGATGACTTGTGCAGAGCTGGTGCAGGGCTGGAGCTCAACTGTACATGTGGGACCAGCTGGCAGCGTCCTATTGGGCACAAAAACAGCTGGAAAAATCTTCTCTTTTTTTCAATTTTTCAGATATTTTTTGTACTCTTTTGGCCCCACAAACACCTTTACACTTTCTCTTTCCTTTCCTTTTGGATTAAACATCAACCTTTTTGAAGATTATTCCTCAACAATTCATGAATTCATGAAGAAAACTATGAACATTGATGAACTTCAATAATTCATAACTCTCTCAATTTAACTCCGATCTTCACGAAATTTTAACCACGAGCTCCTTTCAACGTCACAAACAAACTCCAATAATTTTTAGTCCTCAATTCCAAGCCAAAAATAAACTCGTTTTCTCCATTTTCAAGCTATGAAGAACACCATGAACAAGTGAATTTCAAATCTTCATAACTCTTTCATTTTAGCTCCAAATTCCATGAAATTCGATATTTAGGCTCCCCTTTCTATAGAGAACAAACTCCAATACTTTTCAAGCTCCAATTTAGCCTCAAAGAACAAACCCACTTCACCTTCTTCAAGTTTTTTCAAGCTCAACAATGGTGAAATTTTGAAACACCTCCAAATCAACTCAAAATCGTCTCAAATTTTAGGAGAAGCTTCCTTTTAAGCTAGAGAACAAATCTTAATACTTTTTCTAGCTCGAATCTCTCCTAATCTTCAAGACCCATTTTCAAGTTTTCAAACCTTCAAACTCCTTTAATGGTAGAATCTTCCCTACAACTCAAAATCGCTTGAAATCTTGGATTTAAACTCAAAAAACACTAGAGAATACGAATCTAGTGTCAAAAATAACAAATCAAACACACAAAAATTCGGTTTTTTTTTAGACGATTTTTTAATTTTTTTTTTCAAATTTATGAACCTAAGACCTAAGAATTGATGAAACAACTCTTAAAACCTAAGCTCTGATACTAAGATGATAACGATCTCAATCGAGTGACTAAAATCGATACCGAAAACACGGAATTCAACAACACAAAATAAAGATAGTGGAGAAATTAAGATGAGAATTAGAAGAAATTGAGAAGAGAATAGAAGAAAGAAAGGCTAATTGAATCAACAATCAACCAAGGAAGAAGAGAACTCAATCAAATGCATGAGAAACCAAATTGAATCCACAAGATGATAACTTGATGATCAATTAAGCAAAGAAGATAACACAAGCAATTCGGAAATCCACCCTAATCACTCATTCTAAACTAACAATTGGAATTGAACCCAATCAATATCCTAACCTAAAATATCAAGTTTATTCAAGGCAATTCAATCATCTAAAATCTAAGTATGAAAATGGCTAAGGCAACTATTTATAGTTATTGCCTTTACACAAATAGCCTATTACAAAAATAGCCCAAAAGTGACCATTTTGGAAATAACCCACAAAGGCCCTTCTTCATTGCTCAAATGGCATCTTGATCACCCATGGCCTTGTGTATTTGTTGCTCCATAGCTTCCTCCAGGGTCCAAGCTACCATCCATATGTAGAAGCCCCTCCAATTATACTCCAAGCTAACCAAGATCGTATCACGCTCCCTGCTATAGCAATTGACACGTTGTTACAACGATACTACCATAGCAGAAAAATTCCCACTATAGCAGGATCGCCGTAGCGGTACCGCTATGGTGACCCTGATGCAGCAGCCCAAAAAATTAAAATTTCTGCTAGGTTCACCCATTCCCCATTCCCCATTCCTGGTTTTCAACACTAACTCCTAAAATCAAGTCATGGTCTTAAACTTAACCCCAAGACCATCTGCAGAAATGCATAACTCAAAATTTAGCATCATGTTGTCATAAAATCAATTACAAAATACACAAGAAAACTATTCACAGCACACATTCCCACTATTATACAAGAATAACCCCCTTTCTCTCATGGTTCCCAACCAAACTCGACTGTCCTAAAATTGGAGTCTCCTCACAGTCACTAATCCTGTTGTCCCCTTACCATCTTCACCAATGGTAAGCCTATACCTAAACGTAATACCAATTCTCCTAGTAAGCCACATGATGATTTATCACTAACACAAGATCACACAACATTAAGTTATG
Organism: Jaltomata sinuosa; assembly: GCA_003996215.1. Lineage (NCBI taxonomy): Eukaryota > Viridiplantae > Streptophyta > Magnoliopsida > Solanales > Solanaceae > Jaltomata > Jaltomata sinuosa. The sequence continues at coordinate 264,553 of QJPP01002942.1, forward strand.
ACTCTTCCCAGACCAAAGTTTTCACCATAAAGTAAGTAATTACACACCACACAGTTACAGTTATACTGGTAAGGCAATGCATGAAATCACAAGTCTCAAATTTTAGCACTCAAACAAGTCAGATTCATATTCATTTAATCACCCCATAGATGAGTGTTAGTCGATCATCCCTGCCTTACCACAACTTCTAAGGCCATATATCAATTGGAACCTTCCCGGTTCCAACTCCCCTTGCTTGTCTCATTGTAGCCGGAGGCAAGTGACACCTTTCAACCTTGTTGAGATACCAATTGGAATCAAGAGATACCAATTGGACTCAACTTATACAAGTAAGCACAGACCGCACGAAAAGAGTGAAAGAAGAGAGATAATTCCTAGAATGCTTCATAGCTTCCCAAAGATTAGATATGGACGTCAACAAATCAATCACAAGACTCTATTCGATATTTTCTTTTGTACTGGGAGACCGGTAACCTAGGTTCTAATACCAATTGTCATGACCCAACTACCAGGCCATGTGGGCACCTAATCTAAGAACCTAAATAGGAGAACCCTCACCACCCGATCCAACAGTTAATGCAGAAAACTAAAAGTAAAACATAAGAAATAGCCTTTTTCATACTGGAAAAACACTTACAATATTCAAAACACTAAAAACTCTTTACAACTTGTATACAACCCTCTCTAGGAATTAGTCTAAATAAGTACAAGAGCTCTAAAGGAGAAATACAAGTATGAAAAGAAGATATAGATTTCACTATGGAAACGAAGAGTAGAAGCTGTTGTAGATCACCATCATCTTGTATCTATGAAACATCACTGATTATGCAACCATACTATGCACAAAAAGGTATAGCAAGAGAACTATCAATACAAACAACGCGTATTGGTAGGCATCATCGGTCGATCCGAATCCACCACATATCATCATATAAGAAATCAAGAGAAAATATGCAATAAGTTATAAGAATCCAGTCTTTCATCATCCACCCTTAGATATTAACACTAAGAAATACGTCCTATCCCAAGCCTTCCGACCCTGCTCCACTGCCAACTCCACATTTAAGAGACTCTATAACATAACCCCTAGGACTTTTCCAAGTCACACTTATGCTAGAACTTCCTAAGTCACACTTGCACCTCGACTTCCCAAGTTACAATTACACTAAGACTTTCCCAGTCACACTTATACTAAGACTCTCCCAGTCACACTTAACACTAGGAATCCCCAAGTCACACTTATACTAAGACTTCCCCAGTCACACTTAACACTAATCTGACAACTAAGTCCAGACCCGGACTACCATTCTCTTGTTCAGGTCAATCACTCTGACTCTACAACCGAAAGTATGCCCAACAACATAATAAGCAGACCCATATTCATGTTACCATTTGCAAGTACCTGGACTGCCCAAGAATCCTTAGGACAACACCTATGTGTTCAACATGCAATTTTTGATATACACAAGGACCAATCCTATATTAAAGTCCAACTACCCGGCCTCTCATGGACCAATATGCAACAATCACAGTTTCAATGATTAACCTGGTCCACTCATGGAACCATGAATAAAACACAATGAACAAGTATAAATAAACCCATACCAGGCGTGGTACCCGAGCCAACCATTATAGAACCAGTACAAGGCATGGTACCCGAGCCAACCATTATAGAACCAGTACAAGACGTGGTACCTGAGCCAACCAATATGTATCTTGTACTAGGCTTGTACCCAATCCAACCAATAAGAGTCCCATACCAGGCGTGATACTCGAGCCATGAATGTCAAACACAATCCAACAATCAATAATAAATAAATAAAATCACACTTGTAAACCAACAAGCAACAAAACCAGGTTTCTTTCACATAATTGACAACCGGATATTTAGACATTCATAATTCTATTTCCTAACCATGCAATGCATATACAATACTAAGCGACAATTACATGAACACATATTGCATTTGGGAAAACAACAACTATCACCTACCTAACAACCTGGTTCATAACCCCAACATTGATATCCTGTCCGAAGATTAATTCCCGATTTACCCCCTAGGCCCATATATCATTGCTATATCAATTCATTGAGCCTTCCTTAAAGACAAACACAGTTCAGGGAAAACATTCCCTATTATTGATTCTCCAACCTTTTATGTTCATTATATTCCCTTTGATTAAATTATTCCCGAAGCCCGCTATAACTCAGCCACTTATTTGTTCATAATATTTATGGTTCCCCAAACCTACCCAACAATCTAGTTCCCTAGAATTAGGATCATGCACAAAATATATAAGAATTGGATCAAAATCCCACAACATTACCATTTCCTCATTAATCACACAGCCCAAACACTATATTATTCCTCTAGACTCTGTGCCTGAAGGCCTAGGCATGAACTCTCCCATCAATCTAGAATAATAATATGCAAGAAAAATATGGGTCTATAGTTACCCAGTTAAGCCTAGCCTACCTGGGCACCAAGCATCAGCTGCAGAGGTCTGAACACTAAAATTTGGCTCTATGAAAGCGATTCTTGATGGAGAATGGACCTGGAATCCATAGTTTTTCCCCTTCTTAGTCAAAATCTCCCGTCCCATGGCTCCCAAGCTTTGGAGTAGCCTAGGAGGGTTTTTGGATTGAGGAAGAGAAGTCTAAAAATAATATTCACGTTTTTCAGCTACTGCCTCTGTCATACTGTTATAGCGGTCGGCTGACCGTTACAGCAGCGGTGCTATACCGATAAAATTCTTGCTATAGTAGGGTGACGTTAGCCCAGACGAATTTCAAAATCTGAATTTCCATCATGTCAACCCTGCTTAATTTAAATTTTATTTTAGTCATTTCCAAAATCCGCGATAAGGTGGTTTTAGAATAACGACAGGACAGGTCGTTACAAGAATAGTAGTATCTTGTTTATCCTTAGTTTAGGTTGATGTATCTTTAGTGTGGATAGGTTATAATCCATAGTTTAGGCGCAAGGTTTTCATGGTAGAGTAGGCTCTTATTATTGATTTTTACTTTATCACCCCATTTCCATGTTTCCTTTCTGTTTATCGTGTAACTATGGGCCTGAGGCCATAGCTTGAGGTTGGATAGATATTCAGGTTAGTTTAATTTTTTGGAGGGTGCCTTTACCCTGAATGTTGAGCTTTTATGCCCTCGTGATGACTCATATATATATTCATGCACGCATACACATGGAAATTACTAGATTTTTGGCTTACGAAAAAGATTTTCACATTATTATTATGATTTTGGATCTTACAAATGATTGCATCATTTTCTCACTAGTTTTCTCGAGAATGGAAAACTATTTTATTGTTACTGCTTGGTTCAATGTAAGATTTTGGACCATTTTTATCGCTCAGTGTGATGTAAGATTTTGGTCTATTTCTACGTTATTTGAGTTTCTACGTCTGATATGAGATTCTGAGCGGATCCAAGATATGATTCTGAGATTTAACTACATTAGTTGCATGGTGCAATATAGCATCCCAAGTTTATGAAGATAAAAAATGCATGAAAGAAGCAATAAAAAATTTTGAGAGAGAGAAGAATGAGAGGAGTTCGGGATTGCAGTTGACATCCCAAGAGAGGAAAAATGAGAGGATGTATTATGTGAAGAGAATTAAATATCAAATGAAAAAAAAAGTGAGATCGAGAGAAAAGAAAAGAGAGATTACCGTGTAGTGTAAAAAAGAGTGATGGTCGTGAGATAGAGAGATAAAAAAATGAGAGTTTGAATGAGGCTTTTTCTTATTCTAACTCTAGCATTTCTACTTCTTCTTTTAGTTGTTTTGACTCTCTTTTAAGTATTCATGAAAAAGTTTGCACTGAAAAATTATCATTGAATGAATTTAATCCTAAAGTGGTTGAAACTATATGCCCCATTGAAAAAGTGCATATTGGTGAGAAGGGTGAAATTAAAGAGAAGCATTTTGGGTCTATAGGTAAGACTCATGATAAGGAGTTCAACAAGGCAAATACGAATCTAACACTCATGCAAAAGTAAAAACAAGGTGATATTTTTCCTTTATTATATAAGACCAAGTATGATATGTATGATTGATTTATTCACATTCTTGGAATTCCTAGAACACCTAAGATCGTTTTGGAGGTGATGAACTACTCCATTAATTTTTACATTGGCGACTTTATAAATTTTGAGAATGATGATATTTTACTCTATAATAAGTCATTAATTCCAACCTCTAAGTTCAATTGTAAGAGTAATTCGTTCCCCATCAAAATTGAGCATAGCATAGTCGATTGTAAATCCCCACTTGTTGAAAAGAAGCATGTTGTTTGTGGGAGGAGGATTGCAAATAAGTTGAAGTTTAAGGGTTCTGCTATCTTTTTAAAAAACTCAAGTGTTTATGTGACTTGCGTATATGAGAAAGAATCTGTGAGAGAAACAATTGAGGATGCTTGGCAATATCATAAAAATGTTTAGTTTGATGCATATTCTAGGGATCTTAAGTCATCTTTGTCAAGTCCATTAGAGTACTTTATTGATAAAGATAAATTGGAGAGGCACATATCATTCCCTGCGTTATTTATAAGTTTTTTTTGTTATTCTTATATAAGTAGGAGAATTTTCTATTGGGATGATGATGTTCACATGCTTCATAAGGGTGTATTTATACATGCTAGAATTAATTGGGTTAAATGTACACATGGTCACTATATTATTTTGTTCTTACTATTGTTGCTTTCGAGTAAGGATGTTGTTTACTACTACATGTCTTCTTGATTTTGTGAGATTAAAATTTGAGGATAAATTGATTTCAAGAAGAGGGGAATGATAGCATCCATAGTGGAATACCTCCATTAAAGTTGATGGATTCAATTGGAAATTAGGAAGATACTTATTGAGGAGGAAGTGTCCAAAGATGAGCCCAATAATGACTCAAGAATTAGGGCACAGAGTGGACTAGGTGTTTTACACATCCTATGGTCCAAATAAAAGCCCAAGAAGAGATATATTAGGCCTCATAAAAGAGCCCCAAAGATTTGAGTTTTGGATGCCCACATGAATCCCAAAACGAGGATTTCTTTAATGACCCTCTAGGTTATTTTCTATTTTTTGTGTTTTTTCTGTGTTTTGAGCTTTCCCGCAGTGGCTATAGATTATTTATGACTTGTCAAGGCTGACAGTTTGGTGCTCGAGACATTCGTTAGGTCGTTATGGCCATTTCCCTATTTTAGAACTTGAACTTAGGAAATCCTTAACTTCGGTCAACTTTCTTGGTAAACATGCTTAGAATAAAATTTTGACAGTTTCATTAGCTTTGGAATGGGGATTTTGGTCTAGTGGGGGACCCTTGGTCGGGGTCTAAAAGTTTAAGTTTGGCTTTGTATTATTTTTTATATTTTCACGCCAGTTTAGCTTCTAAGGTTGACTTTGGTCAACATTGAGAGAAGACTTCCTCGAATGGAAATTCCACCAGCGTTCTTAGCTATAGAATGTCGACTTTGGGCTAGAGGGACCTTTGGTTTGGGTCTGAGGCTTCCGGACTTGTTTTTGGCCTTTGGGATTCATTTTGGAAAAGGTTGGCCAAAAGTTAGTTTTGGGTGCGGGGTTCACTTTTCATTAAATTGACCTCCGTTGAGATTTTCATTGATTTTGTTGAGTCTGAAATATCATTTTTAGTTAGATAGCTCAGCTTGTTTGGGTTCTTGGGACCCCAAATACATTCTCGGGGGTCCATCCATTGAAAGTATACAAAAAAACTTGGCCTGCAGCATTGTTGCTTGCTGTTATAGCACCAGGGCAGGCGCCTGGCCGCACCTGCAATGGTGCTCCTATGCCTTCCTGTGCGTGCCTGCGTGCCTGCTGGCAAGGCAGCATGCCTGTGACGCCTTGGCCACTATGGCCTGGCCGCTCCAGCGGCGTCTGGGCACTGTGGTGTGCGCGTGCCTGCGCTTGCATGGGCGCCCCTGAGCCTGGGCACTGGTAAGCTGGCCACCCCTCCTTATTTCATCTCACTTCCAACATTTTTTAAACTCATTTTTCTCCATTAATTAGAGCTCCAACCTCCAAATTTAACTCCAACTTCTCCCAAGCCATGGTGGTGATTGTAGTTCCGGTCTGTGGTAGTTCTTGCACTCCAAATTGGTAAGTTTCCACATTCGAATTCCTCATTCCTCTTTTTAAATTTCCTTCTTGAACTAGTAGGACGTCAGGGCTATTTTGGGCCCCGAAACGAGTCTCGCTCGCACTTAACATTTGAGTAAGGGTTTCTTGACCCATTGTAGACAAAATTGTGATTTTTATTTTCTGTTTCATCATGCGGGACCCCAGGGTCATCTTTCGACCCAATTTCCAGCTTAATTTTCTGTATAGTAATATACGTGTCGTTCTTCTCATTTTGACACTTGGAATGTGTTTGTGGTAGCGTGGTAGCTTTCTGAGGCTGTTTAGAAGGGGAAGGCACATGAGTGACAGTTCGTGTTTGGCTCCGAGATAGGTTATGGTTTACTTTTCTAGACTGAGTTTAGTTAGATTTTATATGATATATATTATTGGAATGTTAGGTTGGACTTTAGGTAGCTTTAGGCTTAAATCATGTGACTTGTAATAAATTGGCCATTTCGGATATTAGAGTAGAATTATTAATTGTTAGCCTTAGTCTAGGAGCTTGTAGTATTGTTGTGCCTATCATAGAATCCTTAGTATGCTTTTAGGAGGTTTTAGAGGTAGAGTAGTTACTTTTAGTTGTTTTCTTAGTTATTTTTCGTTCTTTCCACTTTATTTTACCATTGTGTGTAACTGTGAGTCCGAGGCTATAGCTTGGATTTGGGCGGAGTTTCAAGGTCAGTTCTCTTGATTGAAGGGTATTTTGCCCTATTTCGCCTTGTTGTGTGCTATATTCTCTGAAAGAAAGAAAAGATTTTTGAGGTTTTTGGTTCCAAACTTGAGATTTACTATGGTTACCATGATTTTTGGATTTTTAAAGGAATTATCTTGGCTTTACTACTAGTTTTGGAAAGGAAAGGAACAATACTACTTTTATGACGGTCCGAGGGGTGTTTCCAAAACTTTTCTCCTTTTTACTTTAATATGTATATATTTATAGTCTGATGCGGTATTTTGAACCCTCATGCATTATTCTGGATTTTTACTTCCTATATATATACATATACATATGCATAGTTCGATGCGTTATTCTGGGCACCCGATACGGTATCTGGGTTTATACTATCATACACTCATGCATCACATCATCTCCCATCGCATTGCATTGGCTTGAGTGTACTTGGATTGTTGGTTTCCTGGATTGATTTTGTTATTGTTTCCTTCTTGTTGGCTCGATCTAGTTCTATTTTTGGTTTTATAACTTGATTTAGGTGGATCCCTCTAGTTAGCTTACTTTTTTGTAATTTATATTATATATTATCTTTCTGCACTCGGTCGGCCTATGATTTTTACTGGGTACCCATTATTTTGGTACTCATATTACACTCTACATCTTTATCTGATGCAACACCTAGTATGAGCCACCCTCGTTGATCCTTCTATCGTTCGGATCGTGGTGAGCTCCTAGCTCTTTGGAGACTTTTACTGCTTTCCTTCTACATTTTTGTATTTTGGATAGACAGAGTCTATTGTACAGCTACTCTATACTTTAGAGCTTTTGTACCGTTGACACCAGGTCCGGGTTGGTTCTTATGTATATTTTATCTTCCTGGTCACTTTAGGACCATCTATGTATATTTAGTACTGTTGGTATGTATATATGCTATTGGCCCTATTTCCTGTATCTATCTTTTCCATTTTCCTTATTTAAAATCTCTTTATTTATCTTCCGATTTGTTGGGTTGGCTTGCTTACCGGAGGGTTATGTAGGCCCCATCACGACCCGATTTTGGGTCGTGACAATTTCCATGCCCAACAAAGAGTAGATTTTGCTTACTGATTTGCATGGCGAAATAGGGATGAATTCACATGAGAATCAAGTCAAATATGGCTGCATAGCAGGACACCAAATTGAGCTAAAGTGCTCGCGGGTTTTGGGTGCAATTTACAACTTTTTCCTTATTTTTGTTATCTAGTTTTTGGAAGTATTTTTTACTAGTTTTCCTAGTTTAAAAGTTTTCTAGTATAAAGTTTTCTAGTAAGGTTTTTCTATTTATTTCCATAAAAGTAGATTCAATCCCAAGCTATTTGGGATAGATTTTTCTCTATATATAGGGGTGGATTTTATTATTTTAAACAGAATATTATGATTAATATTATTTGACAGGTTTTCTCTTCTTTACACATTCGTATAACGTGACTATGAATTTATCTTACAACCTTATAAGAACGCCTCTTTAAGAGGTAAGATTAATTCTTAACTTGATATCTTTGGTTTCTATTAAAGTAAATTAAAGAAAGTGATTAGTCTTATACTAATTATTGTCTCTAATTTCTTTTAAATAGGGGTCTAGATCACTTTTTGATCTAAGTTCTTGAATTGACTCTATTAGTATCATAATTAGTTCTAATCCGCTAATTTTGAATACGAAGATCAATTAGGGTTCTGAGCACTTTATCTTAAAAATTGGGGATTTATTCTCGAATTTCATATATATTTCAAATTCTTGTATTTAATCTTTGTATTTTTGCTTCCGCATTATTTTCTTGTTTATTCAAGTAACCTAATTCTTATCAAGTGGTATCAGAATGGTTCTATCAGAGTTCCATTCTTAATAATCTTGAGAGTTTCAAAGAAACCCAAAAAAAATTAAAAAAAAAAACTATTTTCATTGTAGTAGCTTAAAAGGTAAGCTACATAGCAAAAAAAAGGCAAAACAGGGGGGTGGGGAGGGCAAAAAAAGGGGGCAAAAGAAAAACAAAAATTAAAAAAAGGGGGAGAAAAGAGTTCTTGAAAATTAAATTACTTTTAGAAGCTTCGAGTTTATTGTGTTTCTTGGTTTCCAACATCATGGAGGAAAATCAAGAAGAGGAGAAAATTGGAGTATTTTTTTTTTGTATACAAGTTGATCTTTTTCTTGTCTCATCAAAACCCAATCCGTCTGGGTATTGGTAAATTCTTTTTCTTTCTACTTCTTACTCTTCTAAAGAGTTGTTACTAGTAGGGCTTATATATAAATCTAAAAGGATTCAATCAAAGATTGTAATTTGAGTGGAAAAAGGCAAGAGAGAGGGTTTATATATAAATCTAAAAGGATCCAACCAAAGGTTGTAATTTGAGTTGAAAAAGATAAGAGAGAGTGAGATCAATAGAGAGGAAAAAAATCTAAATTGAGAGATATTTAGTTTTTTGATATTTTCTTGAGATGTCTCAAACAGATAAAGAAACTGAAGCTGGAAATCAGAACGATACCAACTTTGCTGAAGTGTCAATCACACTATTAGAGGATATACACCGTTGCTGATTTAAGGAGGAGAAATATTTTTCATACAAGGTGTGGAATAAAGGATAATATTTGCTTTATGATTATTAATAGCGAGAGTGGTGCTAATGTGGTGAGTTCATACGTGGTGGAGAAGTTAAAACTTACATGCATGAATAATTTTGGTGAGCTTCAGGTGACTAAGCAATTCATGATTTCTTCTCTATTGGGAGGTATTCCGATGATGTTCTTTATGATATATTTTCAATGAAATTTTTTTATATCATGCTTGGGCATTCATGGAAATTTAGTAGAAATACAATTCATGATAGGAGAAAGAATAAAGTGTCTCTTGAGCTAAACAAAAGAAAATATATACTTGTACCTTTATTTTCATCCCAAGTTTATGAACATCGAAACGTGTGAAAGAAGCAATAAAAATTTTTGAGAGAGAGAAGAATGAGAGGAGTACGGGAGTGCATGTCGACATCCCAAAAGACAAAAAAGGAGAGGTTGTGTTGTGTGAAGAGAATGGTATGTCAAGTAAAAAAAAAGTGAGATCCAGAGAAAAGAAAAAAGAGATGACTGTGAGCATTAATAAAGAGTGATGGTCGTGAGATAGAGAGAAAAAAACAAGAGAGTTTGAGAGAGGTTATTTCTTATTCTAACTCTAGCATTCCTATTTCTTATTTTAGTTGTTTTGACTCTCTTTTAGGTGCTCATTAGAAAGTTTGCATTGAAAAATCATCATTGGATGAACTTAATCCTAAGGTGATTGAAACTATATGTCTCATTGAAAAAGTGCATGTTGGTGAGAAGAATGAAGGTAAAGAGAATTATTTTGGGTCTATAGGTAAGACTCATGACAAGGAGTTCAACAAGGCAAATGTGAATCTAACACTCATGCAAAAGGAAAAACAAGGTGATGTTATTCCTTTGTCACATAAGACCAAGTACGGTATGTATGATTGGTTTATTCACATTCTTGGGATTCCTAGAAAACCTAAGATCTTTTTAGAGGTGATGAACTACACCCTTAATTCTTACGTTGGTGATTTTATTAATCTTGAGAATAATGATATTTTGCTCCATAATAAGTCATTAATTTCAACCTCCAAGTTCAATTATAAGAGTAATTCGTTCCCCTTTGAAATTGAGCATAGCATAGTCAATTGTGAATCCCCACTTGTTGAAAAGAAGCATGTTGTTTGTGGAAGGATGATTGCAAATGAGTTGGAGTTTAAGGGTTCTTCTATCTTTTTTGAAAACTCAAGTGTTTATGTGTCACGATCCGAAACCGGACCATGATGGCGTCTACATAATCCCTCCGGTAGACAAGCCAAACCTAACAATTATGGAAGACAGTAATAATAATTAAACTAAGGAAATGTGGAAGATTTAAAGAAAAGACAGGGCCAATAGCATATATACATACCAACGTACAAAATATACAAAATATGGCCCTAAAGTGACCAAATAGACAAAACAACACGAGAACCAACCCGGACCTGGTGTCACTAGTACAAGAGCGACTAAAGTAAGGAGTAGCTATACAACAGATGTTGTCTATCCAAAATACAAAATATAGACAGGATGTATAAGATGGAAAGCATGTAAAGTCTCCAAAAGTGTTGGGAGCTCACCGCGATTCGAACAGCAATAGACCTCGAACGATAGAAGATCAGCGAGGGTGGCTAATACTAGGTGTTGCATCAGAAAAAGATGCAGAGTGTAGTATGAGTACCAAGGCAACAGGTACTCAGTAAGCATCATAGGCCGACCGAGCGCAGAAAGATAATATATAATTAAGAGATACAAAAAAGTAGCTAAAATTACAGGGATCCACCTAAATCTGGTTATAAAGTCGAGCATACATCAATAATCCAATAAGGTGAAGAACAAACAAGATCAAGCCAAATCCAGAGACAATCCATATGCCAAGACAAATGTAATGCGATGCACGATGATGCATGCGTGAATGCAATATAATATAAACCCGGAATACCGCATCGGGCACCCAGAATACCGCATCAGACTATGCATATAGATATGTGAAATCAAAATACCTGGAATAACGCATCAGGCTATGCATATATATATATAAATGAAAGTAAAATACCTAGAATAACACATCGGGGGTCCGGAATACCGCATCAGACTATAAATATATGCATAAAATAGTATTTTTCCCATTTTCCTTCCAAAATCTGAAGTAATACCCAAAGTAATTTGTTTAAGTCCAAAAATTGCTGCAACTGTAGTAAAGCCTCATTTCAAACCAAAATCCTTGAAAAATAATTACATATTGTACCAATGCTATGTGATGAAATGTGAGTAGGAAATATCCACAAACAGAGAAAAATCACACACACCAACAGGCAGAACAGGGCAGAAATACCCTCCAAACCAAGAGAACTAACCTGAAATTCCGTCCAAATCCAAGCCATAGCCTCGGGCCCACAGTTACACACAATGATAGAATAAAGCGGGTAGAACGAAAAGTAAAAGCAAAAACCACAGGGAATCTCTATTCTACCTCTAAAGCCTCCTAAAAGCATACTAAGGATTCTATACTAGTCAAACAAATAAAGCAAACTCCAAGGCTAAGGATAGCATACAATTCTAAACTAAAAACCTGAAATGGCCAATTAAAGTGATAACAGGATTTAAGCCTAAATTCTACCTAATATCCAACCTAACATTCCAGTAACTCATAAATATATAATCTAACTAAACTCAGTCTAGAAGGTAAACCGTAACCTACCTCCGTGCCGAACTGTAACCACGAACCGTCACTCGTGTGCCTTCCCCTTCCGAATAGCCTCAGAAAGATGCCACGCTATCAAGAACAAAATCCAAGTGTCAACACGAGAGGAACGACACCCATATTACTATACGAAAAAATCAGGCTAAAAATCTTGTAAGAAAAATGACCCTCGGGGCCCATGCAATGAAACAGAAAACAAAAATCACAATTACGCTCGCGGTGGGGTAAGGAACCCATGCCCAATGTTTGGATGCGAACGGAGCTTGATTCGGGGCCCAAAATAGCCTGAAGTGTTACTAATTCAAGGGATCAAAATGGGAAAAACTTGGAATTAAAGGCGGAACCTACTTCGATAAAAGAAACACGTCACGGAGGTGAGTTGCACGAATTTATGAGCATGCAGCCCCAAGAATCAGATTTCTACAAGGATCACCCCAACCTTAAGAATTAATAAACAAGGGAGTTTAGCGGGAGAATTACGAGAATTTACACGGAAGGAGGAGAGGGGTGACGAGGGAACTTATCGAATTAAGGACACAGAAGCAAGGAGCTGGAAAATAGGAGCTTGGGAGCTTCAACAATGGAGTTCTCTAAATAATGAAAGAGAAATTAAAGTTGAAGTTTTAAATAGCTGACAGGGGTCCTTCTTCGCGATCGCGACAGAACCCCCTGCGTTTGCGGAGAACAACTGGCCTAACCATCACCATTGTGATATTCCAAGCCGCGTTCGCGAAGAGGAAGGTTGATCTGGGTCCCAGCCGGCTTCATTGCGAATACGATGAGCAACATTCACGATCACGATGGTCAAGAAACTAGCCCATCGCGAATGCGACGGAGGCTTTGCGATCGCGAAGACCAAAATGGTCTGCAACAATATTGCACCAACCAACTATTTCACCAAGGCCAAAAGTCTTCCAACGGATCCTCGGGATTCATCCGGAACCCCGTGAATACAAACCAACCATGCTACCCTACCAAAAATGGCATTCTGGACTCAATGGAATTGACAAAACTCCCAACGGAGACTGTTTTAACAAAAAGTAGGCCCCGCACCCAAAACCAACTCGGAACTCAAAACCCAAAAATAAGTCCGGAAGTCCTGGGACCCAAACCAAAGGTCCCCCTAGCCTAAAGTCAACATTCCAGAGCTAACGATGCTGACGGAATTTCCATTTGAGGCTGTCTTCTCCGAATGTTCACCAAAGTCAACCCTACCAGCCAAACTGACTTAAAAACACACAAAGCAGCACAGAACCAAACCAAAAGCACTCAGACCCAGACCAATGGTCCCACTAGACCAAAAATCCCATTCCGGAGCCAATGGAACTGTCAGAATTTGATTCTGAGCACATTTACTAAGAAAGTTGACCAAAGTAAAAGATTTTCTAAGTTCAAGTTCTAAAATAGGAAAATGGTCATAACGACCTAACGAATGGCCCGGGCACCAAACCGTCAGTTCTGACAAGTCATAAATGAACTGTAGCCGCTGAAGTAAAGCTCAAAATGCAAAAAAAGCACAAAAAATAGAAAATTACAACTAAAAGAACTTTCATTCGCAAAAGTTTAAAAAAAAATAGTACTTGAAGACTTGAAAAGACGAGGATAACGGGTCCGCATGTCGGTCTCGATCTCCCAAGTTACCTTCTTGACAGGACGATGCTGCCACTGAACCTTAACTGACAGAATCTCCTTGGACCTCAACTTCATAACCTGCCTGTCCAAAATAGCAACAAGCTCCTCATCAAAGGCTAAGGACTCATCCAACTGAAGCACATGAGACTCATCCGAAATATACTACCTTAGCATAGAGACATGAAACACAGGATGCACACTAGAAAGAGCAGGAGGCAAGGTAATTAATAAGCAACCTCTCCAATACGAAACCTTGGACTAAGCTTACCCTTCCTCCCGAACCTCATCACGCCCTTCATGGGCGATACCAGAAGGAACACACTGTCACCCACCATAAACTCTAGATCTCAAACTCTCTGGTCAGCATAACTCTTCTGCCTACTCTGGGCAGTGTGAAGTCTCTCCTGAATAACCCAAACTTTATCCATAGAATCACAAAGCAAGTCAGTACCCCATGGCCTAACCTCAAAATCATCGAACAAACCCACCGGAGATCTGCACCGCCTACCATACAAAGCCTCAAACGGAGCCATCTGAATGCTGGAATGGTAACTATTAGTATATGCAAACTCTGCCAAGGGTAAACATTGGTCTCACTGACCCCCGAAATCAATAAACAAGCTCGTAACATATCCTCCAGAACCTAAATAGTGCGCTCCAACTGACCTTCTGCTTGCAGATGAAAAGCGGTGCTAAGCTCCACTCTAGTACCCAACTCTCTCTGAATAGATTGCCAGAAGTGCGAAGTGAACTGAGTACCTCAGTCAGAGATGATAGAAACTAGCACACCATGCAAATGGACAATCTCCCGAATATATATCTGAGCCAACCTCTCAGAACTGTAGAAAGTCTGAATCGGTAGAAAGTGAGCAGACTTCGTCAACCTATCCACAATAACCCAAATAGCATCAAATCTCCACAAAGTGTATGGCAAACCGACTACAAAGTCCATAGATATATGCTCTTATTTCCACTCCAGAATAGGTAGCCTCTGTGACAAACCACCTGGCCTCTGGTGCTCAAATTTCACCTGTTGACAGTTCAAGCACCTGGATATGAAAGCCAAAATATCCCTCTTCATCCCACACCACCAGTAGTGCTACCTCAAGTCACAATACATCTTGGCTGCCCCAGGATGAAATGGAATATCTAGAACAATGAGCCTCCTTCAATATCAATCTGACCAAGTCACCAACTCTAGGAATGCAGATACGACCCTCGATCCTCAGAACACCTTCTGAATCTAAAGTCGCCTTCCTAGCCTTACCACTCAACACCTTGTCACAAATGATCCTCAATCTCGCATCATCAAACTGTTATGCCCGAATCTGCTCTAACAAGGAAGACCTAGCCTCAATACAAGCAAGAATGTGGCCCGGCTTAGAAATGTTAAGTCGAACCAACCTATTAGCCAAGGACTGGATGTCCCAAGCTAAAGGTTGCTCCTCTGTAGCCAAGAAATCCAAGCTACCCATACTCACCGCCTTCGGCTCAAGGCATCCGCTACCATGTTTGCCTTGCCCGGATGATAGAGAATAGAGATGTCATGGTCCTTCAGTAACTCCAACTACCTACGCTGCCTTAAATTTAGATCCTTCTGGCTAAAAATATATTGAAGACTATGATAGTCAGTAAATATCTCACAATGCATGCCATAGAGATAATGCCTCCACATCTTTAATGCGAAGACTACCATTGCTAACTCCAAGTCATGTGTGGGGTAGTTCCTCTCGTAAACCTTCAACTGTCTAGAAGCATATGCAATAACCTGACCCTGCTGCATCAACACACAACCCAAACCAATACCTGACGCATCACAATACACGATGAAACCCTGACCCTCAACTGGAAGAACAAGAATTGAAGCTGAAGTCAACAAGGCCTTGAGCTTCAGAAAGCTCGCCTCTCACTCATCTGACCACTGAAAGGGGATATTCTTCTGAGTCAATCTAGTCAATGAAGCTGCTATCGAAGAAAATCCCTCCACAAACCATCTGTAATAACCTGCCAACCCAACGAAACTGCAAACCTTGGTAGGAGAAGTAGGCCGAGCCCAATCACGAACTGCTGCAATCTTCGTCGGATCTACCATAATTCCATCCTTGGACACCACATGCCCCAAGAATGCCATAGACTCAAGCCAAAACTCACACTTAGCGAATTTGGCATACAACTGGTGGTCTCGCAAGGTCTGAAGTACAACTCTAAGATGTTGCTCATGCTCCTCCCTACTCCTCAAATAAATCAGAATGTCATCGATGAACACAATCACAAATGAGTCCAGATAGGCACTGAACACACGGTTTATCAACTCCATAAATGTTGTTGGGGCATTAGTCAACCCAAAGGACATGACTAGGAACTCATAATGGTCGTATCAAGTCCTAAATGTAGTCTTTGGGATTCCTCAGCCCTAATCCTTAACTGGTGATAACTGGACCTCAAATCTATCTTAGAGAACATTGTGGCACCCTGTAGCTGGTCAAAAAAATCGTTAATACGCGGCATAGGATATCTGTTCTTAACTGTCACCTTATTCAACTGCCTATAGTCAATACACATACGCATAGACCCATCCTTCTTCTTCACAAACAGAACCAGAGCACCTCACGGAGACATACTAGGCCTGATGAACCCTCTACTCAACAAATCCTAGAGCTGATCCTTAAGCTCCCTCAACTCAGCAGGTGCCATCCGATATAGAAGAATGGAAATGGGCTTGGTGCCCAGCTCAACATCGATACCAAAATCAATGTCACAATCAGGAGAAAGACCCGAAAGAGCAGAACGAAACACATCTGAATACTCACAAACCACAGGAACAGACTCAAGAGGAGTTATGGTGGCACTAGTATCTCGGACGTAGGCAAGATAAGCTAAGCACCCCTTCCTAACTAACCGTTGGGCACTTAAAAAGATATAACTACCCTCGGCATGTGGCTATCGGCTCCCTTCTATATGATAGGAGTACCAGGCATCCAAAGTGTGACAGTCTTGGCGAAGCAATCTAAGACCGCATGATAAAGAGACAGCTAATCCATGCCCAAAATCACATCAAAATCCACCATATCAAGAACAACCAAGTCTACCCATGTGTCGTACCCCAAGATAGTCACCACATAAGCCCGATACACCTGATCCACTTCTAACCTACTGGGGTAGATACACGCAAAGGCGCAGGCAAGGACTCACAAGCAGACTCTAGATGAGTACCATAATAAGCAGATACATATGAGAATGTAGACCCCATATCAAACAAAGCAGAAGCAGACTGATGTCAAACAGAGATCGTACCTGTGATCATAATATCTGAAGCCTCGGCCTCTGTTCTGCCCAGAACTACATATATATAGCCCCGACCGCTATGACCACCTGACCTACCGGACTGAGGACCACCTCTAGTACCCTGGGAACTACCCCTGCTACCCTGTGAATCGCCACTAGCTGGTGGCACTAGAACCCTGGGGGCCTAAACCAACTGATCATGTCGCCTAGGGTGCTGTGCCATCGGACACTCTCTAGCAAAGTGGCCTATCTTGCCACACTGATAACAACCCCAACCCCATGTACTCCGCTGTGAAGACCCAGTCGAATCAGAATGACCACCACGGCCTATAGACCCTGAATGACCACCTCATGGAGCAGGTATGAAAATCTGGCTACTCTGACCCGCAGTTAGTCTGTAATGTCGCCTGAACAGGCCGGCTTAGCTGGAAACGTTATTGGGGCTGACCTCTACCATAGTAGCCCCTACCACGGCCCTGTGAACCACTGAAACTGCCCTGGTAGTGAAGACTCTTATCGCTGCCCTCTTGGGCCTCGCAAAGTACACCTTAATAGTATGGGAATGATCAACTATCTCTAGAAAAGACTGACCCGATGCTACCATACCCTCAATGGCCAAGTGGAGATACAAGGTCAAACCTCAAACAAACCAGTGTACTCTCTCTTACTCGGTGGGCAGAATCATAGTGGCATGTCTAGACAACTGATGGAACAAAACCTCATACTCAGACACAGGCATGGAGCCCTGCTCCAACCCAGCAAACTGATCCATCATATGCTCCCTCATGCTATGCGGTACATACTTCTCCAAAAATGCTGCAGAGAACTAATCCCAAGTAAGCGGAGGTGACCCAACTGGTTTGCAAGCAACATATGACCTCCACCACTGCTTTGCTGGACCATCCAGCTGAAACGCGATGTAATCTTCCCTATGTGACTCAACTAACCCCAAATTAAGTAACCTCTCCTGGCAGCCAGTCAAAAGCTCGTGTGCATCCTTCCTAGACGCACCTGAAAACCTCGGAGGACCCAATCTCAAGAACCTACCAAGCATCTTCTGCTCCTCAGAAGAAATAATCGGCACGGCTAGAAGACGGGGAGCAACTGCAATGACCGATAATACCTCAAATCTAGAAGCCGTAGCAGCAGGTTGCACTCCTGAACACTGTGTTGCTGCCTGAGCTAAAGTCTAAGCCTCATCTCAAATGTGAGAACTAATCGGAGTGCTCGACAAAGCTACTGGTGGAGTCATACCCTCGAGGAACCCCAACAATCAAACCAAGGTGTCCTGCAATACTGGAGTAGCCACAAAACTTGCTGAATGTTAGGCTGGTCCCACATGCTCCGGCTCATACTGAACCTCATTCACCCTAACCTCAGGCTGTAGTGACGGTAGTCTAGCCCGGACCCAAGCTGGCACCGCAGCCCATGCACTACCTCGAGCTCTGGGTCAACCTCTACCCCATCCCCTAGCTGGGGCTCTAACTATAGGCGCAGGGGCCTCGTCCTCACCCGCTTCAGATCTAGTCTAAATCATCTGAGAAAGAGTAAAACAAAGGTACTTAGAAGTTGGTGAAGTCAAGAGTGCATGACAAAGAATCAAACAAGACAACATATTTCCTAGGAATGTCTTATAGCCTCTCGTAGATTGGATATGGACATCATTGTACTTATCTGCTAGACTCTACTAGACACTTTTCTCCTGTACTGGCGAGACCGATAAACCTAGTGCTCTGATAGCACTCTGTCACAACCCAAAACTGGGCCATGATAGCGTCTTCATAATCCACCAAGTAGACAAGCCAAACCTAATAGTTGTGGAAGACAGTAATAATAATTAAACTAAGGAAATGCAGAAGATATAAAGAAAAGACAGGGCTAATAGCATATATACATACCAACGTACAAAATATACAAAAGATGGCCTTAAAGTGACCTAATAGACAAAACAACATGAGAACCAACCCGGACCTGGTGTAACTAGTACAAGAGCGACTAAAGTAAGGAGTAGCTATACAACAGATGTTGTCTATCAAAAATACAATATATTGACAGGATGTATAAGATGGAAAGCATGTAAAGTCTCCAAAAGCACCGAGAGCTCACCCCGATCCGAACAGAAACAAGCCTTGAATGACAGAAGATCAGCGAGGGTGGCTCGTACTAGGTGTTGCATCAGAAAAAGATGCAGAGTTTAGTATGAGTACCAAGGCAATGGGTACTCACTAGGCATCATAGGCCGACCGAGTGCAGAAAGATAATATATAAATAAGAGATACAGAAAAGTAGCTAAAATTATAGGGATCCACCTAAATCTAGTTATAAAGCCGAGCATATATCAATAATCCAATAAGGTGAAGAACAAATAAGATCAAGCCAATTCCAGAGACAATCCACATGCCAAGACAAATGTAATGCGATGCACGATGATGCATGCGTGAATGCAATATAATATAAACCCAGAATACCATATTGGGCACCTAAAATACCACATCGGACTATGCATATAGATATGTGAAATCAAAATACCCTGAATAACGCATCGAGCTATGCATATATATATATAAATGAAAGTAAAATACCCAAAATAATGCATCGGGGGTCCAAAATACCGCATCGGACTATATATATATACATAAAATAGTATTTTTCCCATTTTCCTTCCAAAATCCGAAGTAATACCCAAAGTAATTTATTTAAGTCCAAAAATTGCCACAACCATAGTAAAGCCTCATTTCAAAGCAAAATCCTTGAAAAGTACGTCCATGTTGTACCAATGCTATGTCATGAAATGTGAGTAGGAAATATCCACAAACAGAGAAAAACCACACACACCAACAGGCAGAATAGGGCAGAAATAACCTCCAAACCAAGAGAATTGACCTGGAATTTTGTCCAAATCCAAGCCATGGCCTCGGGCCTACAGTTACACACAATGATAGAATAAAGCGGGTAAAATGGAAAGTAAAAGTGAAAACCACCGGGAATATCTATTCTATCTCTAAAGCCTCTTAAAAGCATACTAAGGATTCTATACTAGTCAAACAGATAAAGCAAGATCCTAGGCTAAGGATAGCATACAGTTCTAGACTAAAAACCCGAAATGACCAATTAAAGTGATAACAGGATTTAAGCCTAAATTCTACCTAATATCCAACCTAACATTCCAGTAACTCATAAATATATAATCTAACTAAACTCAGTCTAGAAGGTAAATTGTAACCTACCTCGGGGCCAAACTGCAAGCACGAACCGTCACTCCTGTGCCTTCCCCTTCCGAACAGCCTCAGAAAGCTTCCACTCTATCAAGAATACAATCCAGGTGTCAACACATGAGGAACGACACCCATATTACTATATGAAAAAATTGGGCTGAAAATCGGGTCAGAAAAATGACCCTCTGGGCCTGCGCAACAAAACAGAAAACAAAAATCACAATTATGCTCTCGGTGGATTAAGGAACCCATGTCCAATGTTTGGGCACAAATGGAGCTCGATTCGGGGCCTAAAACAGCCCCTAAGTGTTACTAATTCAAAGGATCAAAATGGGAAAAACTTGGAATTAAAGGCGGGAACCTACCTCGACAAGAGAAACACGTCACGGAGGCGAGTTGCACGAATTTATGAGCATGCAGCCCCAAGAATCAGATTTCTACAAGGATCACCCCAACCTTAAGAATTAATCAACAAGGGAGTTTAGCAGGAGAATTATGAGAATTTACACGGAAGGAGGAGAGGGGTGACGAGGGAACTTACAGGATGAAGAACACTGAAGCAAGGAGCTGGAAAATAGGAGCATTGCCATCGCGATAGTCCAGGCCGCATTCGCAAAGAGGAAGGTTGAGCCAGGTCCCAGCCATCTTCATCGCAAACGTGATGAGCAACCTTCACGATCGTGATGGTCAAGAAACTAGACCATCGCAAATGCGATGGAGGCTCCACGATAGCGAAGACCAAAATTGGTCTGTAACAATTGCAGCAACTAGCTATTTCACCAAGGCCAAAAGTCTTTTGACGGGTCCTCGAGATTCATCTAGAACCCCGTGAACACAAACCAACCATGCTACCCTTCCAAAAATGGCATTCCGAACTCAATGGAATTGACGAAACTCCCAACAGAGATCATTTTAATGAAAAGTCGGCCCCGCGCCCAAAACCAACTCGGAACTCAAAATCCAAAAATAAGTTTGAAACCCCGAGACCCAAACCAAAGGTCCCCTTAGCCCAAAGTCAACATTCCAGAGCTAACGACACTGACTTAATTTTCATCCGAGGCCGTCTTCTGCGAATGTTGACCAAACTCAACCTTACCAGCCAAACTGACTTGAAAACATACAAAGCATCACAGAACCAAACCAAAAGCACTCAGACCTAGACCAATGGTCCTACTAGACCAATGGTCCTACTAGACCAAAATCCCCATTTCGGAGCCAACAGAACTATCGAAATTTAATTCTGAGCATGTTTACCAAGAAAGTTGACCGAAGTTAAAGATTTTCTGATTTCAAGTTCTAAAATAGGAAAATGGTCATAATGACCTAATGAACGGCCCGAGAACCGAACCGTCAGTCCCAGCAAGTCATAAATGAACTGTAGTCGCTGAGAGAAAGCTCAAAATATAGAAAAAGCATGGAAAATGGAAAATAACCTAGAGGGTCATTACATTATGTGACTTATGTGTATGAGAAATGTAATGACCCTCCAGGGTGTGCGTTATACCTATAGGTGATCCCTCCGCTGAGATAACCTTAGAGAAAAACAAGTGTAAACCCAATAGAACTTAGATACTGCAGTGCTCGTCAAGATAAGTAAAGATCTTTAATACTACTAGTATTTTGATTATTTTCTCTTTACTTAAATTATATGATCCTTATCTATACCACTTTGCTTTCTAGTAGTATTTCTCTTCTTTATGAGTGATACCCAAAACATTTTGAATACTGTTAATATTTCTTCTCAGGCAACTCGGATTGCCAATCTCGAAAGTAATCTTCAAAACTGGAGTATACCTGAAGAACCTTTTAAAAAATCTACCAACTAGGTAATTTTAGCTTCATCAAAAAGCATAATATTAAAACCTGTGAGTCCAGTATGGCTATTAATAATTCGTTAGAAATTATTAGAATGCTTAAGGAACATGATATAAATAGATATAAATCTAATTTTAACTATTTGCATATTGGTTTAGTCCAAGTAGCTATAAAACCTCTCTTTAGAAAAGGTTTAGATATTCCTATTTGTACTATCCTTAAAGATGGTCGTCTTCTTAATTTTGATGATTCTAATCTAGGAATCTTACAGAGCAATCTAGCCAATGGCCCAGTTTACTTTCATTGTTATCCAAACTTTTCGGTAGATATAAATGACCCTAATATTATGGACACCTTGACTCTTAATGTCAAGACTAAGAACATGAATAGTAAAATCAATACTAGAGAAATAGCCATTATCTATAGAGTTTACTAACATTTTTCCCTTCTCCTTGGATGGTGGTAAGGGTATCCTTGGATCTGGTAATAGAGAACTTTGCTAGTTTCTCATTGATTTGTTCAAGGATTTTTCCTGAAGCATCAAAATTTTCAGCTAGCTTAGGGAACTTATCCTTACTGAATTCTGTCATCTTAAAGATAGGATTGGTCTCAATAATACTGCTAGTACTTGTCTTGGAGGGGACAGGAATGCTAGCAAGGTGAGCCTTTTCTTCTATCTGCCTAGAAATGACATGAAGAAGTTGGTTGGTGTAGTTGTTTTGAAGGATGTCGTTCCATTTTAAAAGTCTAGGAACGAAGGTAGTACCATGCTCTTTGTAGGCTTCCATAAGCATAGTTACACCTTTGAGATCCTCTATCCTAGCCTTAGGAGCTAGTGAAGTGGACATTAATCTATAATAAACTTAGCTCCGGAATATCAACTTTGGTTTAGAGGGACTTTTGGTTCGAGTCCCGAGGCTTCCGAACTTGTTTTTGGCCCTTGAGTTTCATTTTAGAAAAGTTGGTCAAAAGTTGGTTTTGGACGTGGGGCCCAATTTTCATTAAATAAACTTCTGTTGGGATTTTCATCAATTCTGTTGAGTCTAGAATGCTATTTTTAGTCAAATAGCTTGGCTCATTTTTGTTTGCGGGACCCCGGATGCATTCCCGGGGGTCCATCCATTTCTAAGTTAGCTAAACCTTGGTTGTTGCAATTGATGTTGCTGGTATGGTGCCCTGGCAGGTGAATGGTCGCACCTGCACTGGCGCTCCTGTGCTGGCCTTTGCGCTCCTCCCCTGGTGCCTCGGCGCTGGCCTGAGCTCACCTGCGCGCCTCGCTAGTCCGACAGGGCAGTGCACCTACGGTGCCCTAGGCATTGTGGCGTGGATGCCCCTGTGCCTGAATGGGCGCACCTGTGCTTGTCGCTGGCAGCAATATAGCTGGCCACTTCAAATATTTCCAGCTTTTCTCCTCCACTTCTAACTTCGATAAAACCTCCATTTTTGCTCCAAATAACCTCATTTCTTCACCTACTCACTCCATTATCTTAGGGGATTGTATGCAACTGATCCGGATGCATTTGTGACTTCTAGAATTGGTAAATTTCTGCCTCCCAAAGCCTCTCTTCCACCATTTTTGTTCCTTTGATTTAGTAGCACTTCGAGGCTGTTTTGAGCCACGAAATGAGTCCCGTTCGCGCTCAACTTTTAGGAATGGGCTCCTTGACCCATTGTAGACATTATTGTGAATTGTAATTTCTATTTCATTGCATGGGCCCCGAGGGTCATTTTCTGACCTGATTTTTGGCCTGATTTTTTGTATAGCAATATGGGTGTTATTCTTCTAGTCCTGACACCTGGATTGTAATCTTGATAGCGTGGCAGCTTTCAAAGGATATTCAAAAGGGGAAGACACACGAGTGATGATTCGTGTTTGCAGTTCAGCCCAGAGGTAGGTTACAGTTTACTTTCTAGACTAAGTTTAGTTAAATTTTATATATTTATATGTTACTGGAATGTTAGGTTGGACTTTAGGTAGATTTAGGCTTAAATCTTGTTTATTGGTTTAAATTGGCCATTTCAAATTATAGTTTAGAGTTACCATATTTATCCTTAGCTTAGGAGCTTGTAGTATCGTTGTGGCTAGCTTAGAATTCCTCGTTTGCTTTTAGGAGGTTTTAGAGGTAGAGTAGAGATTCTTTGTGATTTTCGCTTTACTTTCCTGTTTTATCCATTTTATCCAATTATCACGCGTAACTGTGGGCCCGAGGCCATTGCTTGGATTTAGATGGAGTTCCAGGTCAGTTCTCTTGGTTTGGAGGGTATTTTTGCCCTGTTTTGCCTTGTTGTGTGTGGTTTTCTCTAGATATGAATATTTCATGCTCATTTTGCACTGCATAATGATGCTACAAAAAGGAAGTATTTTTCGAGTTTTTTGATTCAAAATAAGGTTTACTACGGCTACGATGATTTTTGGATTTGAATTAAACTATATTGGATTTTACTATGGATTTTGGAAGGAAAAAGAGAAAACACTATTTTATGCATATACTACAGTCCGATGCGGTATTCTGGACCCCCGATACGTTATTTTGAGTTTTACTTTCTATTTACCTATATATATATATATGCATAGTCTGATGCGGTATTTCGGGTTTATATTATTATGCATTCATACATTACATCATTGTTCCATCACATTGCATTGACTTTGGTTCTTTTGGACTGTCGATTGATTTGGGTTTGATATTGTTATTACTTCACCTTTATTTGTTTGGTTGATTCAATTTTTGTCTTTATAACTAGATTTAGGTGGATCTCTGTATTTTAGCTACTTTTTTGTAATTTATATTTATATATTATCTTTCTGCGCTCGGTTGGTCTATGATGCCGACTGGGTACCCATTGTCTTGGTACTCATACTACACTCTGCATCTTTTTCTGATGCAGCACCTAGTACGATCCACCCTCTCTGATCCTCCCATCATTTGCGGGACCCCGGATGCATTCCGGGGGGTCCATCCATTTCTAAGTTAGCTAAACCTTGGTTATTGCAATTGATGTTGCTGGTATGGTGCCCTGGCAGGTGAATGGTCGCACCTGCACTGGCGCTCCTGTGCTGGCCTTTGCGCTCCTCCCCTGGTGCCTCGGCGCTGGCCTGAGCTCACCTGCGCGCCTCGCTAGTCCGGCAGGGCAGTGCACCTACGGTGCCCTAGGCATTGTGGCGTGGATGCCCCTGTGCCTGAATGGGCGCACCTGTGCTTGTCGCTGGCAGCAATATAGCTGGCCACTTCAAATATTTCCAGCTTTTCTCCTCCACTTCTAACTTCGATAAAACCTCTATTTTTGCTCCAAATAACCTCATTTCTTCACCTACTCACTCCATTGTCTTAGGGGATTGTATGCAACTGATCCGGATGCATTTGTGACTTCTAGAATTGGTAAATTTCTGCCTCCCAAAGCCTCTCTTCCACCATTTTTGTTCCTTTGATTTAGTAGCACTTCGAGGCTGTTTTGAGCCACGAAATGAGTCCCGTTCGCGCTCAACTTTTAGGAATGGGCTCCTTGACCCATTGTAGACATTATTGTGAATTGTAATTTCTATTTCATTGCATGGGCCCTGAGGGTCATTTTCTGACCTGATTTTTGGCCTGATTTTTTGTATAGCAATATGGGTGTTATTCTTCTAGTCCTGACACCTGGATTGTAAACTTGATAGCGTGGCAACTTTCAAAGGATATTCAAAAGGGGAAGACACACGAGTGATGATTCGTGTTTGCAGTTCAGCCCAGAGGTAGGTTACAGTTTACTTTCTAGACTAAGTTTAGTTAAATTTTATATATTTATATGTTACTGGAATGTTAGGTTGGACTTTAGGTAGATTTAGGCTTAAATCTTGTTTATTGGTTTAAATTGGCCATTTCAAATTATAGTTTAGAGTTACCATATTTATCCTTAGCTTAGGAGCTTGTAGTATCGTTGTGGCTAGCTTAGAATTCCTCGTTTGCTTTTAGGAGGTTTTAGAGGTAGAGTAGAGATTCTTTGTGATTTTCGCTTTACTTTCCTGTTTTATCCATTTTATCCAATTATCACGCGTAACTGTGGGCCCGAGGCCATTGCTTGGATTTAGATGGAGTTCCAGGTCAGTTCTCTTGGTTTGGAGGGTATTTTTGCCCTGTTTTGCCTTGTTGTGTGTGGTTTTCTCTAGATATGAATATTTCATGCTCATTTTGCACTGCATAATGATGCTACAAAAAGGAAGTATTTTTCAAGTTTTTTGATTCAAAATAAGGTTTACTACGGCTACGATGATTTTTGGATTTGAATTAAACTATATTGGATTTTACTATGGATTTTGGAAGGAAAAAGAGAAAACACTATTTTATGCATATACTACAGTCCGATGCGGTATTCTGGACCCCCGATACGTTATTTCGAGTTTTACTTTCTATTTACCTATATATATATATATGCATAGTCTGATGCGGTATTTCGGGTTTATATTATTATGCATTCATACATTACATCATTGTTCCATCACATTGCATTGACTTTGGTTCTTTTGGACTGTCGATTGATTTGGGTTTGATATTGTTATTACTTCACCTTTATTTGTTTGGTTGATTCAATTTTTGTCTTTATAACTAGATTTAGGTGGATCTCTGTATTTTAGCTACTTTTTTGTAATTTATATTTATATATTATCTTTCTGCGCTCGGTTGGTCTATGATGCCGACTGGGTACCCATTGTCTTGGTACTCATACTACACTCTGCATCTTTTTCTGATGCAGCACCTAGTACGATCCACCCTCTCTGATCCTCCCATCATTCGAGGCCTGTTGCAGTTCGGATTATGGTGAGCTCCCGGCGCCTTGGAGACTTTACATGCTTTCCATCTTGTATATTTTGTCTATATTTTATATTTTGGATAGACATAGTCTGTTGTATAGCTACTCCTTACTTTAGTCACTCTTATACTAGTGACACCAGGTCCGGATTGGTTCTCGTGTATGTTTTGTCTCTTTTGTTACTTTAGGGCCATCTTTTGTATATTTAGTACAGTGGTATGTATATATGCTATTGGCCCTATCTTTTCATTTATGTATTTCTCTTTTCCTTACTTTAACTGCTTTATTGTCTTTCGCGTTGTTGGGTTTACCTTGCCTACCGGGGGAGTTACGTAAGCGCCATGATGGCCTGGTTTTGGGTTGTGACAAGAAAAAAATATGTGAGAGGAATAATTGAGGATGCTTGGCAATATCATAAAAGTGTTCAATTTGATGCATATTCTAGGAATCTTAAGTCATCTTTGTCAAGTCCATTGGAGTACTTTATTGATAGAGATAAATTGGAGAGGCATATATCGTTCTCTACATTATTTATACGTGATTTTTGTTATTCTTATATAAGTAGGAGAAGTTTTAATTGGGATGATAATGTCTACATGCTTTATAAGGGTGTATTTATATATTCTAGAATTAATTGAGTTAAGTGGACATATGGTCACTATCTTGTCTTGTTCCTACTATTGTTGCTTTCGAGTAATGGATGTTGTTTACTACTACATGTCTTCTTAATTTTGCGAGATTCAAATTTGAGGATAAATTGCTTTCAAGAAGAGCGGAATGATAGCATCCATGGTGACATACCTCTATTAAAGTTGATGGGTTTTAATCAAAAATTAAGAAGATGCTTATTGTGGAAGAAGTGTCCAAAGATGAGCCCAAAGTCAAGAATCAGGGAACAAAGTGGACTAGGTGCTACACATATCTTATGGTCCAAATCCAAGCCCAAGAAGAGATATATTAGGCCTCATAGAAGAGCCCCAAAGATATGAGTTTTGGATGCCCGTATGGAGCCCAAAAGGAGGATTTTCATGCCCAACAAAGAGCTGATTTACTTGCTGATTTGCTCAGCCAAATAGGGCTGAATTCACATGAGAATCAAGTCAAATATTGCTGCATAGAAGGACACCAAATTGAGCTAAAGTGCTCAAGGGTTACTATCTATAAATCTCTGGACGCCAGGAGCTCTCCATGATCCAAATAGTAGCTGGCCTCGAACGAGTAGAATATCAGTAAGGGTGGCTCACACTAGGTACTGTATCAGAGAAAGATGCAGAAATATAGTATGAGTACAAAAGCATGGTGATAAGAATCGAGTTACTTGAATAAACAAGAAAATAATACAGAAGCGAAAATACAAAGATTAAATACAGGAATTTGAAAGATATGTGAAATTCGAGAATAAATTCCCAAATTTAAAGATAAAGTGCTAAGAACCCTAATTGATCATAGTATTCAAAATTACCGGATTAGAACTAATATGATACTAATAGAGTCAATTCAAGAACTTGGATCAAAAAGTGATCTAGACCGCTATTTCAAAGAAATTAGAGACAAAGTTAGTATAAGACTAATCACCTTCTTTAATTTACTTTAATAGAAACCAAAGATATCAAGTTAAGAATTAATCTTACCTCTTAAAGAATCATTCTTATAAGGTTGTAATATAAATCCATACTCATCACACACAAAGGTGTAAAGAAGAGAAAACTTCTCAAATAATATTAATCATAACGTTCTGTTTAAAATAATAAAATCCACCCCTATATATAGGGAAAAACCTATCCCAAATAGCATGGTATTCGAATATAATTTTATGAAAATAAATAGAAAAACTTAACTAGAAAACTTTAAAATAGGAAACTTTTAAACTAGGAAAACTAGTAAAAAATACTTCTAAAAACTAGCTAACAAAAATAAGGGAAAAGTGGTAAATTGCACCCAAAACCCGTGAGCACTTTAGCTCAATTTGGTGTCCTTCTATGCAGCCATATTTGACTTGATTCTCATGTGAATTCAGCCCTATTTGGCTGAGCAAATCAGCAAGTAAAATCAGCTCTTTGTTGGGCATGAAAATCCTCCTTTTGGGCTCCATACGGGCATCCAAAACTCATATCTTTGGGGCTCTTCTATGAGGCCTAATATATCTCTTCTTGGGCTTGGATTTGGACCATAAGATATGTGTAGCACCTAGTCCACTTTGTTCCCTGATTCTTGACTTTGGGCTCATCTTTGGACACTTCTTCCACAATAAGCATCTTCTTAATTTTTGATTAAAACCCATCAACTTTAATAGAGGTATGTCACGATGGATGCTATCATTCCCCTCTTCTTGAAAGCAATTTATCCTCAAATTTGAATCTCGCAAAATTAAGAAGACATGTAGTAGTAAACAACATCCATTACTCGAAAGCAACAATAGTAGGAACAAAACAAGATAGTGACCATATGTCCACTTAACTCAATTAATTCTAGAATGTATAAATACACCCTTATAAAGAATGTAGACATTATCATCCCAATTAAAACTTCTCCTACTTATATAAGAATAACAAAAATCATGTATAAATAATGTAGGGAACGATATATGCCTCTCCAATTTATCTCTATCAATAAAGTACTCCAATGGACTTGACAAAGATGACTTAAGATTCCTAGAATATGCATCAAATTGAACACTTTTATGATATTGCCAAGCATCCTCAATTATTCCTCTCACATATTTTTTTCTTGTCACAACCCAAAACCAGGCCATCATGGCGCTTACGTAACTCCCCCGGTAGGCAAGGTAAACCCAACAACGCGAAAGACAATAAAGCAGTTAAAGTAAGGAAAAGCGAAATACATAAATGAAAAGATAGGGCCAATAGCATATATACATACCATGTACTAAATATACAAAAGATGGCCCTAAAGTAACAAAAGAGACAAAACATACACGAGAACCAATCCGGACCTGGTGTCACTAGTACAAGAGTAACTAAAGTAAGGAGTAGCTATACAATAGACTATGTCTATCCAAAATATAAAATATAGACAAAATATACAAGATGGAAAGCATGTAAAGTCTCCAAGGCGCCGGGAGCTCACCATAATCTGAACTGCAACAGGCCTCGAATGATGGGAGGATCAGAGAGGGTGGATCATACTAGGTGCTGCATCAGAAAAAGATGCAGAATGTAGTATGAGTACCAAGACAACGGGTACCCAGTCGGCATCATAGACCAACCGAGTGCAGAAAGATAATATATAAATATAAATTACAGGAAAGTAGCTAAAATACAGAGATCCACCTAAATCTAGTTATAAAGACAAAAATTGAAACAACCAAACAAATAAAGGTGAAGTAATAACAATATCAAACCCAAATCAATCGACAGTCCAAAAGAACCAAAGTCAATGCAATGTGATGGAACAATGATGTAATGTATGAATGCATAATAATATAAACCCGAAATACCGCATTGGACTATGCATATATATATATATATATATATAGGTAAATAGAAAGTAAAACTCGAAATAACGTATCGGGGGTCCAGAATACCGCATCGGACTGTAGTATATGCATAAAATAGTGTTTTCTCTTTTTCCTTCCAAAATCCATAGTAAAATCCAATATAGTTTAATTCAAATCCAAAAATCATCGTAGCCATAGTAAACCTTATTTTGAATCAAAAACCTTGAAAAATACTTCCTTTTTGTATCATCATTATGCAGTGCAATATGAGCATGAAATATCCATATCTAGAGAAAACCACACACAACAAGGCAAAACAGGGCAAAAATACCCTCCAAACCAAGAGAACTGACCTAGAACTCCGTCAAATCCAAGCAATGGCCTCGAGTCCACAGTTACGCGCAACGATTGGATAAAATGGATAAAACAGGAAAGTAAAGCGAAAATCACAAAGAATCTCTACTCTACCTCTAAAACCTCCTAAAAGCAACGAGGAATTCCAAGCTAGCCACAACGATACTACAAGCTCCTAAGCTAAGGATAAATATGGTAACTCTAAACTATAATCTGAAATGGCCAATTTAAACCAATAAACAAGATTTAAGCCTGAATCTACCTAAAGTCCAACCTAACATTCCAATAACATATAAATATATAAAATTTAACTAAACTTAGTCTAGAAAGTAAATTGTAACCTACCTCTGGGCTGAACTGCAAACACGAATCATTACTCGTGTGTCTTCCCCTTTTGAATAGCCTTTGAAATCTACCACGCTATCAAGATTACAATCCAGGTGTCAGGACGAGAAGAATAACACCCATATTGCTATACGAAAAATCAGGCCAAAAATCAGGTTAGAAAATGACCCTCGAGGCCCGAGCAATGAAATAGAAATTAAAATTCACAATAATGTCTGTAATGGGTCAACGAGCCCATGCCCAAAAGTTGAGCGCGAACGGGACTCATTTCGGGGCTCAAAACAGCCTCGAAGTGCTACTAAATCAAAGGAAAAAAAATGGTGGAATAGAGGCTTTGGGAGGAAGGAACTTACCAATTCTAGAAGTCACAAATGCATCCGGATCAGTTGCATACAATCCCCCAAGACAATGGAGTGAGTAGGTGAAGAAATGAGGTTATTTGGAGCAAAAATGGAGGTTTTATCGAAGTTAGAAGTGGAGGAGAAAAGCTGGAAATGTTTGAAGTGGCCAGCAATATTGCTGCCAGCGACAAGCACAGGTGCGCCCATGTAGGTGCAGGGGCATCCACGCCACAATGCCAAGGGCACCGTAGGCGCACTGCCCTGCCAGCCTAGCGAGGCGCGCAGGTGCGCACAGGCCAGCGCCGAGGCACCTGGGGAGGAGCGCACAGGATAGCACAGGAGCGCCAGCGTAGGAGAGCCAGCCCAGGTGCGGCCATTCGCCTGCCAGGGCACCATACCAGCAATATCAACTGCAACAGCCAAGGTTTAGGTAACTTAGAAATGGATGGATTCTCGGGAATGCATCCGGGGTCCCGCAAATAAAAACGAACTTAGCTATTTGACTAAAAATAACATTCTGGACTCAACAGAATTGATGAAAATCTCAACGGAAGTTGATTTAACGAAAATTGGGCCCCATGGCCAAAACCAACTTTTGACCAACTTTTCTTAAACGAAACTCAAGGGCCAAAAACAAGTTCGGAAGCCTCAGGACTCGAACCAAAAGTCCCTCTAAACCAAAGTTGATATTCCGAAGCTAAGTTTATTATAGATTAATGTCCACTTCACTAGCTCCTAAGGATAGGATAGAGGATGTCAAAGGTGTAACTATGCTTATGGAAACCAACCAAAAGCATGGTACTACCTTCGTTCCTAGACTTTTAAATGGAACGACATCCTTCAAAATAGTGATTGGCACTTTGCGGCAATAACTCAACCTCTTCCCCTTCACCCTAAAAGATCACAAATCGAAAGGGTTATCAAATATCCTGATGGTTTGATAGATCTAAAATTTCTCAGTGATACAGATAGTAGAGCATCTTCATATCAGAGATTGACATCTACAAGACCGTCTACTTCCAAAACCCCGGAGGGAAGAGGAAGTGAAGATGACGACAACGCCAAAGGCAAAGTCGTTGGAGTTGACTTTTCGGGAGAACTCCCCAAGGTCCACTATCATCAGAAGTACCAAGAACCTAGTAGTTCCCATAATAGCCCTACTCCCTCTGAGATGTTACCCCTCGGTCAAGACCCTGGTTGTAGAGTCATCAGATTCGATGATGAATACACCCCGAATCTCGAAGCACTCAAAGTACTTTGGGATGACAAAAAGAATAAAACCTAAAGAGATTAGTATTTTAGAACTTATGATGCAAAACAATAATCCCTCTATGGAAAAGACTGGATCAAAGACATGAAGAGAATCCGATGTGACATCGAATTCTTTAAATGGTTTGAGATCACAGGAAAGCTGGACCATCAACAAGAATCATTAAAGGTTCTTGTACAAAGATGGCATACCCAGTCCAATAAGATCATTGAATCTATAGTTCCCCCTCTTGAAGGGATAAAAATTGCACATTAAAACAAGGTCATCTTAGCCTCCCCTTTCAAACTCAATAGTGAGAAAAACCCTGACCAAACTTTTAAGCAGGTCACCACTAGAGACATAGACAACGTAGTTGAACAAAACAACTACACCAACCAGCTTCTTCATGTCATTTCTAGGCAGATAGAAGAAAAGTCTCACCTTGCTAGCATTCATGTCCCCTCCAAGATAAGTACTAGCAGTATTATTGAGACCAATCCTATCTTTAAGATGACAGAATTCAGTAAGGATAAGTTCCCTAAGCTAGCTGAAAATTTTGATGCTTCAGGAAAAATCCTTGAACAAATCAATGAGAAACTAGCAAAGTTCTCTATTACCATATCCAAGGATACCCTTACCACCATCCAAGGAGAAGGGAAAAATCTTAGTCAACTCTATAGATAATGGCTATTTCTCTAGTATTGATTTTACTATTCATGTTCTTAGTCTTGACATTAAGAGTCAAGGTGTCCATAACATTAGGGTCATTTATACTACCAAAAAGTTTGGATAACAATTAAAGTAAACTGGGCCATTGGCTAGATTACTCTGTAAGATTCCTAGAATAGAATCATCAAAATTAAGAAGACGACCATCTCTAAGGATGGTACAAATAGGAATATCTAAACCTTTTCTAAAAGAGAGGTTTTATAGCTACTTGGACTAAACCAATATGCAAATAGTTAAAATAGATTTATATCTATTTATATCATGTTCCTTAAGCATTCTAATAATTTCTAACGAATTATTAATAGCCATAGTGGACTCACATGTTTTAATATTATGCTTTTTGATGAAGCTAAAATTACCTAGTTGGTAGATTTTTTTAAAAGGTTCTTCAGGTATACTCCAGTTTTGAATATTACTTTCGAGATTGGCAATCCGAGTTGCCTGAGAAGAAATATTAACAGTATTCAAAATGTTTTGGGTATCACTCATAAAGAAGAGAAATACTACCAGAAAGCAAAGTGGTATAGATAAGGATCATATAATTTAAATAAAGAGAAAATAATCAAAATACTTGTAGTATTAAAGATCTTTACTTATCTTGAGGAGCACTGCAGTATCTAAGTTCTATTGGGTTTACACTTGTTTTTCTCAAAGGTTATCTCAGCGGAGGGATTACCTATAGGTCTATTGCACACCCTAGCAACGACCTTTCATTTGGCTAACCAACACCTTAAACCGGATATTAATCGGAAACCTCAAACCGTAAGAGAGAAATAGAAACCTCACACAGGATACAAGCAGTATAATCAAGGTGAATTAAAGAACGATAATAAACTAATGAATTGGATTACGTTCAAAATACTTAATTTATTATGAAAATATCTATCTCCACGCTTTTCGGCAGTATATAGACTTAGCTGCTCATGCTAAGTTTATACACTGCAAACATGGCTCTGATACCAATTTAACAATCGTGTGTATAAAAGGAAGAAGTAATAAAATTGTAGTAAACTTACAGATTTTATTTATAGAAAACTAAAATACATTGTGGAAGCTTTAAAAGATTTTACAAGGGAGAGTAGTAGGAAAATATCAGAGAGAGATTATTTTTTGATGCCCTTCTCTTAATGAAAGGGTCTTATATAGACTGAGAAAGTAAAGTAAGTTCATCCGGAGTGAACAAGTGTAAGGATGAGATGTTACCGACAATTTGATGGCCGACAATTGGTGGAAGGTGGGTCCCTTTGAAAAAGCTGTCAGGATTCTTATCTTGACTAATAGACTCCTTTAGGAAAAGTAATTCAAGTCCTTTAGACCTCTACTTTTCCCAAGGGTCATTTTACTAGTCATAATAATTGCCTTGGAAGCATTGATAGGTTTTTGCTATTTCTTTGGGGCATAGCATATCTCCATTGTCGTTGTCACTGGATGACTCAGCTTCTTTGGCCATCTGCAACAGTTCTTCTTCTTCAAAGTCTTCCATATGGTTTAGGGCTTGTTGAAGCCTAGTTCTGAGTTGGATCTTTGAAGAAGATGATGTTTTCTTGGATATAGGTTGCTTATCCTTTTGAACCTTGGGACTAGGCATCCATCCTTTAATCCTTATCTCTTTGGACAAGTACTTGATTCTGTCGAACTCAGATATAGAAAAACTCCAACTGATTATATAGGAGATTCTCCTTTTGATGTAGAATTTACACATTTTAATATGCTCAGGGAGAGTGGTGATTTCCTCTGTGATTTGAAATTCTTCATATCTGGGTATGAATTGCTTTGGTAAAATCTGGTTTTGTCCTCCAAAATAGCTCCACCAATCGTAGAACAATCTAGGGATAATAGAATTCATTAATTCTGTACAATATTTTATGAACCAAGTGTGCCCTGGACGAAGATACATAAAATTAAACCATGCATCTTTGTAGATATACCAATCATAAGTCTGTGGCGTAAGAGTCATTGATAATCTAACTGGTGTTTGAAGATGATATACAAATAAGTCGAAGGGAGATAGTATTCTCTTCAATGTCACTCTTGACTATTGAATATACTAAGTATTTTTCTCATCGTAGGTATGTTCTACTTCGATTGAGTCTGTGTCCACTAAGATAGCTTTAAAATAGAGCCTTGTCTTTAATGGGTCATCTGTATCAACAAAATTGTTATTTGTGTAACAAGGTTTGGTAAGATCCTTTGGCTTAAAGCCTTCATATCCTTTGTCTAATGCCATTAGTGGCAATACTTGGGTAGTTACGAAATCAAAAGTTTCTTCTTTGCTTTGTACCAAAGCTTCCTTGCTTGGAATTGTGGGGATTAGTCGGGGATTTACTGCCTGAGAAAAAGATTCTGGGATCTTTACTTCATAACTCCTCTTTGTTTGAACTAAAGAAGTGGATTTGGATCCTTCTGCTGTGCTGCTGGAGCTTGTGGTCTTTGTGGGACCTGCTTCTTTCATTTCTGGAGGTTCCACTAATACTGAATATCTGTTTTTGAATAAAGCATCTAAGGATGATACTGGTGGTCCTGGTAAGGGAGGGAATTCTGGCATAAGGTGACCAGAAGCTGGCATAAGGGGCCTTGGAGGCCGTGGTCTTAGTTGCATAAGTCCTACCTGTGGTGGAGCAAAAAGGAGGGCTGATGTCACCTTTTTTGTCGATGTAGGTTTGGTTCCTTTAAAGGGAGAATTGGGACGATGAGGATTACTCATGTCGATTCTGCAGAAATTCTCTAGTTAGGAAATCTGGAAGGGAATTGTTTTCTCCTTTAATAAATTCAATTTGAAAATCAAAACTAGAGAGTAGAGCTTGCCACCTAGCGAAAATTTGTTTAGAAACAATGTTTTTAACATTCTTTTGCAAAATTTCTTTAGCAGATTTACAATCTACTCTGAGTAAGAATTTCTTTATTTATCAAGTCGTCTTGAAATTTTGTGATACATAGCACAATAGACAAAATTTCCTTTTTGACAGTACTATAATTCTTTTGGGCAGAATTCCAGACTCCTGAGGTAAATCTAACTAATACTTCTTCAGTATTAGGGGGAATCCTTTGTTTGAGTATTCCTCCGTAGCCAACTTCAGGATTAGATATTCCTAAACAGGGAAGGTTCTGAACAAGTCTTTTGACTTTCTTGATAGCATTGGTTTGATCTATACTCCAAGGTACAGGGTTTTTTCTAAGCCTCTTATAAAGGGGTTCACAAACCTTCCTAATGTTTGGGATGAAGTCAGCTACATAATTAAGGCTGCCTAAAAACCTCTGAAGT
Organism: Jaltomata sinuosa; assembly: GCA_003996215.1. Classification (NCBI taxonomy): domain Eukaryota; kingdom Viridiplantae; phylum Streptophyta; class Magnoliopsida; order Solanales; family Solanaceae; genus Jaltomata; species Jaltomata sinuosa. The sequence goes on from QJPP01002942.1 coordinate 301,141, forward strand.
TGGGTTTTGTTAGGGATTTCATCAGGAAATTTAGAAGAGAATTCTATAGCCCTGCAAATGGGTTTGTGACTACCTTGATATAGGTCATGTCCTAAGAACCTGATCTTAGTTTGGAAAAGCTTAATTTTCTTGGCGCTAACCACTAAGCCATTGATCTTAACAATCTTAAAGAAAGTATTAAGGTGTTTAAAATGATCAATATCTTCAGAGAATATGAGTACATCATCTATATAGACAATAAACATATGACTATGAGGATTGAAAATATTGTTCATAATATTTTTGGAATTCAGAGGGGGCGTTCTTGAGCCCAAATGGCAAGACGTTCCATTCGTAATGCCCAAAGGGGACATTGAATGTTGTCTTATACTTATCCTTTTCAGCAATTTGGATTTGCCAGAACCCAGATTTCATATCGAACTTGCTATAGAGGATGGCTCTATAAGTTCGTTTCAGGAGATCTCTTTTATTAGGGATTGGGTGGCGAATCCATTTTAGGACAGCGTTAAGAGGTTTGTAATTAATCACAAGTCTGGGAGAACCTCTTTCTTTCTCTGCACCGTTATTTACATAGAATGCAGAACAGTTCCAGGGTGAGTTAGAGGGACGAATAATACCATTTTTAAGTAAATGGTTTATCTCGATTTTGCAAACTTCCATCATGCTTTGATTCATTTGAATTGGTCTAGACTTTGTGGGAATAGATAATTCATCAAAATTAGTTATATATGGAAGTTCAACCAAATGTCGCTTTCGTTCGCAAACGACATTAGGAAAGTCAGAACAAATATCAGCTATAAAATTCTTTTCAAGATTGGCAATCTTAGTAACCATCCCCGGTGTTTTTAAAATTTGTTCAATTTCTTTGATCTTAATTTCTTGTTGTGAAGAAAAGATATGATTAGAAAGATGATTTATTTTTAAAATGGTTCTTTCTTTAATGTAAGATTGTTCCTCAAAGGAAAGGGTTTTAACAAATGGAAAAAATAATTTCTGTTCAAGGACAGTAGAATGAATACCATCAAAATTGTCAGTGTAAGGTTTTATCTGATTGATAAAGGGTAAACCTAAAATAATATCTTCGTTAATATCTTCAGTGATAACAAAATCATTAACAAGACAAATATTATTATTGCAGATATGAGCTTTAGAAAGCTTAAAATTAATCTTCATTTTTTCTCCTGTTGCAGAGTAAAGATGAGTAGTACTCTTTTCTAAGTACTCAGTAGGGATTAAGCCTTTGACTATGCAGTTATAATCAGCACCTGTGTCAAAGAGAGCGACCTTTTGTAAAACAAAGTCCTTAATAATAATTTTTACCGGTATATGGGCACTTAAGGACCTAATGTTAGTTATAACTAACTGATTAGGGGGAATCATACTTTCAGATGTCATTCCTGGGAAATGCCCGGTGGTTGGTTCGATTTCAATAGCTTTACCTAGATTGGAAAAGTCATTAGGATTATTGTCTTCGGAGTAAGAGACTTCTTTAAGGATCTGGCTGGTAAGAACGCTAAGTTCTACACTGCTAAGTCTGGTCTTGATTTTGCGAATCTCTTGTTTAAGGGAACTAACCTCTTCTCTAAGTTCCAAAATGGAGGGTTCTACAGGTTTTTGAAATCTAGACATAACATTTTTCATGTTAAAAGGTTCTATGACCTTAGGAGTTTTTACCTTATTAGAATCTAGAACGATCTTCTTAAGTTCTAAGAGGTATTTGGTCTTAGCTTCTTCGTCAGTGATATGTTCAATGACGTCAAAGAGGATTTCCTTAGAATCACTAGAAAGGACTCCTATGACTTGCTTAGGGCAAGAACAAAATATTCCACAATCAGGGCAATCGCTACCAGATTGGGACTAGTCAGAACTATAGGCGATGTTGATATCTTCTTCATCACTGTATTCTTCATTAGATGAATGACTAGGAGAATCAGAATACTGTTCTTCTAAAATAGTGAGGAGTTGTTCCTTGGTATCATCTGCTAAACCTAAGAGGTTGATCTTTTTCTTGTTCTTAGAGTTTGGGCAATTGTAAGCTCTATGACCTGTCTTGCCGCAATCCCAACAGACGTCTTTCCCTTTATGACGTCTTTTGGAACTCTTTCGGGGAGGTTCCTTAGATTTGTCCTGGGTTCTTATAGATTTTGATCTATGAACCTTCTTAGAAGAAGTGCTAGGTTTATGTTTTCTAGAGGGAGGAATGGTTGTAATGAAACCAAAGTCTTGACAAAAACTTCCTAATTCATTTTTAGAAGAAGTTTGGTCTTTCTTAAGTTGATGCTTAATCTTAAGATCAGTGCAAAGCTCTAGGCCTACAATATTGATAATATTGACAATATCTCCGTATGCCATGTTACTATAGGGGATTTTACCATCGCACCTATCTTTAATCGTTGTTCTAACCTTATCGGCAAAGAGGGGGGGCAAACCACTAATAAATCTTTCTTTCCAAAAGTCATGGTTGCAGTCAGTTCGGGTCATAACTTTAACTAAAAAGGTATCTTTGTACCACCTAAAGTCAGTGAGCTTAGGACAAGAAAGTTTATTAAGGATTGCTAGACTCCTATCTTGAAAGAGTTTAGGTTCACCTACAAAGTGCTTAGCAATAAGGTAGAAGAGGGTTGCGCAAGCCTCCTCCTTCTGAACCTGAGTAACCGTATCAACACTGTTCTCAGTTTTGACAACAGACTCGATAGATTTGGAATTGTTGATGGCTGCTTTGACGTCTTCAGTGAGACAGTTGTTCCACCAATGTCTGAGCATGCCAGTGAAGCCTGCATTAACCATGGTAGTGGCTTCTTTGTCAGAGGAATTCCTAATTTTATAGGCAGTGATAGCAACTCCCATTTCATGGAGTTTATTGTAAACTTGGTGTTCTGCTAATCCGTCAATGTACCAATAATCGGTTTCATACCCGCAAAAATTACTACCAAAAAACCTTCTTTCCATACATGCAGTTTGAAGAAAATGCTTTTCTTTCGACTGGTTCCCATGATGGTACGGGTATCATTGAGTGGGAGGATCAGAGAGGGTGGATCGTACTAGGTGCTGCATCAGAAAAAGATGCAGAGTGTAGTATGATACCAAGACAATGGGTACCCAGTCGGCATCATAGACCAACCGAGCGCAGAAAGATAATATATAAATATAAATTACAGGAAAGTAGCTAAAATACAGATATCCACCTAAATCTAGTTATAAAGACAAAAATTGAAACAACCAAACAAATAAAGGTGAAGTAATAACAATATCAAACCCAAATCAATCGACAATCCAAAAGAACCAAAGTCAATGCAATGTGATGGAACAATGATGTAATGTATGAATGCATAATACTATAAAACCCGAAATACCGCGTCGGACTATGCATATATATATATATATATATATATAGGTAAATAGAAAGTAAAACTCGGAATAACATATCGGGGGTCCAGAATACCGCATCGGACTGTAGTATATGCATAAAATAGTGTTTTCTCTTTTTCCTTCCAAAATCCATATTAAAATCCAATATAGTTTAATTCAAATCCAAAAAAGGATTTTTAGCCAAAACAGCTCCACGAGCCACATTCTCAAAAATGGCTCGATCACAAAAATGGCTTTTGCCCCAAGTCATTAACTCCTGCTCTTCTGCGTCGGCTCAGCCATCACCAACATCGACTCGTACCTCTCTAGATTGGGCTCCAACCATTTTTTAAGTATTTATCCACTTTTTAGAGCCTTTTCTATATGAAATTCAACCCAATTTCTTCCCACACGATTTTCTTGGTACAAATCTTGATAAATTAGTTTCTTTTTCATTAAATTCAACTTTTTTAGCTTCATAACTTGATTTTAATTAGTAGATTATCCTACTACATATTATTAAATTTTTTGAGTCTAATTTTTCTTTCGTGCTAATTTTTTTTCTTGTGCTTTTCTCATTTTATTTTGTTGTTAATTTTCTTCATTCAAATCCATTAGATTTTATTGATTTATCCATTTTTCCAATAAAAATCCATTTTATCCTTAATATTGGTTTATGACTCTTGGCAAGTGATTGATCGAATTAAATAACAACGTTGGTCGGATCCTAAAGTGGTAAAAGGCTAGAGAGTGTGAGATCCTTTTATTGGTGCTTGCCAAGCACAAAGAAGTGCAAATACGAGTGGTAGTAAGGAATTTGTATTACCTATCTTGTTTGCTTATTTTGTAAGTCTGATGGAGTTAAAAAGAACACTGTTGACCCAAAGAGGTAATTACTTGAAACAAAAGTGGATGTTTGCAATTCAAACTAGTCGTTCTCCACATAATATATGAGAGACAAAAGATAGAGAGGAACAAGTATTCAAATTACATCCCTCACCATTTAAGATACGAGAGACAAAAGATAGAGAGGAACAAGGGAGTGAATGGTGGTAACTCTAGAAAAGAAAAATGAGAGGATATGTGGAGTGAAGTGAGAGAGTTGCCACAAAATATATCTAACCTTCTTGTTTTTCCTTCTCTTAGTAAGGATACTTGTCTAGGTACAAGGATGGAAAATAGAGTAACACAAGCTTCTAACAAGGAGTCTACCCTTAATGATGTGATAGATATAATAGTCTCCTTGAACAAATGGCTTGAAGTGTGTTCCAACACTTTGAGGGGAGTTTCACCCCAAGGTAAAGAAGATGTTTCTTGTGAGCCTCAAGGTACAATAGTTAAACTTGAAACTTTTAACATTGCAAATGAACAAAGTATGAGTGACAACTTGTCTTAATGTGAGTTTAATGATTCTTTGCCATATAGTGATGATGTCTTTGTTGAGAGTATTCATACACTAGCTGATTCTATTGATGACCGAATTGAACTTTCTTGTAAGATTGATTTGTGTCAACCTAGTATTGACATTTATGCTCTGAATAATAGTACATTGTCATTTGATGACGAGAGTGGAGAGAGTGATTTTTTTGAAAATAAAGATAGCATGCTTAAAATTCACTTGTTATCCTATTTCTTGAAGTCCATTAAAAATATAGGATTGGGTGAAGATTATGCCAACTATCCAATTATTGATATCGATCTCTCACTCTTGAAAGAGCATAATCCTATGGGTAAATATAACCTTGATTTGCTTAATTATTTGAGAAACTCAACTAGTAATTGTCCTTATGATGATGGCCTTGATTGTAACCCTTTGTATGACATCCCACCTTTATTTGGTGAAGATAAGGATGAATTACTTAATTCATGTGATGACTTGAGTTATAACTTCTTTGATGTTACTGGTAGTTTGTGTCAAATTGGAGATTCTTCTTTTGAGAAGGAGGGTGACACTTATTTGAAATATGGTACTTCTTTTTTGGGATGACCTATTTTTGATAATATACTTGATGATATTTTTGAATCTAATAGTGATCTTACGAGTGAGGACCCCATGGATGAAGTTATTTTGTGAGACACCTTTCTTTATTATCTATTTACATATGATAATGCTCTTGCTTATGTTGAGTGTGTCTCTTATGTTGATATGAGTTTTACTGGGCTACATTGATGTTCTCTTGATCTTGACCAAGATGTGTGGATAATCTTTCCTTTTGACCCGACGATCCTTTGAATATGTGTGAGTTTATCATGGTACCATCTTGAAATAGCCAAATTCTTTTTGCTTCATATGATAATATGTTCTTCACGAGAATAGTGGATTATTGGTTATATAACAAGTTTATACATCCTTGACATATTCATAAACTTATTAATCCTTGTACTAAACCTCATGTTATGAGGCCTTTGTTGTTGTTTGTCTTCCCTATGTTTTTTCAAGGTCTGGATTCGAGGACAAATCCTTTCTAAGAAAGAGAGAATAATACAGGGGGAGCTTCATCAAAACCTTGCACTCAAAGTCTAGCTAAAAAGCTCATTGACTTTTCATTGAGTCGCTATGGTGGAGGCTCAAAGGGTGCTTGGAATGAAGATTTGAATCTCAATAACATACTAAAGTGGAAGTACAAGGCTCCATGCGGTATACTACTTAACTTAGGGAGAAAGAGGCTATGAACGCAAAGTGGCTATTCTTGAAATGCAAGTCTCTTGATTAAGGAGAACCTTATTTCATTAAGAGTATTTTTGTAATAATTAACTTAGGCTATAAATAGTGGAGAATAACTCCTTTAGACTTAGATTATTTTGAGATGTTATGAATTGGAAGAGTGAAACTTTTGTGAGGGTATGTCTATGACCTTGGTTGCTAAGCAATGTTGATGAGATTGCTTGCTTGAGGATTCAATCCTCTTGAGGGTATCTTTATAGAATTAGTGCTTATTTTGGTTTATTAATTGAAGGTTTTTGATTTCTACAACTAATATTATCAATTAATTCCTTTACTTGTGTATTTCTTCTATCTTTATCTTTAATTCTTGTTCTTAAAGTTAGGGTTTCAAACATTTCCAAATCGTATCAGTGAGGGAGAAGGAAAAAGTGAGGAAATTGCCAAGGAAGATGAGGAAAGAAGTGCGACTAAGGGAAAGAATAAGATGGTCCTCTTATCAAGTTATAAGGAGATCAGGGAGGAGGTTGAGGAAGAAAGATCGGTGATCCTTAACATGCATAGGTATCATTCTTTACTTACTAATGAACTAACCTTCTCTTTGTCTAACTCTATTTCTTGTCTTTTGCAGGACTATGTGAATATGTTTCTCGATGTACTCCCAAGGGGATTGCCACTATCACAACCCAAAATAGCGTCATGATGGTGCCTACTAAAACCCCCCCAGTAAGTAAGTCAAAAACCAAAAGACATTACTATAAATGAAACTAATACAGATAAAATGGAACTAAGATTCTAGATAGGAAAGGGCACCATCGTATATATATATATATATATATAATGATAATAAATATACAAAATGGTCCCAAAAGAGAGAACAAGAAGGATGACACAAATACTTATCAAAACTCCGGACCAGGTGTCACTGGTAAAGAGCATTTATAGTACGAAAATAACACCATACAAAGTATTACTATCTATCAAAATACAAAATAAAGACAACAAAAGTAGAGGGAAAGCAATAAATCTCTGGACGCCAGGAGCTCTCCATGATCCGAATAGTAGTTGGCCTCGAACGAGTAGAATATCAGTAAGGGTGGCTCATACTAGGTGTTGTATCAGAGAAAGATGCAGAAATATAGTATGAGTACAAAAGCACGGTGATAAGAATCGAGTTACTTGAATAAACAAGAAAATAATACAGAAGCGAAAATACAAAGATTAAATACAGGAATTTGAAAGATATGTGAAATTCGAGAATAAATTCCCAAATTTAAAGATAAAGTGCTAAGAACCCTAATTGATCATAGTATTCAAAATTACCGGATTAGAACTAATATGATACTAATAGAGTCAATTCAAGAACTTGAATCAAAAAGTGATCTAGACCCCTATTTCAAAGAAATTAGAGACAACAGTTAGTATAAGACTAATCACCTTCTTTAATTTACTTTAATAGAAACCAAAGATATCAAGTTAAGAATTAATCTTACCTCTTAAAGAATCATACTTATAAGGTTGTAATATAAATCCATAGTCATCACACACAAAAGTGTAAAGAAGAGAAAACTTCTCAAATAATACTAATCATAATGTTCTGCTTAAAATAATAAAATCCACCCCTATATATAAGGAAAAACCTATCCCAAATAACATGGTATTCGAATATACTTTTATGAAAATAAATAGAAAAACTTAACTAGAAAACTTTAAAATAGGAAAACTAGTAAAAAATACTTCTAAAAACTAGCTAACAAAAATAAGGGAAAAGTGGTAAATTGCACCCAACTTTGTATGGTGTTATTTCCGTACTATAAATGCTCTTTACTAGTGACACCTGGTCCGGAGTTTTTATAAGTATTTGTGTCGTCCTTCTTGGTCTGTCTTTTGGGACCATTTTGTATATTTATTATCATTATATATATATATGGTGGTGCCATTTCCTATCTAGAATCTTAGTTCCGTTTTATCTGTATTAGTTTCATTTATAGTAATGTATTTTGGTTTTTGACTTACTTACTGGGGGGGTTTTAGTAGGCACCATCATGACGCTATTTTGGGTTGTGATAATGGCAATCCCCTTGAGAGTACATTGAGAAACATATTCACATAGTCCTGCAAAAGACAAGAAATAGAGTTAGACAAAGAGAAGGTTAGTTCATTAGTAAGTAAAGAATGATACCTATTCATTAGTAAGTAAAGAATGATACCTATGCATGTTAAGGATCACAGATCTTTCTTCCTCAACCTCCTCCCTGATCTCCTTATAACTTATAACAGGACCATCTTATTCTTTCCCTTAGCCACACTTCTTTCCTCATCTTCCTTGGCAATTTCCTCACTTTTTCCTTCTCCCTCACTGATACGATTTGGAAATGTTTGAAACCCTAACTTTAAGAACAAGAATTAAAGATAAAGATAGAAGAAATACACAAGTAAAGGAATTAATTGATAATAATAGTTGTAGAAATCAAAAACCTTCAATTAATAAACCAAAATAAGCACTAATTCTATAAAGATACCCTCAAGAGGATTGAATCCTCAAGCAAGCAATCTCATCAACAATGCTTAGCAACCAAGGTCATAGACATACCCTCACAAAAGTTTCACTCTTCCAATTCATAACATCTCAAAATAATCTAAGTCTAAAGGAGTTATTCTCCACTATTTATAGCCTAAGCTAATTATTACAAAAATACTCTTAATGAAATAAGGTTCTCCTTAATCAAGAGACTTGCATTTCAAGAATAGCCACTTTGCGTTCATAGCCTCTTTCCCCCTAAGTCAAGTAATATACCGCATGGAGCCTTGTACTTCCATTTTAGTATGTTATTGAGATTCAAATCTTCATTCCAAACACCATTTGAGCCTCCACCATAGCGACTCAATGAAAAGTCCATGAGCTTTTTAGCTAGACTTTGAGTGCAAGGTTTTGATGAAGCTCGCCCTGTATTATTCTCTCTTTCTTGGAAAGGATTTGTCCTCGAATCCAGACCTTGAAAAAATATAGGGAAGACAAACAACAACAAAGACCTCATAACATGAGGTTTAGTACAAGGATTAATAAGTTTATGAACATGTCAAGGATGTATAAACTTGTTATATAACCAAGCATCCACTATTCTCGTGAAGAAAATATTATCATATGAAGCAAAAATAATTTGGCTATTTCAAGATGGTACCATGACAAACTCACACATATTCAAAGGATCGTCGGGTCAAAAGGAAAGATTATTGTCACGGCCTGATTTCTCGGTCATGATGGCAGCTACAACCCCCCAGTAGGCGAACCAATTTCCGTAGCCCAGGACAGTTAGTAATGGGCTACTATCTAACAAATAAGCGGTAGAATAGATAACAGGAGTATATATATATATACAAATGCGGAAACTAAATCAAACCCCAAGACCTGGTATCATAGTATAGAGCCAAACTACACACATGGAGTGCAAATAATCCAAACAATATATACAGATGTCTCTGAATGGTAATAGAGTACATGAAGCAAAAGATAAAATAAAGCTAAGCTCCGATCGCCAAGAGCTCACCCTCAGTCTAAAGTAGTCCCCAACAGATCTCCAAGCACGAATCACAGCGATCTAACAGCGATGGCCCACGCTAGGATCTGCACCCAAAGATGCAGGGGGTAGGGGTGAGCACCAAATGCAAAGCATAAGGTACCCAGTAGGTATCATAGGCCGACTGGGCACATATAAGATAAAAGCGTAGTAACAGACAGAATAGAAGCAAGCAGTCACAGAAATCAATGAAAGGTACACAGGAACTAGCCCAGAGGGAAATAAATAGAACCACATGTGAGGCTAGTAAGCAGAATATACACGCCATAGGCACAGGTGAAAGTAAGAAATAACGCACCTGGAGTCCTTGCAATAACAGTGTATACATAATAAGTTTACAAAATGGACGGTATACTGGTAACCTCAAGTGTAAGAAGAAGAGAGAAAGAGTAATGATAGGCATGCTTAGAGACATGAATCAAGCCCAACTAATCATATCAATCTCAAATCCAGCAACTAACAGTCTAGAAGTAACCAATTTTATAATTAACTGTAACAGGGAACAATTCTACAAGTAAATAGAAAGAGTCTACCTACAGTCCCCGGCCGCCCATACAACCGAGGAACACAAACAAGTGAAAACAAACCCTCCGGCATCCCATACTATCGGAGCGTACAATCAACAAACAACAAACAAGGGTGGAACCTCAAACAATGAATGATATGATTCATGAAGATCTCAAGTGAAATGGTATCTCTGTATGTACCTCCTCCGGTGCCGATCTGGCCCAGCAGGTAGGTCCCATGGAAGGACACTGTCTGTATACCTCTACTCCACCGTATACCCTTCCTCCGGCACACGCAGCCCGTAGCCCCTGGCCCGGATGGGAAGGTCCATGGAGGTCCCAGACCCCATACTAAAACTCAGTATCAAAACATGTCACCCGGAAGCAAGTCCGGTATCAAGATAGAGACCCAGTCTCGAATATGCATGCCCAGACCCTGTCCAGGACTAAAGTAGTAGGAAAATATCTCAAAAAACCCCTCCAAGGGTGCCCGGGCATAACCGGGTCTAAACAGTAGAAAGTCATCTCAGGTGCTCGGTCCGACCGAGGCTAAAAATCATCTCAAGTAGCAAGAAAACTCAACTAGCACCCCGGCCCTGCCGAGTCTAGCGTTAGTAGTAAAACTGGTGTTTTAAAACATTATTTTACTTCCTTTTACCCAGGAATATGCACAAGTTAAATCAAATCATTTCCAAATTATTTCCATCAAAAATGGGCCCCCCGGGCCATGCAAGGTTTAGAAAATGGTGCCAGTAGGCCCGAAGCCCAAACCGTAGTAAAACCTGTATAAAACCTCTTTATATGCATGAAAATGGTATGATCAAACACAATAGCTGCCCAGCAGCTCACAATCAACCTATCGACCCTGCACAGGCCCACAGCTACTCAGCAAGCATAACCAGCCTAGAAGGATAATTCTATGCCCGGGACTCGCGGACATTCCCAAAATCCCACCTTCTATGTTCCAGAGTCAACAAGGCCTCACAGGACCACAAGGGTAAATAAAATATAACGGCAAGTACTACAAGCAACGGAGGAACAAAAGTAGGCGGACATGAATAAAGCGGTCGAGGTCTGTGGTACCAACCTAATAAACCAACCCAAGGATGCCCATTAATACAATTTTATCCTATATATGCGGAGTCTAGGGAAAATAAACCGTAACCTACCTGTCGTCCGATGACAAGCTTGAACCTCGAAGCTCCGAAATGAAAACAAATCAAACTGAACTCGGGCTTGAATAACTTGACGTAGATAATCGATTTCTTGTGGTGCTTTAACAAAAACACCAACCAATCATCATTTCCCCTCCTTAACACAGTATCTTAACACAATATATTTGGAAGAACAACTTTTTAACTAAGGGAGAAATTATTGTTGAATCCGTGTAAATGTATAAGCACACAGTTAAATAATTTGCCAAAACATTCCTAAAGTTGTACCTAACATCACCATATATATAAATATACTTTCTTAGTCAATGCCACTACATGGTTGCTGCACCACTTCACTTCCACGTGGTGGTGAGGTGTCAGCACCATGTTATTTCTTACCTGTTATATCTGTACTCGGGTATTGCATAAATTCGTGGTAAAATAAATATAGCTTTTTGAATATACCATAATTAATAGAAAATCATTTCAAATAAAACCTACTATATTATAATAATAATTTTTAACATCACTAAATTTACTATCTCCGTTAAAATATTACAATGTATAAAAACCTTATAAAATAAATACATATACAATTATATTGTAACAAAAATATTTTTCATAAACCTTTAAAATATTTTTAAAAGGTAATAATAATATATAACTTTTTACCACATTCAACTTTAAAATAAAATATTTTCAAATGCACGCGATATTAATAAAATTCTTAAATTTAAGTTCGCAACTCACCATCGCACGATTTTGATACTCAAGAACTCTCTCGGAATCCTCCCTTATGTTTTCTCACTATTTTGGAACTGAAATGGCATTTTAAAACGTGAAGTTGAGGCTTAAATCAAGTTTGACCCGACCCGGTTCGCGACCCGGTTCGCAACCCGTTTTCTGCCAGACAGTCCGCGGTAAAACAGTCATAACGTTTTACTCCGAGATCATTTGGATGTGAGGTTTTGTGCGTAGGAAACTAGACTCGTAGACCTTCGATTTGGTATTTTGGGGGACTTCTAACTCTTTATATATTGAGAGAAAAGCCCTGAGACATTTTACCCAAAGTTCAGAAAATTTATTAAAGAAACTTACGATAACTTTTGCCGATTTGCTTGACTTCAAAACTTATAATGCGACCAAACAAATGGGCCCGACACCAAAATACCGGTCCTGACGAGCCTTAAGTGACTTGGGTCCGCTACAACAAGCTCTAACGGTTCAAGGAAAACGTATACGTGGAAATAACCGGAAGGGTCATTACATCATCCACTACTAAAAAGGACTTTCGTCCTCGAAAGTCAAGGTCAAGGGGGGGTACCTGAAGGCTAAAATAGCTGCGGATACTGATCCCGCTTATCTCTCTCGGTCTCCCAGGTAGCCTCCTCGACTGGACGGTGCCTCCACTGAACCTTAACAACCGGGATCTCTCGAGACCTCAATCTCCTGATATCTCTGGCCAAAATAGCTGCCGGCTCCTCAACAAAGGCTAAACCCTCATCCAACTGAACTGAATCCCACTGCAACACATGAGACTCGTCTGAGACATACCGACGCAACATCAAAACATGGAATACAGGATGTATAGCTTAAAACATCGGAGGCAAGGCTAGCTGATAGGCAACTCTACCAACCCTCTGAAGAATCTCAAACGGCCCAATGTACCTGGGGCTAAGCTTGCCCCGCCTACCAAATCTCATCACGCCCTTCATGGGTGATACACGGAGAAACACCAAGTCACCGACACTAAACTCCAAGGCACGAAGCCGACAATCAGCATAACTCTTCTGCCTGCTCTGAGCTGCCCGAAGTCTGTCCTGAATCACTCGGACTCGGTCTAAGGAATTTCGAAGCAAATCTGTGCTCTGTGGCCCAGAACTAAAACCATCAAACCAACCAATCGGCGATCTGCAACGCCTACCATACAAGGCCTCAAAAGGTGCCATGCCAATGCTCGAATGGAAGCTGTTATTATAAGCAAACTCTGCCAAGGGAACAAACTGATTCCATGAACCTCCAAAGTCAAGAATACAGGCCCGAAGCATGTCCTACAGAATCTGAATGGTCCTCTCGGACTGGCCATCTGTCTGAGGGTGGAAAGCGGTACTAAGATGAACCTCTGTACCCAAATCTCACTGAATAGCCCTCCAGAACTGAGATGTGAACTGAGTGCCGCGGTCTGAAATAATAGAAGCTGGGACCCCATGCAACCGAACAATCTCACGAAGGTAGATCTGAGCTAACCTCTCTGCGCCATACGAAGTCTGAACCGGCAAGAAATGTGCTGACTTAGTCAGCCTATCAACAATCACCCATATGGAATCAAACCCATGAGAAGTACGAGGCAAACCAACAATAAAGTCCATAGTAATCCCTTCCCACTTCCACTCAGGAATGGGAAGTCGCTGCATCAAACCACCAGGTCTCATGTGCTCAAACTTAACCTGCTGACAGTTCAAGCACCGAGATACGAAATCCGCTATATCCGGCTTCATATCACTCCACCAGTAAAGATGTCTCAAGTCTCTATACATCTTTGCTGTGCCAGGGTGAATGGAGTATCTAGTACAATGTGCCTCATGATGTATCAACTGAATCAAATCACTAATCCTCGGAACACAAAGGCGACTATCAAACCTCAGAACCCCATCTGAATCTAGAGTAGCCTGGCTGGTCTCACCCTGAACAACCCGATCACGAAGGTCACACAACTGTTGATCCTCAAACTGACGGCTCTGAATCTGATCAATCAAAGTAGAACGAACCTCAACACTGGCGAGAACTCTGCTAGGATCTGACAAGTCAAGCCTAACCAGACGGTTAGCCAAGGACTGGATGTCCAAGGCCAACGGTCGCTCTGAAACTGAAAGAGAAGCTAGGCTACCCATACTCACTGCCTTCCGGCTCAAGGCATCCGCTACCACGTTGCCTTGCCCGGATGATACAGAATAGTGAAGTCATAGTCCTTCAGTAACTCGACCCATCTCCTCTGTCTCGAGTTCAACTCTTGCTGACTCGTGATATACTGAAGACTACGGTGATCGGTGAAGATCTCACAGTGAACTCCATATAGTAATGCCTCCAGATCTTGAGCGCAAAAACTACCGCCGCCAACTCTAAGTCATGAGTGGGGTAGTTGCGCTCGTGAACCTTCAGCTGCCTCGATGCATATGCTATACTCGACCCTGCTGCATCAACACACAACCAAGACCAACCCCAGAAGCATCACAATACACGGAGAAGCTCTGACCCTCAACCGGAAAAGTCAAAACTGGAGCTGAAGTCAATAAGGCCTTAAGACTCTGGAAGCTATCCTCACACTGGTCCGACCACTGAAATGGGACATCCTTCCTAGTCAGGGGTGCTGCTATGGAAGAAAATCCCTCAACGAACCGTCGGTAGTAACCTGCTAACCCAATAAAGTTGCGGACCTCAGTAACAGTAGTAGGTCTAGGCCACTCACAAACCGCTGAAATCTTTCCCGGATCCACCCTAATCCCATACTTAGACACCACGTGCCCTAGGAATGCAACTGACTCAATCCAAAACTCATACTTTGAGAACTTGGCATAAAGCCGATGATCTCTCAAAGTCTGAAGTAGAACCCTCAAGTGCTGCTCATGCTCATCTCTACTACGCGAGTATACCAAGATGTCATCTATAAAAACTATCACAAATGAGTCCAAATACGAGCCAAGAACCCTGTGCATCAAGTTCATAAAGGCTGCGGGGGCATTAGTCAACCCAAAAGACATCACCAGGAACTCATAATGGCCATAACGTGTCCTGAATGCTGTCTTAGGGATGTCCTCCGCCCTAATCCTCAACTGATGGTAGCCAGACCTCAAATCAATCTTCGAAAACACGACTGAACCCTGAAGCTGGTCAAACAAATCATCAATCCTCGGCATCGGATACCTATTCTTCACTGTCACCCTATTCAGCTGCCGATAATCAATACACATGCGCATCGACCCATCCTTCTTCTTCACGAAGAGAACAGGAGCACCCCAAGGTGACACACTAGGTCTAATAAACCCCTTGGCTAATAGATCCTGGAGCTGCTCCTTAAGCTCCCTCAACTCAGCAGGAGCCATACGGTAAGGAGAAATAGAAATGGGCCTAGTGCCCGGCTCTAACTCAATAGCAAAATCAATATCTCTCTCAGGTGGAAGGCCTGGCAGGTCGGTAGGAAACACATCGAGGAAGTCTCTAACCACAGGAACAGACTCAGGAGAAGTAGGGTCAGCACTAACATCTCGGACATATGCTAGATAAGCTAAACACCCACGGGAAATCAACTTCCTAGCTCGAAGACAAGAGATGATCCCAGATGGTGCATGGCTAACAGAACCCTGCCACACAACCGGGGATACACCGGGCACAACTATGGTAATGGTCTTGGCATAACAATCCAAAACCACACGGTGAGGGGATAACCAGTCCATGCCCAGTATCACATCAAAATCTAGCATATCAAGAATCATCAAATCACCCCAAGTCTCTGAATCACCAATAGATAGCATACAAGATCTCACAATCCGATCCACTACTAAAGAATCTCCTACTGGGGTCAAAACAGAAACAGGAACAGATAATGGCTCACTAGCCAACCCCAAACAAGGCACAAAGTAGGCAGATACATATGAATAAGTGGATCCAGGATCAAATAAAGCCATAGCAGACTGATGGCACACAGAAATCGTACCTGTAATCACAGCATTTGAGGCCTCTGCCTCTGGTCTCCTAGGGACCGCGTAAAACTGACCACGACCTCCTCCTGCCCGACCGCCATCCCTACCACCTGCTCTGCCACGTGGAGCACCACCTCTACTCTGACGACCACCCCCTCTAGCCGGAGGCTGAACTGCTCGTAAAGGCTCGGCCAACTGAACTGCACCCTGCTGAGGGTAATCTCTAGCAAAATGACCAATCGCACCACAAATAAAACAAGCCCCTGGCGGCCTACTCGGTCGGGATGAACCAGCAGATCCCGTATAACCACCACGGCCTGATGCCCCAGAAACTGTACCCCTCGAAGACTGGCCGCTATAGCCCTGATGGCTGCCCTGACCCTGCTCGAACTAGGTAATACCGAAAGTCTGAAGGGAAGCCTGAACCGGTTGGCTGGACTGACCCTGGTGCTGCTGTGGCTGATAACTCCGGCTCCACTGGCCAGGACCTCTACCGCTATATCTGGAACCACTATAGACACCCTGATATCGAGGCCTCTTATCTCTGGGCCCCTGATCATGTCGCTGTAAGTCCTTCACAGTGCGGGCATAGTCTACAATAGCCTGGAATGACCGACCACTGGCAATCAATATCTCAGCTGGCTGCCTGATCTCTAGCCTCAAACCCCATACAAATCTGCGAATCCAATCTGCCTCGGTAGGAATGACCATAGCTCCGAACGCTGCTAGCTGATGAAAATGGGTCTCATACTCCGAGATAGTCGTAGACCCCTGCACAAGGTGAGTAAACTACTCCCTGTGACGCTCGCGATCACTCTAGGGTAGGAACTTAGCCATAAAGGCCTCATAAAACTCAGACCAGGTCAAAGGAGGTGATGACGGTGGTCTACAAGCAACCTGGGCCCTCCACCATAACTTCGCTGGGCCCTCCAACTAATAGGTTGTATAACCAACCCCGTGAGTCTCCACAACCCCAAAATGATGCACATCTCCTCACAGGTAGTAATAAAGTCATGTGGATCCTGTCCAGAAGTACCAGCAAACCTCGGAGGTGCTAACCTCAAAAACCTACCCAACGCCTTCTACTCTATCTCTGTCATAACTGGGCGAGGAGCAAGAGGTTGTGCAACAGATGGAACCGAAATGACCTCCACACGGGGAGCCATAGTAGCAGGTTGCGCTCCTGAGCTCTGTGCACCCAGGGCTGCCCCCTGAGCAGATATCTGTGCTACCTCAGAAGGCCGCTCTCCAATCACACTCAAAAGCTATAATAGTAATCCCTGAATATCTGGAGACTGAGATGCGGCTGGAGCTGGCACAGAAGTGGGCACTGGAGCTGGTACTGGAGCTGGCAATGGAGCTGGCGCTGGAGCTGGCGCTGGAGCTGAAGGCTCATCTCCGCGTGATGCCGATGATCTCATATGAACCATCTGCGAAAGAATGAAGTAAAAGAAATGAGATTTCCAGAAACTTCAAGGGTTACAGGCACGACACAGAAGCAATGAAAGAGTCAAATTTCCTAAAATGTCACTGTAGCCTCCCAAAGATTGAGTA